>JAUMJM010000001.1:8147500-8645000 GCA_033558235.1 Neomorphus geoffroyi
TAGGATTTACAATGCACATATGTAGCCTTAGAAATAGATGCATGAGTGACAGCATGTTTCCCATTGGATTTGTGAGGTTACTTTTACTTGGTTTTGCTTTGAGTGTTCATTCACGGTGTGTTCTTGTTTTCATGCTGCAGTAACACTTGTAAATTATAATTTCTGAGAATAGGGAGAAAAAATGTGATATTTACTTAAATTTGAACCGTGTTTCTCTGGTGTGGGTTTTATATAATGTCATGTTAATTTTGCCATATGTGACAGACTGTACTTCAGACGCATGACAATATCATGATTAAGAATAATAAGTACATTTGGGGAAAATCTACCTTTGCAATTGCACAGCACGACCAAAAAATTCTACGATTGGCATGAAATTTTATTTTTCTGTCATTCAGCTTTGTCAAGGGAGGACTCAAAATAATAGTCATATAATGCTTAATTCCCTGATGTGTTGGTACTTGATGATATGCTTTTTGTCATATTTCTTCTGGGACTGAAGCCTTTTCAGTTGAAATCGTTATTACTTCGGCTAAGGGTCAGTGAGGCTAAACAGCTGTTGATCTAATTACAGGATTTTGCAGAGAATCATTTCAAGCTTGTCTCACCACTTCAGACCCATTCTAATTGCTGTTGCTACTCAGCTAAGCCTATATCCAAGTAAACCTCTGCAGGGGTCTGTAGGTGAAGATTTCCACATGCATGTTCTTTGGCTAATCCTTATCCAGCAAGTCCTACAAAATCTGTGTGTGTTCTCAGGAGTTTTGCTTTTTGGGAGGTGAGGTAATGAGACAAATATTTACCATAACATACAAAATGCAGTTGCATTAAAAAAATGCTTTGTGCTATATAAATTAGTTCCTATGCTATCAAATGAAATTACAGCAAGGAAACAAACGTGCTGTCTTTGTATCGTTCATTTAGTTTTGTTAGTTGAACATTCCATTATAAAGTAGAACATCTGATGGTATTTTCACTGCTTTTGAAAATGATATTTTTTTTTCTGAAAGTAAATAATTACATGGAAGATTATATTTATTATGAGATCTGAGCAATGCCATGAAGATAGTGTCCCTCTTTTTTTCTCTCTTAGCACTTACGTTGTTTTGTTTATGAGCTTGATGTGTAGGGAACAGAGGGATTGGGGAAGGAGAAGGAAGACAGATAGTGCTTCCCTCATAAAATATACAAGTAGCTGTGTGTACAGAAGTGTCTCCATGAATCTGTTTATAGCTCTTTTTTGACTGACTGGCTAAATTACAGTTTCATTGTTCTAAATCCCTGAGGACTTTTCCAGATATGTTGTAACCAAAGCTGTGTTTGTTGTGGAGCTCTTCCTACCCATCACTATCAGCTGAAGATACAACTAATTTACCTACTTTAGTTAACCCTAGCAATGTAATTACCTTTTAAAAAGCACAGTTCTCATTGGGGAAATAATATGACATTTTCAGATATTTCTATCAGGCAGGTGTACAGTGATTTAAAGTAGTTATGGTGTCCAGCAGCGCTGGTGTGGCCTTTGAGCTGTGTTGTGGTTTTGAAAGCAGATGCCAGGAAAAAAAAAAAATTGTTGAAAGAGAAGTTTCCTTTCTTTAAGCTGCTCTGTGGAGTGCTTGGAGAGAGAGCGATCCCACTGGACAGCTCTGCAGGAATGTTCCTCTTCCCAGAGAAACCACTCTTCACCCTCACAACAGTGCGAAGAGGTAGTGTACTCCTAGGACATTCCTGGAAAATATGGTTCACTAGAATGGCTATCAGCCTACACGGGTGCCAGTTTGATAGTAACAGTGGCTTTGGGCTCTAACTGGTTTTGTCAAAGCTGTGGGAGTCCTGATGGGGCTATAGGAGGTCCAATCTGAGCTGTATTCCTAAGTGGCACAGTAGAAATATTTTTTATTAGAAAGAAAAAGGAAAAAAAAATAGAGCAGCATTGTCAGAGGTATACTGAAATTATATAAAGAATTTTTGATGTTCAGCTCCTTTCCAAGGAGTGTCAGGTCTATCCTTGCTTTTTTCTGTGACTTTACTCTGTTCTGCCTGTGCACATGGAATTGTAAGGACACATCTAATCTGAGGAAACAAAACTTGCCTACACTACAAATCTGCTGGCTTGTATTTGTACAGTTGGACACCTGTGGGAAATAAATTCTTAGAAAGGATTTTTCAAAGGAGAGAAACCAAGTTATGTTGCATCTCTTGTCCTGTGACTGCATAAATATTCCACACCTATTGCTTGTTTCAGTGGCAAAGGGACCTTGCTGCATGTCTGCAACTTCAGGACATTAAACATCTGAAGTTGCTGACTGGTTTGCATTCAGACAGCAAGTGCTGGCAAAGAAGAGCCTCATAAAGAGTCTTCTGCCCTGTCTTGGTCCCTTCCTTCCTGTTAAAATAACAGCAGAGTGATAACTTCATTTTACCAGATGTGGAGAGATGGCTTCTTATGGTTATTTTGAATTTGTGTTGTTTGGGACCACTTACAAATGAAACTGTAATAAATTTTCAGTGCCATTATTATGGAATTATGGCCGATGCATCTGTCTGAGAGCTTCCTGAGAGTACAAGGAAGTGCTATGGGCCTTGTGCAGCGCAGTATCAGCATTTGTTTGATGTATTTTTCAAGCATTGTTTGGTTTCAGGCACAATAAAAGGGTTTATTTCTTTAAAAGACCCAGAACAGCAGCAATTGTCTTTGGACAGAAGGTAGAACTTCACTAATTCATACTAATGACTTGTTTTATGATAATACTTTATAATCTGGAAGTAAATGACAGTAGTATATTTTGTGAAAATAATGAAGTCTTAGTAATTTGAGATCACTTTACAGCTTGCTGCTATTAAATCTTTGCTGAGAAGTAGGGAGATGTCTATATTTTTGCACAAAATCATAAAGTTGGATGGTGAAAGGTAGTTTATTAGGCAGCCTGAAGGAGAAAAATTGTGCTCCCCCATCCGCTTCACAATTCTCCATTAACAGGTTTCCCTGCCCCCAGCAGCCTCTAGGTAGCAGCTCTTCTGAAGACGAGACGGGGAACTGGCAACTCTGCCACACACCACCTCACACTGAGGGTTTCCTTTCTAAAATCCTCACTTTAGTACCTTAATGCCTTATTTTCTTGTGAAGAAAATAATACTGAAATGCAATGTTAAATATGTGAGAATGCCTCCTGCCAGTGAAGGCGAGGACTGGAAGACCAGGTGCTGCAAGGCTTCAGCAGTGGCTCGCAGAACGCTGCCTTGTGTTAAAGTGACAAAGTCCTTGCTGTTACCCTGGGCAGACTGGAACGTTCCCTTCCTGGGAAAAACTCGTGCTGGTTGAGGGTGGCTGAACATGCCTTTGCTGTGCCATCAGCTGGAGCAGAGGGGAACGCAGTTTGCTGCCCACAAGCTCAGTGAGTTACTGCGTCCTCCAGCCCGTACTTTCATACAATGCAGGCAGTGCGCTCTACAGCGTGCGGCGAGACCACCTCCAAAAGCCTGACTAACCTCAAAGTGCTTTCTTCCCATCAGCAGACTAAGCAGTGGCTAGAGAGATGAGATCTGGAAGCACGGTGTCTGCTTATGCAAAGCCAAGTTATGACCTGACGTCAGCTGAGTGCAGGACAGTGAGCACTGCGGGGGCTGGCAGTGGCAGGGCGTTATGTGGTACCACTGCTCCAGCCACTGCCATGAAGGCATTACCATAATTGCTGATTAGCAGTCAAAACTATGGATACAGCAAATTGTCTTTGTAAAAACGCAGTGATGTTGCAACTGAAAATATTTTAAGAATTTTCTTTCATTTATGTGGTTATTTCTACCCAAAGCTGTTTTTTGGTGGTCTCGTGCATGGTTGTGGTAGGAATCATGGACTAGGTTTTTTCCTTTCTCCATAGTTACGCTATCAGCTTTTCATAATGGGAACCCAATAACTCTGTGATCATCCCTTCTCTTCAAAATTGACTGTACTCTGTGCTGTCTTCCACAAGTATTTGAAGATTTTTGGCATCCCTTGTTCGTAGACTGCATGTTAGGGTCAAGCTTTTGAGTCTCCTAATCACTCAGTTCTGGCATAGTCCTGTTGCCACTAAAGCCTCTTTTCATGCCTATTTAATGCCTCAGAAGTGCTTTCAAGTGGTCTTTGATAAATCATAGTAAGTGTTATTTCACTCGCTCAATAGCAGTACCTGCTGGAGTCTTTTTTAGCTCCCAAGGCAGCACTTCCCTCTTGCCTTATTTTACCAGTGACAGTAATTCATTCCACTTGAGCTGACTAGCTTATTTCACATTTATTTGCACATTATGAGCAGTGTCATTCTACTTACCCTCCAGACAGTAAATGGTTTGAAAAATGCAACTGTAACAAATATTAGGCATGGGGAGGGGAATAGGAAAATGGAACCCTTGCATTTGGAGCCCAAATAAAAACATAATGAATAAATAATATTTTGAAATTATCTCAATCATTGAGTGTATGCAAAATCAAAGGTGCTGCATAAACTTGCATTATCCCTTTGAGAATACATTTCCCTTTCCCACCAGCTAGTTTAGCTTCTCTAGTGTGGAGTTAAATAAAATATTACCCATCAGGTCAGAAAAATAATTAGTCCAGCATTATTGCCTCCTTCCTAAGCAATCAAACTTGACCCGTATGTATTATGCATGTTTGCACCCTGCACTTCTGAGAAGTGAGATGTATATAAACAGATAAATTTGGGCTCTCTGTTCGCATACCAAGACTGTACTCCTACTCCTCTCACAGAGTAGGCAAGTTAGAAAAATTATTGGAGCAAAAACAAGCCATTTTTTTGTTGTCCTGAAGTAATTTCTTTCAAGTAATCTTTTGCTGGCTGTGGCAAGCAGTTATAAAAGTGCCATAACTTAATATGACGGCAAGTTTTCCCCTTGCACATGATGAGCTGCAAAAGTACAAATAATGATGATGCTTTCAGCAATATAGAAATGTATTGTTTTGCCCCTTTAATGGGGACAGGCAAAAGAATCTCAGATAGGAAGGAAATAAGCTCGGAGTCTCCCAGAGACCAGAAAGTTCTTGGGGAGAAATCAGGATGGTCTCGTGCAGTTCTGATGAAGAAGATATTTTCTTAAGATCCCAATTCCAGGAGTCAATGAAAATACAAAATTTTTCATTTTCATTCATTAAAAGTAATATTTCTAGCACCAATAGTTTCCAATACCAGTTAAGGAGTCCAAAATTATTATTAATTGGATTTGGTCATGGCTTGTTGTATTTTGGTTAAGAGAGCCCAGCCTAACTCATGGCCCAGGAGCATTGCAGTGATAGGGGCAGACAGGAGATATTCAGAAGTAGGACTAAAATGGGGAATAATGAAGGCACAGGGAAGCCACTGCTCCACACTGTGAGCTCAGGAGGTTGAACCGTTTCCATGAAAAGAGTTTTTCTTCTAAGCTGTGAGCCACATAATATTCTCCAGTCATCTCCATATTTTTAGTGTAATCCTTCTTATCACAGCATTCTTGTGTTTTCTGGTATTCATGTCATCCAATGTATAATTTTTTCAGTAATTGAGTGGATTAGCAAAAATGTGGGATTTCATACAAGGCATCCTCATTTTCTGATGTTCTGTATGACAGTGCGTGGCGTGCAGGGATTGGATTAATGGCAGCATTTGGAGAATCACATTGACCACTTGCTAAATACTGTGTATTTTTATTGATAGCTCGCTGTGGATGGACTCTGGCAACTTTTAAAGATCTGATACTGTAAGGCAATGTTAACAATACAGTCCTGGAGATACATATACGCTTTCTTAGCTTGGCTTTCTGAACTCCAGATCGCATTGCCAACCTTTTTGTGTCCCTGCAGTTCCTAGTCACTCCCATAGAAACAGAGGTGGCTGAGGCTGTGCAGATGACTTGCCACCCCGGCTGGAATGCCCAGCCCTAATCCAAAACAGGCCCTGAGCTCTGCAGAGTGTGATGATCAGCTGGGATGGCAGAGTGATGCTGCACATGAGAATCTACAGCTCTAAGCAAGGCTTCTCCCATACATCCCTGTACGGAAGTGCGACAGCTGAAATGCAGAGTAGCTGCCGAGCAGTTATTTTTGGGCACTATTGGCTGGTGTTATAGCAGGGGATTGCAGCCAAGGTGACACGCACTGACGGACTCCACCAGCAGACCGTGCTCTAACTGAAGGAAGGTAGGTGATCTATGGTGTGGTTAGGCACTGGTCTCAGCCTCAGAAAAGTAAGGGTTTGTTTCTGCTGGGTCTTGGGAAATTACGTACAATGGCTTGGTTTTCTTTTTATTAAACAAAAAACTCCATGGAACAGCAACAAGGAACATTTTTTTTGAGCAGTGAGCTGCTGAGGCTGAGAGAAACTTTCACAGTACTTGTCACCCAAACCTGGGCAGCTGAGTGAAAGCAACTGGTCTTTTTCAAAGTCGCTGTGTTCTGTGTAAACTCACAGGACTTAAACCACATCTGGTGCTTCTCGATGCTGCTGAAATGTAGGAAAACTCTAGCACAGCACTTCCGTCAGCAGTGACTGAGTGACAGAAATCACAGCCAGGTTCCTGTGTTCAAGCTGTGCAAGATGCAGCTGTCTGGATAAGCAGTAGAACTTATTATAGCCTTTGCTCACTGCAGTCATCATCTTCCCATCTTCATGTTAAATGTTTTGTATATAAAGTATAATCAGAGTGAGAATCCTAAAAGTTTCTGTCCTCTTTTGTCAGAATTGACCAGTAATTTATAGCACTGCTGTTGTAAAGTCATCTTTCTTGGGAGAAAGAGCTCTGACTAGGAGGAAGTGTTGAAAGTTTTGAAGAAAGAAATTGAAAACATCCCTTACCTAATTCTATAAATAACAGAAACCCGTAGCATTGTCTCCAATGAGTACAGCCAAAGCAGAAATTGCTGTTTCCACCTTTCTGTTTGTTTCCAACTTTATGTTCATAAAAATAATGATATTCATAATAATAACATAATGGTGGTTACTGCAGAGAAAGTTAAGAAGACCCAAAAGTCTGTCTTCAAAGTTATAATTTCCAGTGGACAGAGCGATCATGGTAAGCCTGGTTGTGCCTGCTTCAAGAACTTTGCTGCTTGCTAGTAGTATTAATATCCTAGTTTTCAGACCACAAAACCACGGCTGAATTCTGCTAATGCTGTTTTCACTCTAGACCCAACATCTACCCTAAATCCTGGTGGATCCTGCTACTCAGCGTTGCTGCTCTCTTCTCAAGTTCCATCCCCGTTCTTCCTGGCAGTGGTGTGAGAAATGATTTCTGTTGTTACTGAGCCATCCCTGCTATTTTGCCTCTCATTGCAGCACAAATGTGACACTGACTGATTGGTCCTGCAAGGCCCTCAGCAGTGTTGGGGACAGCCTTGTCCAACTCTCTGCCCCATAGCTTCCACATCTCTTTCTCTACCACTGCAAAGGTGATGGTGTGATAGTGCCTGGAGACTGGAAATGGGATTTGTTCTTTTCAGCTTGGATATTCTTGTAAATGCTCTTGCAAATCATCCCCACTCTGTTTCCTTGCTCTTCTCTGTGCATTTTTGTTCTTTGTTTACCTTTTTCTTCCTTGTTATAAGTTGTTTGTTATTTCTATTTCAATGAATTTGGTGTTTTCAATTGAGAATTCACACTATGTTGTTGCTCTTGTGGCTATACCGTGTTCTTTTCAGTTAAAGGATTTCAGCAATGGTTCCTCTGTAGTTGTATAACAGTTAAACAGGGCTTTATCTTTGAATTGGGCAAGATTTATGGCTTGTGCATCTTCTATCCTATGTTTTTAAAAAGACAAGAGAATTATGTATTAATTGGAGGCAGATGTTTAAAAAAACATGTCTCTAACGAAAATCTGCAGTGCCTTGTCTTGTCCTAGCCTAGTGCAGTACATCTGCTGTGGCTCACACACAACTGGAGAAGCAGCAAACAAGCTGTGTGTTCCAGGCTTGCCTACACAGCCAGCAAACCTGGCTCCCCTTCGCGGCTCTGCTGCACACCACTCGCTTCCATGACTCTGAGCAAGTTCTGCCACTTCGCCTCTGCTTTGTGCGTTGTGAGGGAAGGCGTGCTCGTACGTCCCAAGAAAGCAATGTTCTGAAGCAAAATGTTCTTAAGAATTGTGGCGTGCCCGTTTGTGGCAGGAATGAAGCAGGAGGAGAGGACATCTGCCAGTAAATGCCTAAAATCTACATCAGATGCAATTATATTTCCAGGAGTTAAATTCTTAAATGCTAGGCAAATGGATGGGGATTTAGGAAAGCAGCAGGGTTTGGTTTATTCAACTCCCATAGGCACTGTTGAAATGCCTGTATTCAGGGAGCAGCAGGAACTGTGAACACGGAGTGTCTCTGCTCATTCTTTGGGAGTGATAACAGCAAGGCATGGAAGGTGGTGATTGCACACTGCAGTCTGCTTCCCTGAGTGGCTTCAAGTCCTTGTACGCCAGTGCTTCATTTACTCACACTGTCTTCTCTGAGACAAATCTTGTTCTTCATGTGAATCTGCGGTGCGGTGATTACTGTTGGACCTGTGTGTTTTGGTGTCATTGTGTATCTCAGGGTGTATATTAATGTTGGTGTGGAATCCAAAAGCTGATGTAACTGAAAAGATGCATGTTGGAGCAAAACATAGTCTTTCCCAGCCTTGGGAGAGGCCTGACTTCTCTTACATAAATCCTTCACTGTTGCACGCAAGCTTCTCGTCTGTCATTAAATGTGCTGTGTTTTGGAATGTACACACAAATGTACACAAAAATATATGAAATGTTTCTTTTGTCTGTTTCCCATATGGTTTAATTTTTCACAGCTTTGTAAGATCTCATATTTAAAATCTCATATTTATAAAATCTCAATCTCATATTTATATTGTTTATTGTATGTTAAAAATGGAATTTTGAATAATTAAAAAAAGTCTATCCTAGTCCTTTTTAAGGCAAAATCTTTAGTTGTTAATGATAGCGCAGGGAGCTGCTATGACTCTCGGTTTTGAGAGTATCTTTAAAAACTTTTTCCTGCTAATGTTTTATATTTTAAAAGCAGAGGGAATGATTGCTGCATCCCTTTTCATTGTTCTTTTCACTGCTTTTCCCATCTCTGAATGGGAATAGGAATCGGAATTTTTCTCATATGGAAATTATAGCAACTGTTACAAACCCTGTGAGCCTACTGAAGCTGTGAGTTAACTTCTAATCCCAATACTCTTCTCTTCTTCTCTCATCTTGCTTACAGATCCCTGTGCAGTTTGTACTCTGTTTGTTAATTCCAATTTGATTGACTGTGGACATCTTTTGAATTCCATAATCACCAAAATGCCACTGTTTCACTGTGTAACTTAGTATTGCATCTGTGTCCTAAACCACTACATCAGATATCACAGACATTGAGATTTAAAGTTTCTCTTTGTTTGAACTTTTTTTCCTTAACACTGTTCAACTCTGTTGGTCTCTTGTTTCTCTGAAGCTCAAAGTCAGCAGGCTGAGACAGTGGCTCAATCCATGGGAAAAAGAGTGACAGATACAAACACAAAAAATAATTAGCTTCTTGTTTGCTGTTTCCAAATGTAATACCACACTTCAAACAAGACATTGCTATTCCATAGATCACAGTGATTGAGTGCAGATTAAATTGTTGTCTTATTATTTATCTATGGTAGGTCCCTGTATGAATCAAGCTCCAAGCATTGAAAAGAAAAACTCCTTGCTGTGAGAGTTGTACATGCTGAAGATAGACAAGGAGAAAAGGAAAACAAGGAGGAGGACAGGCAAATTTTATGCAGGTTAATGCAATGAGAAGGCAGCACTGCTTTTGCAAAGGAATTGAAATATAGATGGAGTGAGAACCTGTCCAGTGCATTCAGATGGGTCACGTCTGTGACCGCAGCTCTGATTCTGAGGTTGTAGCTTGCAATACTTCAGGCACAGAAATGATGGGGGGAGAAGCTGACAAATGAGCAGACAACTGAGTCTTGAATAGAGATGTAGATTAACTCCTACTCTGTGAAAAATGCATTTGTGCAGGAGAGCAAGAGATTCATGAGGATGAATACAGTGACGGTGCAGTCTCTCAGTGCCCCTCGAAGATATACCAATGCTCTCTGCTTTTTCTTTCATACTGTCTTTTTCCCTAATACATCCTCACCCTTCATCCTCCACTTTTGCATAGATCCTTGTTCTCCCCTACAAGCTCTGATCCCAGCACATTTTCAGTTGTGCGAGGCATTGTTACTATGAAACAATTATTTTACTATAAAATAAGTAAAGGAAAAGGGGAAGATTAGGAAGGAGTAGTTTTAATCCTGCAATGTACCTCACTCCAGAATACAAATTTCCATTTTGTATAAAACCAGATAAGCAAAGAAAATGGTGTGAAGGAATCACTGCAGAAATTTTTTTGATTTTTTCCAAATGTGCTTCATTGGGATTTTTTAAATCCCAAAGCCTAATGAAAATGTTTTGAAGAATAAAGTAACTTTTTTTTTTATATCTGTAGGAACATATTTTCTAGATGTGACACATCCCAAAACATGTTGCTGTTATTCTAGTACAGTGTATTTTCCTATGACATCCTTTTTGCACACCTCAACAGAAATCTCCTTGGAATTCAACTGAGACAATTCTTTTTTCCAAATTAATATTAGATTTTTTTGATTTCTATTGACTATAATTAAGTAATGAAAAATGTAGAGGAATGTCATGCCTGATTTATTTTTAAATTTCTTTTTTCTTTCTCCTTTTTTGTTTTCCAGTCTAACTGCTTATATGGCCCTTTTTAATTGCGTTATCAGAGTGGTTCAAAGACAATGGTGAAAGATGACAAAGGGAGAAAGGAATGTTCAAAATTCAAGTGCATAAATAGGTTTTCTGGGGAACACCACAAAGGCTCTATTGTGCTACACATAGCAGAGGCAGAAAGGATATGTGCCCACCCTCTACCAGAAAATGCTGGAGACTTTTCTGCAGGTCACTTGCTGGTGTAATAAAAACTCTAAAAATATTCATGGGTACAGAAATGTTACTTGTAATGTGCCACTATGTTTGTTCCACTCATAATTCAAATAATTGCCCTAGGTAATATTTGCACGTTGGTATGGTCAGACAGCATTATCTGCCTCCTGCAAAGCAATTCTGGCCTGAGAGAAAGCACTCCTGCTGTGTCTGTTGTGGCCTGTGACAATCAGATGTTGATAGCTGTTCTTGAACTGTGCGGTGGTTTCTCAAGGTCAATAAAAATATTGGGCTGTGAGAGGGGGGAGTGGAAGACCACCGACCTCATTTTGCTTGTGGCTTCGTCTCAGTTCAAAACCCTCCTGATGCCTTATCTGAGTGAGTCTTTGGGAAAAAATATATTAATGCTCTCTTATTCGGTGCTGTTCTATTACCTATTCATCAAAAATATTGCTTTTGTGCATTTTTCATTATAAGATTCAACATTACCAATGTTAATAAAGAGAGAACTCCTTTTCTTTTCTTAGAAATAGAATATGTAAAGACATTGCCTCTTTGATGTTTCTAAGCCAATACAATATGTATTTGAATGAGGATAAAAGTCATTCTTTTAACAGAAGATCATCCAAGTCATTTCTGATGAAACTCAAGAGAAGCTGCTTTTTTTTTTTTAGATATGCTTAGAAATTAAGATTAAAAAATGAGGGAGCACCTCTTTAGAAGTAACAACTAATGGAAATAAGTCATATATTTGACGGTATTTGTCAGGCTGCTGCTCCATGCAGGCCTGCAGAGACATCAGCCTCCACCACTGGGCTGAAGTGTTCAGCAGAACGCGCCTTTCAAAGGGATGAGACCTCGCTGTCGCAGGCAGCTATTTCACGTGATTCTATCCTGAACTGTGATTAGACAGCAGGCCAGATTTTGGGACTTCTAAGATTTTCCATGCTGCCAGGGAAGCTCATGTCACTGGCTAGTTTCCTCAAGGGAGTTTTTCCTGTGGATTTTCCACTGAGGATTGGGCAATACCTGACTTCCTGTTTAAGAGCTGCTATAAATTTGCTGCTAATGAATTTTATGAGACCTATGAAGGCTTGGGACTGGGATGTTTCTTGAATACTGTCACAGCTCTCTACTGTCTGGCTGACTGTTTTGTACAGGCACAGGACAGTGTGGTAGCTGTCCTTTATAAGTTATCAGCTTCTGTGTTTGCTGCGGAGGGTCTGCAGTGAAGGCAGCATAAAGGGGTAAACATTTCCTTCACTGACTGGGTGTCCCCCAGACATCTGTCTGGAGTTGGATCTTTTGGCCAAAATGCAAGAACACTCCATACAGTAAATAGTGGAAAAGTTTTCTCAGAGCCCAGTAGACGTATCTAACAGGAGAGAGACAACTGATGCAGAACTACCACTGTTGCACCAGTATTTGCTCCTGTTCAAGTGCAAACTTGTCTGTGGACAAAGAGCAGCATCTTGCATCATTCCCTTACTCTGCATTGTTTGACAAGGTGGATCTGTAATGCAAAACTGGCTTCCTAGGAGACTGGGCACGGCAACAGTGGTTTGAATTTTAGATGGATTTATATCTCAGGCTGCAGCAGGAGATTTTGGGCTTCAATCAGCGTCAGGGTGTGTGGGGACAGCTGTGGGGCTGTTCAACACAGTGAAACTGGTTTTGTGGGGCTGGTGTTTTGGTTTGTTGCTGTTGGATTTGTTTTTTTTCTGAAGTTTGAAATGAACTTATGAAAATGGAGAATAACGGTTTCTTTTCCCAATGCAGATATGTTTTCTGAGGTAAACTAGACATCAGTGGCCAGACATAAAAACCCCTTTTCTCATATCCCCAGTTCACAGCAAGTTGGATGTGTTCTCTTGGCTCACAAACCAGAGATATGAAGCTTGAATGAAGTGAAACAGTTTCCTGAAAGCTACGGTCTTTGTGGCTGGCTTTGCAGCCTTACCGAATGGCATGCAGGCTTCTTTCTTCCCACTGTGTTGTTTTCAAAGTCTGACCTTCAACAAATTGGCAGCCACTTCAAGAAGCCTCTGTAGCCACAAAGTTATCGCTAAACTGGAAAGTGCTCTGACCACTGCACTGTCCTGATGGCTAAGGTAGACACGTGCTTGGACTCGTGAGACCTGTTTGCAGCAGACAGTGTTTCTGGGAGGGCAGGTTTAATATTGAGCAAAAGCATCCATTTCCTGCTGGTATCCCTGAAAAAAACGCACTTAAAATATTGCGTGTAAATGATTTTTTTTAAAAAAATCATAAGCAGGGTCATGTGTTACAGGTTTCTTGAAATGTCATTGGAGAGTGTTAGTTGCTGTGGTGCCAGAAAGCTCCAGGCTGCGGTAAGGGGCTGTGTTTCTCCAGGGGTATTTTCAGGTAGGGCACTTTGCTCAGCACATCCCTCCTCTTCCTGAAGAGTAGAAATTGTGCTCTGAGCTGAGGGAGCAGCAGTGTGGGCAGAATCAGTGCCTCGCCTGATGGAAAGACTGAGGGAGAGCTGTTCAGGGCCGGCACCTTGCCTTTCAAAGGTGGGGAGAGAGACAAGCACTCAGACCAGAAACATCCTACAAAGAGGTACATTATACGTAGGCATAATGGGGAGTATTATTTTCCTCTTACCTCCTTCAGACACACACCAGTAGACAGGGTGTCAAAGCAACCACTGGATGATGGTACTGTAATTTCTAAGCATTTTTAGTCTGACCAGGAAACTTTAAATGTTGTTCCTGTTGCAAGTACTTAACGATCCTACTGTCATGAAAAAAACCCCATACCATTCCATGCACACAAACACAGGATATGCATATCTGTGCAAGGAAGATGGGAAATATCTGTTTCACTTTTAAAACAACCCCTTGAATTTGGACAATGCCAGGCAAGCAATCACCATTTGGAGAGGCTGAGATTCGAAACTTGATTGTTCTGACTATTTATCTAGAAGAAGTATTGCTGCAGCACTGATGAGAAACAACCTACTATTCTGCATCTTGCGTAAATCAAACATGCCTGCCATTTGCTAAATTATTACATTATAAACCACGTTGTAATTACAAAACTTTAGTTGTTCCATTTATGATCTCTTTGGTTTATTGTATTATTGGTTGGACTTGAAAGCTGAGGCTTTGAATTTATGAAGTCCACTAAAATATTATATTCCCCATCCCTTTCTCAAGCTGATCAAATGACAAAATCAATTGCTGGGGCAATGCCAATGGTATTAGGATCAATAGGACTGTGAAATTTATTGTACATTTTTGTTGCTGTATAAAATTAGATTGCAGAGTTTATGAATGTTTATTCTTCTAAGCACTGGATTTCTGGTTTGCCTGGAACATACATTACAGTGGTTTGGTCTTCACTTGTTATATAAACATTTTGCCAGCAATGCTGTAAATGTATCTTCTTTTGAAAAATATTAATAGTTCTGTGGGTTTTGTAAGTTTCATCCAAATTTTCATAGATACTGGGTCTTTTTCAGGCCTCAAATTGACTCTGCAGAGTGTTTACTTGAATGTCTTTCTGAATTTGGGCCATGTGAAGAAAATGAAAGCTAATGGAAAATTTCTTGATAATTTTAGTGGGCTTGTGCATGTTCTTAAGTGGTTTCTATCAGAAAATGTCCCCCTCTTCTCAGCTTATCTGCTTCAGATGGTTTAGACAATGTATAGTGAGATTTATTTTGATAATTCATCCAACTCTCGTGAACTTTGGAAAAGAGGCATTTAAATTACATCCTTGACTTTCTGCCAAGTGGCCACATTTCCAGAAACGTTTGTCTTTGATTATAATAACACTGCAGAGTGAGTGCCCATTGTGTGAGGCTGCAAAGGAAGCATACGAAAGCAATAACAGGAGAATGAATCTAAATGCAATATTAGGGACAAACCAAATTTCTCTTTAACAGTCACTAAATACGTCTGAAGGAAGAGATCTTTTTAAAAATATGTGCAATGCTTTCATTCACTGGAGAAGTGTTAATTCATCAGGAAGGGAGATGATAATTCTAAAACCATCTTTAGTAGAAAAGACCTGCAAAGTCTGTATGTAGGGGCTGTTCATGCCTGGAAGAACCGTGAATCCTGCTTATTTACATCTGCTGGACAGCTCAGGGGGTCAATATTCAAGAAGTATGTTTTAATCCTTGACTGGCAGATAACCCCAGGCAAGGCAATTCAAATCACTCTGAAAAACAAAGATAAATGCACAGCCTCTATTAGAGAGCTTCTTGGTAAAGACGGCCGAAAAATGGTACAGAGAAACAGTATGTTACAAAGAGCAAACTCTGATCAGAGTCACTGATTGGGTACCTTACATGTTTTTGAGTTTTCTGGTGGCTCCTTTTTTCCCCTCTGACAATCTGTGGAGGAAAGCTGTAGTGGTAGAAGAATGCTTCACATTAAGTTTTCATTTTAGCAGACACAAAATATAGGATTTTAATTAAGCCAAACATTTAATCCTGTACTGCAGGCCAACCCTAATGAGAGGAAGAGAAGGGGGATGATAGTACTGTGCTTGCTTAAGATCTAGATAATGCTGTCTACTTGAATGTTGTGGTGTTTTTAAATCTATCTTTAGGAAGACAGAAGAGTCTCCAGGAGAACAGAAGAGATCTGACTGTATTCAGAATAATGTGAAAGGAATATACTAAGAAAATAATTTTCTTCTTGACTTTGCTGTTAATTTGACGTGTTCTGCTTCAAAAAGAGGAGGTGTAGGAAGCTTATTCAGAATGTGGTTTTCAAGCTAGCAATGCCCCTTTCATGGAAATGTTCTTGAAAAAGCACATAAACCTAGCACTATTTCTCCTCACGAACTGTAGAAAAAGGAAAACACTTTTTTCTACTAGACTACAACACTTTTGTTAGAGGCTACAGGGACTTAACAATACTATTTCAACGAGGAGAGAACTGTAATTTTTCCACTTAAGTAATAAATTTAGGTCAAGTGTAGATCTGAAATAACTTTTGCTGAAGTCAGTTACATAAAATGGTACCATATTATCTATTGCCTTATCAGTGACAGCGGTTTTGTATTAAAACTTCATGACTGGCCATCATTTGCCGTAAACAGCAATTCATAAATCAGGAGAAAGGTGCAAGGGGAAAATGGTCCTATAAATGAAAATTCAGATGTCAAAGGAACAGAGTGCTAACGGTGATAACAGTTACTATTTCCGACTCTGTGTCAGTGCATTTGTGTGTGCTATGCTCCTAAGGGAGCTTGTGAGTATGTCCTGGTGTTGTGGCATGGCCAGGTCAGCAACAGTGTCTCATGGGATGGTAGAGCCAGCCAGGTAAACTCATGGAACCCCAAGAAAGCTGTCTCAGCAGAATATTTTAATTTTAAGAAATTATAAAATGCTGTACTGCTTTCTAGTTTTCTTCCAAATCCATGTGCATATTTGCACATCCATTTCCACACAGGAAGGGGGAAGAATGAATGCTTTCTCTTATTTCAGATATAAACCAGCAGAAACACTATTCTCTCCCCATTGCTTTGCCTTCAGGCTTCCGCTTCCACACCAAAATGTAAGAGTGAGCTCTAAATATTCCCCTTCGGTCTGGCTAGTGAAGAACAAGGCGTAGGCTACTGCGTTCTTCATACAAATGCCTTGTTTCTTTGTGGTATCAGATTGGGGCTGGAAAGCATTGGTGAGATTGGTGATTTTTATTTTTTTTGCTTTCAGTGAGAGTTGTTGGCCCAAAGTCTGGTGGTTAAGGCAATTTGTAAGCTTTATCATGATGTTCAATAGAGGTATATTAGATGATTTCACTCAGTTTCTAATCTGATGTATAGACTTAAATATGACTCCTGGGAGGGAGGGGAGACACCATTCAAGAAACCGCAGACAATGAGTACTCCTATGTATGATCAGTTTTAAAGAAAACAGCAATGAGTTTTGTAGTTGCTTGGGTTTCCAGCTGGGTTTCAGCCTGTGTAGAGTGGCTGATCTTTAACAGGGAAAAGTATATTCGTTGTCAACAAGACAATGTGTTTTAACTTCTTACTGAGCTCTGCAGAGGAAGGATGGGCCAGTGACCCTGGCACTTGCTTCATGTAGAAACCCAGTATGGTTTCTCTGCAGACTTCCTGTGTGCTCTTAGACCAGCCTCTCTGCCATGATTTCACCTACCAATAAGATTTATCAGAGGTAATATTTCTTCTCTATTAAATCGGAGCTAATATTCCTTACAAATATCTTTCATGACTGCTTAAGAATTCCAAGTCTCTCTAATACTTCAATAATTTAGAGCAGTTAAGCTTCACAGAGTCTTGTCTCTCTCATAGGATTTAAAACTTCTTCCTTTTGTGGCATTAATAGGAAGACAAGTGTGTGTGTTTTCATTTTGGTTAAAAAATAATTGAGTCTAGGAGGAGGAGAAAGGAAGGATGGATAGAAACTATATTAAAAATTTTTTGGTTTATGTGACAATCTTTCCATCTAGCTCTAAAATTATTACTCTATAAAAACTTTTCTGAGCTGCTTGGTGTGTCTTTAGAGTTAACATGCTTAGTTATAGTTATGTAAATATAAATAGAAGTTGAGTTGGATGGGGAAAAATACGCTACTGCTACTAGCTGTGACGGTAACATAAAGGGACAATGTTAAGGGTTATTTTTGTTTTGGTCTTTCATGAATGCGATCTTTATTTTTAAAATTGCATTGAAAACTCTTATTGAAATATTTATGAAGTACAGATATTGCATAAGGGAAGAACCTGAAAAAGGAGTTCTTGGTATCCAATTCTTAAAGTAGAAGATGTATTTCTCCATTTATCTTCCAAAAAATAAGCATTTCAGAGGTGATATCTGTTAAATCAAACTAGAGCTCCCCATTGCTGAAATCTGACTTTAAAAATATCTTTATTTGAAAGTGTTAGCTTTGCTATTTGTATAAAGGGCAATGAGCTACCCAATAACAGCTACTAATGTGAGTGACAAGGGCATTTGTCTGGAATGGGGGAGACAAGGAACTTGAACCTGAGTTTCTTACATCCTAGAAGAACCTTTACTTGGCAATGCGTTGTTATGGAATGTTTCTCAGTATCCTTTTCCTTTTTTTACCTAAAAACCCCCTAAGACAGACAAAAAGCCCCAAACAAACTCAAAAAGAAAAAAGAGCAGACTTTTAAACCTCTCTCTATTTGATGCTGCAGGATCAAGTTAATCATCACCTACCATTATTGCTTGCTGAGTTAGTCTTAGCAGTCAGTCAATGATGCCTCCTCAGTGGGTATTGACTGAGGATGTGGACCATAAACATCTATTATATACTGGAGCACGGACCTGAGCTAATTGGTGTGTAGCTCTGTCACTCATTTATCCATAGTTACAGGATGCTGGAGTGTATACACAAACACCACTGTAACAGAAAACCAATGTATTACATGATAAAGATTAGTTTATTGATGGAGCACAGGTTTGTGTAGAGCTGTGGGGATAGCTCTTCCATGATGTACCAGTAAGTATTCTACAATGTGATAATTTAAAACCATTAGCAGCATGTTGTTGTCGTCTTTCATTTTAATTGTCTTATGTCTTCTGCTGCATGTTTTTTAGCACTGGCACATATGCCAGACTTTGAAGAGTCTATTGTGGAATGTTTGTCACAAACAACCAGGACTAAAAGGCTTGAGGGCATAAAATAAACATCGTTTACATTAAAAAATAATTGCTGAAGGATTTTGCTTTGTGTTTTTCTTTTTGTCTTGAAGGAAAAGATGAACTCTTCCCTGCATTTGGCAGGGGCAGAAACATCCACACACTGCAAGAAAAGTTGCTGAGGTATTGGAGTGGGAGCAAAAGACCCTGTTCCACCCTGCATGGCACTACCCACCTCTCCTGTGCCATTGATTTTAATACTCCCTGTAGATGGAAAAGGCTTCAGCTGCCTGACATACGGTACCACATAATCTCTGTTTCATTTTGACAGTGCCAAAACCCAACAGCCTTGAACAGCAGCCTTGAAATGTAGTAGGATGAACACACAATGCCACAAAAAAGCTGCTGTGTGGGGTGTGTAAATCTGTCCATCAGTTAACAAATTCCTTGTAATGTTTCTTTTCCAACAGTTATTCTGATCATCAGCTGGTTTGTTGGATGGGGGTTGTGTGATATGGTTTTTTACTTCTAGAGACAAACTCTTGGTTTTGGCTGTCAGGATGCTGTATGTGCAGGATTTCTATTTCCAGCCTCACATTGCTGTTTTGCTGACCTCTTTCTCACTCCATAGGGAAGCGCAAGTTAACACAAAGATTACAGTAAATTTGTTCTATGGTGAAGTTACATCAAGAGAAGAAGCAGGAAGGCACTTCCACAAACCAATAATGACTGCATGTCACTACAGTGTGGCTCGTGTATCACTGGAAATGACAAAGTGGTTTGAAGTGCATAAAAGCATCAAAGGCCTCTTGTTTATTCAAGGTCACAGACAGATGAGGTGTGGCATATGGCAAGCCTATATGAAAGTTACGGTCATTTGGAAACAGAATGGATGAAACCAAAATTGGAACAAGATGTAGCCATAAAGGCATAACATGACACGGAAAATATTATTAGCTCAGCAGAGTTAATTGGGATAGAAACAGTTGAGTTTAAGAAGGGTGATATTGGAAAATGTTTGGTTCGGGGGTATTTTTCCTCCTCAGAAACGAATAGGTTCACTTTCGGTCGCTAGAAAAATTATCTTGTTTGTTTGTTTATTTGTTTGTAGGTCATTTGTCTTATTTTGCATCTTTTTGAGATCAAGCTAATTTTTTTTTTTTTAAATAATTCAACTCCAATATGGATTTTTTCTCTTCTAAGTTGGCATTCTGATTATGTAGATGGTATTTTCTCAGAAATAATTGCTTCTGAGAATCCTACACTTGAATATAGTCTCAACATTCTCATTAGAATAAATGTTAGGTTTTTCTTTTGTGAACATCCAGGCATAAATTCTACCTTTATTTCCAAAAGAAAAACCACAGTAGATTCTCAAAATAATTTTAATTTTCTCTCTGTGGTTGAGCAACACTAATGGTTTGGCTTAGCTTTGCTCCAACACAAGTGTCAATAATTACAAAGACTTGTTTTCCCAACATTTACCAGTCTCCTGCTATGGGGAAAACTTTGTTGCAATCAATTCATTGTTCATCATAATTTATGTTTTTCCATCCTTTTTTTCCTTATTTGAAGATGGCTTGACATTTTAGTTTCAAATTCTCAAGTGTACTCTAACGTCACCCCACCCACAATGGAGTAGAGGTTGAGAGAAAAGGCATCTACCAAAAATGACCTGCGTGTTTTCACATCCAAAACCCAAAGGCATGACTAGTATCTGCAAAACCAGTGTTACACAGAAGAAATAATTTCCTGTACAATTTATAATGTGAATATAGAAATCTACTCCCAGCTCTCATGTTTTCAGTAGATACAAATGCTTCTTGATTTAAATGTTCCCAAATAGTTTTATAGCTACTGAGTCACGCTCTAACTTGTTCGTCCAACAAACCCTATTCCTATTTCAGGCTGTGAGTACTGTATCATCTATATAAATGTTTCCTGATTTGAGCTTTCCTGTGTTTGGAGACTACTTCCCATAAACTTGTCAGGCCCCTAATTAATGCACTAGACCACTAGGCGTGTCAAACAAATTACATCATTTTTTGTATATGTCGCAGATTCCACATTTACTAACTGGGTTTAATAATTGCTGAACTTGAAGTTATTTTGATTAATTCAGAGTTTGAGCTCAGTTTACTGGCAGTCTCTCTGTTTTGGGGAAGAGACAAAGTCTCAAAAGGAATGTTACTGGATTCTAAAATTGATGAGAATTGAGTTTTTTTAATGAGGCTTGAAAAATCTCAGGGAAATAATCTTTACCATAATTAATTTGCAGTTTCTGTCTCCTACCAGGAAAAAAAAAAAGACAAATTACAGTTTTAAACAAAGTCCACATTTTCCTCTAGTTCTTCTATTGAGAATTATTGGAAGGTACAGAAAGAGTAAAATTGATCTGGAGATTAATTTGGCTTGAGATTTCTATTCACCTTTTGAGAAGAGAAATTTTCTGATTTAATAAACCAGTCCAGCTTACTTCTGTGTGGAATGTCCTTACTCCAGCTGAACTCCACTTCAGTTAGAGAGTTTAGAAAACAAGAATTTTCATTCTTGTAGGGCTTCCGTGTTTTATCTCTTGATCTCCGTGAGAATTCAGGGAAACGAACAGAGCCCAGGAAATAGTCTCGTGCATGTAGAATGGTGGTCTTTGGGTGCTGTCATTGCATTTGCACCACCACAGACAGAACTGCCTCGTCACTGGAAGACTTGTCACTTTTAGTGATTTCTGAGTTGCAAATCATCTTAGCCCTCAAACTCCACCGTAGTCTCCTCTACTTACGACTTGTTTCTATGGGTTGCAACACAAGTAATTTACCAAGCACTCTTTCAGAAGTGTTCATGAAAATCCTCAACTCTAGTATAATGGTACTTTTAGATAGTTTGTCAAAGAGGTGGCAAAGGTTTTTATGTAATGTGCTTTATTGGTGTGACTTCCTACTAAAGCGTGGGTGACCTGTGGACAGAAGGCATCCTAACTCCATGCCATTACTCCTTGAGTGCTTCAATCCATTTTCTCTGTACGCTAGTTTCCTACAGTTGACTGAGAAACCAGTTACAGGGACTTCAGCTCATTAAAAGGATTGTGAAATACTGTTTGGAAAGTCTAAATACCATTAATGAGAGGGCAAAGTAATAAAGTGGGTCAAGAAAAGGTTATTTTGCAGTGTAGTTATTCTCATTTTGACTTCGGCTAATTCAGGAGGTGTAATATGGGTGTTGGTATCCTGACTTAGCTCTATACAGTAACGTTAATGCTTACAGAAGAGGGCCAGCATAAAATATCCATTATTCGGTTATGTCCCACCTAAACCTGTAAAATACCACTTAGTCATGGGTAATCACTGGGTAAATCTTGTGCTGATTCTTTATACAGAGGGTGAATTTCATCCTTATGTGATAGATCTCCATGGATCTAACATATCTTTTAAGCTGTGCTTTCATATTACAGAAAGCCATCTCATCTCTTTTAAGAAATACAGCTATTTTTTTCCAAGTTATGAGTGATTTTTTCTTCTTATATTCTGTGGCTGCTGAGTGATTCATTTCCCAAATGTTTACAGAGAACATGTAGTGGAAAAGGGGATCATGACTTTTTAAAATACCTATTTAAAGAAGACGTCTCAATAGCGCTGTGTAATCCACTGCAGCTTCTCTCTCTTGGCCAGAGCCCATGCCAGAGTTGAATCAGTCTTAGTCCATCAGAGTGAAGGATTTTTTTGGCAGATATATTTAACTATTATAATTCCCAGTACTTTTTAATTGGAATGGCCAGATGGAGTATTTTATTTTTACTCATCTTTAGTATTGTTTAGGGCAAACTAAATTATTAGACTATTAGACTATCATTATTTTAATTTATGAATACTATTTAATCATTTTGTGAATTTTGTGAATATGTAACAGTTGACATAATTTCACTAAGATACTAGAAAACTCATCTTGTCTACAGTCTTACATTCTTCACATTAATAAATACCAAATATAAAAAAATAATTTAAAATAGACATTAATTTTCTCAGAAGAGGATTCTAATATTAATTTCTAGGCTTTGCAAGTGATACAGCCCATATATAAGTTGTAACTTTTAAATCCTGAAATATCTTTGGATCATATTTATTTCATGTTTTTCATTCAAAATTTAGCAGATGAAAAACTAGAAAGATTTTTTTTTTTTAAGCATTTTTGAGTCACTTTAATAACAAATCTTTTAAAGTCTTGGAGTTTTAGTTGTGTTTTGAGTGTTTTGCTCAGGAAGGATTCTTCACGCAGGATAGAGCTAGTGTTTGGTATTTTGATTTTTGGCTGTGTGTATTTTAGTTGGGTTTTTTTCCCCTTTCTGTGTCAAAAGAAAATTCTACTTATGGTGGAAGAAGATTTATATATCCGCAGCCACATCTCTGCCTCCCTTGAGTCAATTTTTACAATATGATTTTTCTGCAATTTTGCAATTGTATTCAAATGGTAACAGGCTGTGATCTGAAAATGTAAGTATACATATGGCACACACTTGTGTTTCGATGGGTGTCTATGCAGAATGTAATATGCAAGCTAGTTCAGCTGGTAACCTGTGCGTCCAGGTTTTGTTCAGTTCATACATGAGTAGAATTATTTTCCGATATTATCGTGTCTTTCTGATGTGTTGAAATGCTTGTGTTATAAAATCTCAATGCAGATCAGCTGTGTAACTTACAAATATCTGTGGCATCCCTGTTTCTTCCAATTGCTTTCATACCGTATGTATCCAGTAATAAATTACAGGTGTGTTTGCTGCCAGCCTTGTTCCATCAATCTGAGAGCCAAAATTAAAGCTGGGTTCTTTGCAAGAAATCACTGTTATTGAATCAGTTACAAAAAAAAATATGTTTAGAACTCTGAGCCAGACGAAAATCCAAATCACTGTTTTATAGCTGCACAGGCTTTACAGAATTAAGGTGAGTGGAAAATAATAAAAATCTGTTCCTGTCACTAGAAGTGAAGAATTATAGCTCTGAAATGGATTTCTTGCGTGAGGTAATTATATTCTAATCACAGCTGTGATTTTCAAAGTTATGCCAATTTTAGAACATTCATCATTAAACACCTGGATTTGTGTGTTTTGATAGGGTTTCTATGTTGTGTTTTACATATTTGATGAACACTAAAGAGTGCCTCTCCATATCTTTTGTATATCGTTTAAGCTAGCTGAATTTAATGCTCGCAAGCTGATTAGTAGCCTAAAGCTATAAGGTTGCCCATGCTGATCCAAACTACTTTCTATTGAAGCGTTCCATAGATGTGAATGGATTTATATCAGGCTCTGTATGCAATATATATGTATACATTCACAGATTAGAAGAAAACATTAAGGAAGGTTTCAGAGGTCTGTGAAACTTAAGCAGGTCTATTACTTGAATTTGTGTGCTACAGTATTGGGCTTTACATTACGATTTCAGAACAATGTTTGCAAGTATTAACAAATGAAAGGTGTTTACAAAATAGACCTGACACGGTGCTCTTTTCCGTATATATATATATATATTCGAGAGCCAGGAAGATGTATTGCTATAAGTGTTGCTAAGGAAAAAAAGTCCTCTTTATATCCTTCTAAATACCTACTCAGCTTAAGTGAAGAGTCTAGAATATCGAATGAGCCCCACTGAAATGGCATTTGGAAAAAATACATAGAGCAGTGTTTATTATTTTCTTTGTAATTCAAGTTTGATTTTAAATATGTTTAGGAAGAGATAAAAATGTTTTAATGCAGAAACCTTAAAATGCTTTTAAAAGCCAAAACCTAGATCTCATTTCTTTCCAGTCTCTCAGTGAAGAAGTTTCATTTCATCTGGTTATTTTCTCATTGGCTTTTTTTTGTTGATCTGGTCTGTTGTTTCTGTTTGGCAGTGTTAGCTAACACAACTTCTCTTCCTTTGTAAAGGGCATATTAACCTTCCATATTTGCAGACAAGAAAGAGAGGTGGAGGTGGTAAAACTGATTTAATGAAAGTTCGAAAGAAAGTGTAGGGCAGAGATGGAATAAAATCACTGTATTTCAGCCTGACCTTGCTACTGCAGCTACAAAAGCTCTATCTGTATGTAATACATATAGTGGGAATTATTTAAAGGGTGTAAGTCACAGTCTTAATAGATGAAGGCAGTTCTGTAAGAGGCTCAGGTGAAGCAGGGCCATCCTGTAACAGTATGTAGTTCCTTGTCTAAGTCAGAGCAGGGAATAACAAGCGTGCAGCTGTATATGTACAGTGCCAGAGCTCCTTTGTCTCCCAGTACTTCCCAGATAAAATACATAATAAGAAAACTCATGCAGTTGTTGACCTTTAAATGTATATTGTAGTCTTTCATTTCATGGTTTTAAATAGCTATTTTCTTATTATAATTTAATACATGTTACGCCTACAAACCTGGAAAAATTGGCTTGTTCCATCAATTTCAAAGTACACTCTGTACTCTGTTGTAAAAGTTTTATTAAACTTGATAGCATTTAAAGTAGTCTTTGAGAATTGCTGACACAATGATTCTAGGTTCTTCTTGGCTTGTATATAGCCTTAGCAGTGCCTGCAATGAGAAGCTTATTTGCTGAACTAGTAATTATTACGGCAGTCACACCGGTCTCTGACCATAATGCCTTTTTAGGTCTCAGTGCATTAGATTCAAGAGAAGGGTAAAGATCATCTCAGGGAACAGTTCACCCTGGGGGATTTCAAATGTGTAGATAAGAACATTTAAACTGTTCTGCAGCTGTTGAATGATGAGCATATTTTGTAGGGAAGCCTGGAGTGATGCTGGGATGGATGCATTGATATGAAAGACAAGTCAAGCTCATAGCTGTCAGCTAAACCCATCTGTAAAGAAAGATGAATGGACCTTTGAATATCTTCTTGTATTAATGTGTATTGTAGAAAAGAAATCCCTGGTAACACTGCAGAGGAATGGATTCTCATCCAATAATGTAAAATGAATTCAGTTTTGAGTGTGAAGGTTGCAAATGGCAATCCTTATATGAACAGGGAAAGTTAGTTTTCAGAAATGAGTGTCATCTTTTGATAAATATTAATGGCAAAGCCAATGAAATTTGGAATTTACATGAGCTGTAATAGTGACTTTAACCTAAAAATATCCTTTCTACTTTTCAATGACTTGTAGTTCTTGCCTTGCTATGTACCCTTTTGGTGCTGCAGGGATCCTACTGCTGCTTGTCAGGGTTAATGTAACTGATCAAAAACTGTGAATGCAGCCTGGTTTTATGGCCTGTTAGGCCTCCACGAATTCTACTAGTTCTGAAAAGGTAGAAGAAAGGAGTAAAATGCTGGCAAGCCCATTTCTCAGAATTTATCCAGTGGTAAATTAGGTCTTGGGAGTATCCCTTTTTAACTGAAGGGAGAACTGCTGTTAATTTTCATGGTATTTTCTCTCAGGCTCTCCTAAACAAGGAGTCAAACCTGCCATGATATAGATATATTATATTCAGAAGGCAGTGATGAAAGAGAAGGAGACACAGTGATATTAATCTCTGCGGAATTTCTGAGGAATGGAAATTCCATCATGGGTGCATTAGACCAATTCTCTTTTAAGAAAATTGTTTCAAAAACCTGGTTACAATTCATAGTTACGCAATGTGGAATAAAATTATGCATTCAAAAACCATGCTTATGATTTGCTTTGTTTTAAAACCATTATTTTACCTTGGACCTATGGGACCTGGGGCTCATAATGGAAATGCTTGAGATTTTGAGAGTCCCACTGCAGTCCATCCAAGCCAAGCAGCATACTTCAATGATTGACAAATTTTTTGGGGTGGAAAGAAGAGTGGGAGATGGTTTTTAACTGTAGCCCTGTGGTAACATATCTATGCATGATGATACACACCCAAGGGGACTCTAAAAAACCTGAATTAATAAAGCTGTGTGAGGTGAGAAAAGCTTTGTTGCAACATACCAACCAAAGTGTCATCAGGGGCAAAGGAGAGAAGAAAACCCCAAGAACTCATCTCTCCTTTGCTAAGAGAGTGTAGGAGCCAGCCAAATGGTCATGTATTCTGTGCATTCCTTTTATTTTTCATTTGTTTTCTTGGTTAGCATACAACAAAGAACAGCAGTGATGGACAGAGCCACAAACCCACAATGACTATTATACTACAGAAATACAGACAATGCTTACAGGAAAGTGACACAGCAGATTTAAATCGTGTGGTAACATTAAAAACGTCTCTGTTTATTCTGGTTCCCACACTTTGGGGAGTTACAGGCATATGCTTTTCCCTTGGCATGAATCTGACAGAGCACTTAGTGCCTACTGAAGGCTAAGTCAAGTATAGCAGCAGGGCCAGGCCCTGAGGCCTAAGTAGCAGACTTCATCATCCATCATCCCCTGACAGACGATTTTCTGGCTCTTTATTACATAGGGACAAAATGTTCACACAATGCACAATACAGATAGATACAAGGAGAGAGAATCTCCTTCTGAAAATACTTTTGTACTTATCTGTTAACTAATTATTGTTATTAAGAGCATTTAATTAGCTTATTTAAGGAAAAAACATCAGGGAGACGACACTGAAGTCAAGTGGCCACAAGGAATCAGAGCTGCATAGTTTCCTTGGAGCACCCAGTGTTGGGTATTCTTGTAAAAAAGCAAACACAGAGGAAGGAACAAGTAAAAGCTGTATGTTAGCTTAGCCAAACATAAAGGCCTATGTTTCTTATAGACAGGAAGGGGTTTCTTTGGTTGTTTTTTTTTTTTTTTTTTTAATCCAGCTGTTGGTAGTTTGAGATTTGAGGTATCCTGTGTGAGCAGAGTGTATTTGAGTATTGACACTTGTATCTCTGCCACCCTGTATTTGGGAAGTGTGGGATTTACGGTGGTAATTGGGCTAAATGGGCTTTATGGAAGAACATGAAAGGGTAATACTCACTGTGTTTGTGTTTACTTATGTGGGAACAAATACCACTATAGGGGCACTCTTTGTAATCTGTCAGGCTTTGTAGTCCTGGCAGATGAGACTCCGACAGCACCCAAAGGCTTGGAAACTGGAAGCTGTCATAGGCAGATGAGAGATGAAGCTGGTTTTCAGCTGTGATCCATTGCTGGAGTGGTCCAGGGTGTGGGAACTTGCTGAAAACGTTCTTAGTTGAAAGAGGGCAAACATTTCTTTTTCCAACAGTATGCTTATTCCTACAAACTAGCACAGGAAGTAATGGCCCGTGGTTTCAGTGCAATACAAGATTTGTTGAGTTCTCCTAGGTTTACAGTGTCCAACTCTATTAGAAATATTTCCAATTTTTTATTATATCAGGCCTGTAACCCCTTCTGAATGGGTTGACACTTAAGAGTATTTATATGTGTCTGATTCTAACAGAAGAATGTCTATGTATTTTTTACCACTTTGCCTCCTTTGGGGCTCCAGAGCACAACCTGTGTCTGCACTGTCAGAACTTCAGTATTATTTTGCCCTGGCAAAAACTTCAAAACTGGCTGTCAGCAAGCACGCTTATTGACTGTAGACATCACAAAAATGTTTGGATCTGACCTTTACCACCTCTGCGTTATTTCTTCACCTGACAGGGCAAATGTACCTTCAGAAGTGTTAAATGTTATTGAATTTTGATAAAGGAGTCATCTAAGGACTCTAGATAGGTTTATCTAGTATACCTCATTTTTGTTTATTTTTTGGCACCTGAATGATTACAGCATTTTTGCACATAGAAGAACAACATTTGTCTAACAAATTCTGAAGTAGTCTTTTACATCATCTCTGGGTACTTATACATGGAGCCACTAGATAACCTGAACCAATGGGTACTTGCTGAAGCATGCTATTGACACTATAGTAAGCAGAAGGGTTTGCCTGGCATTTAATATATGTCATAGAAAATTCAGATCAGATTCTTAATATTTGTTCTTCCTATCAAGGTCATCCAAACCACTAAAAAGTCATGAGCTGCGGAAGGAAATGCTAAGAGTTCTCATGTGGTCATCACTAAAGAAATAATTTCCTTTGGTATCCATATGTTCAGCATATTTGCCTTGTTCTATCTCTGGTAAAATTGTGACATTGCTCTTAGGGGAGAGGAAGAGAAAAAAAAAATCTTGAGGATAAAAGTTTTTGACTGACTATTTGAAAACAGGGTTATCGAGCTTTTCTTTGTTGTCTTACCTTTCCAACTAGCATATAAAGTTCATGAATGGACAATCTTCACCTGAAATGACATATCCTAAGTCTTGACTAAAGCACCAGGTAAATGAAAACACCAGCTGCTAACCCAAACTCTGCCAAACATGGTGGTTTGGTCCCATCCTGCAGCGTGACATAGCAAATACTCTGATGTTTTTGAGCACTGTAAATAGACCCCAGCTGGTTAGTTTTATAGTTTCATAGTATCTTCTTTCTCCCTCTCTATTTATCAACTTGTTATAGGTGCTGTAGCTGATGTGATCCAAAATATTATTGGGATACATATGTATGTGGTTCCTGGAGTCCAGGTCTCTAATACAGTTGATTATTAGGTGACCTAACCTAAATAATGTAGCCCTAACCTAATCCAAGTCAGCCCAGCTTTGAGTGTGGACTGAACAAGGCGTGCCCAGAGATATCTCTTGGTCTAAGTTATTTTAAGATTCTATGATACTGACGTTTCTTCTATGTACAGCACTCAGCTAGCAGGATCTCATAAAGGCAGGCTGGTCTGTCCATAGAAGCCCAATGGCCTTGGAGATTGCTGATTCTCCCAAGTTATTTCTTGGCAGAATCACAACCTCTGATTCCCATTTAGCCTGCCTTTACAGCTTTTTTTGGGTCTGGTATGGGATTCTGCCATGATGCAGAGGATTGCTCTTTTGGGTAGGTACTCATTGCTTCTGTGGTTGAGTAATTGGTTCAGTAAAAGAGATGACTAGTTGCTTTGAAGAACGTTGCTGCGTGTCCTGGCATGTTAGGTGGGCATAATAATAATGTAGGTCTTAGTACACTGCCTTGTGGCATGCTTGTTTGTGAACTCAGGCCATTCCTGGCAGGAGTCGTCCTAAGTGTTGGGTCATCCAGAGAGAGAACATTGAGAGAATAAGCTGAGCTACAGAGGACCCGTGTTCATGTTTTGTATACAACTGCTCACATGCTGAGCACACTTGAAAGAGTGATTTAGAGACAGCTGTATAGCACTCATTGGTGCTCTGAAGTCTGAAAGCAGAGATTAAAGTACCATGTAAAGGAGAAGCCCCAAGACAATGGTAGAAAGAGATTATGGTTTAAAGCAGGCTGATGGTCAGTAATTAATCCTAGCTGAGGAGCTTCCTATGTTGCCTTGCACTGACCTTCTGGAGCCTTTGCTGTGATTGCAACTGACTTGAGATGTTATCTGTTTCCAGCTTTAAGAAAAAGCCTTTTTATAAAACAGAATTTTTGTGATAGCTTCCAACTAAAAGGCCTCATGCACAGGCACAGCCACATATCCTTTCTCAAACACAGAAAATCCTGACAGCTAAGGCCCCAAAGATGCAAGGAGCTCCTCCAGAGAGCAGATGGCTAGAAGGAATGGAGTGTTCTTGGCAGTGGTAGAAATAGAGGTCTGAAACACCTCTGCTTTGTATTTTGTTTTGCCTGTTTGGGGATATTTCTTCTTTTTTGTATATATAAAAGAAAAGGTATAAACCTGATGGCATTACATGCTTGTAATGACACAGAAAAATCTCGGTAGTCCAGTACCTACCTGTGGTCACTGAACTAATCTAATCTAAAATCTAATGTTTGAATCTTGGGAATGAAAAAAATCCTAGATTAAAGGAGCTAGGGATGTGATAGAGGTTTATGTCAAGAAGGACCGATTTCCTAACCAAAACCTAATAAGGTTGTGAATACTTGTGAATAAATAATGGATTTGACTAATTGTTACTATATTTGAGGGAAAACACAGCTATTCACGGAATGTATGTTTTTACTCTTTTCTCCTCTGTCCCTCTAGTGATGTTATGCTTTTTCATTCACTGGCAAAGATGAAAGTATCATGCATTGAACCCTAGGTTTGATTTAATTATCCCAGGTTTTTGAGAAGAGATCCAGAAATTGAACCTTTCAATCCATTGCTGCCAGTCAAATCATGACAGAAATGTAAGGAATTGTCTCTTTTTCCTAGAGTCTGGGCTTTGTCCCCTCTACTCCTCAGTGCAGCTCATGGTTGTATTTCCAAAGCTTTGCATGTCATCCCACAGACACACTTTCCTGGAATTTGAATATGCATCCATAATTTTTTATTTTGAAAACAAAGAGGTTCAACCAGCTTTTCTCTGTAGCAGAAACTGCAGAAAGTTCTCTATGTAAAAGGCGTATTGTTACCCACTTACTCACTTACTACTGCACGAAAGTCTTGAGGTGAGGCCAGCAAGACTGTTTATGCAGGAAGATGGGAGGTTCACACATATTTGTACACCTTGGAAGCATTCAGACTAGTTTGGTTCTAGGATTAGTGTCAGGTTTTATACCATTTGCTCTATCGTAATGAGTGGTAACGAAATGAGTGAAAATGGACAGGCAATCCCAGTTCCAGATTTTCCTGCTCTGTCACTTTTTGAGTTGTAATTTTACTTTTTTACTTTTCTTTATCTTTGGCTTATTAGTACAAATATTCCTGAGGACAATCCACATCAACTATTCGTGTTCAAAACCTTTTCCTATTTGTTCCAGCAATCTCAGCCAAGACCATCCCACACTGACATTTTTAAAATCCTTTTGTTTATGGGAAATTTTACGCATTGAATTTTCCAAACACTCAACTGGGGAGTAATCACTGCAAACATCTGAGAATACTTTAGCTCTTCTAATTCTCTCATGATGTCTCACTAATATCCAAAGAGGGAAAAACTGCTCATTTTATAAACTAGTCTGCCAGGTTTCTTCAAAAGTTGTTATGGTCCCAGATTTTCTAAGCAGACACTTGTATCTTAAAAACATTTTATTTTTCTTGTTTCCAGGTAAAGCTAGGGTTTTCTTTTCACAGCATTTGTCAGGACTAGCTTTTTAAAGCTTATGATGTCCGTTGTTGGAGGTTTACCATGGAACACAAGCTTAATGCAAGTCACTTGAAGTGACTATTTCAGTCTCTCTTTAAGTATAAATAGATGTAAATTGATCACCAAACTTGGAATTGAACTTTGTCTTTTAGTTCTGGTTAAAATAGTTGCTACTGAATTTTAAAAGTTCAAATGTTCATTAAAATGCATACAGCACTGCCCCTGGGATCATACCTAAAGTATTTGTAGGTAAGCAATATTAATATACAATTTGCAAAGCAATAACCCATATCCCAAGTGAAAAGAAAGCACCGTGAAGCTAAAAGGTAAATAATAAATACTGATGAACAGGGACTCTAGAAAATCCCAATTGGAAAAGTGGTAAACCCCAAGGTTTTAGTTGTTTTGCTCTTATTTATTAACTTAGGTACAGAGTTTTGCTGTTTTCTGCTGGTGCCCTGGGGGGAAGGTCTTTGTCTCTTTAGATGAAAAAGACAGTTTTCAAAATGTTACCAGCATGTTCTGCCCTGTTCCTGTTCACCCAGACTTGCCAAAAAAAAAAAAAAAAAAAAAAAGGCATTTTTGGCAAACAGTAGAGGCAATAAAAGAAAAGCTTCTGCCAATTATTATTGGCAATTGTTGGTAATAATTATTTGCTAGATGCTGCAGGAAAATAGCAGTGATATTCACTCCTTTATTACTTCATGGTACGCTGATAATGGTCCCTTGAAATGTGTAAGAAAACAGGCAGGCTTTTTGTGTCTACTAGTTTAGAGCAAGTTTTTCAAACCTTGTTGTGTCTGGCAAGGACTCCATCCAGGAAAACACAGATGTTTTGAACGCATGAAACTGCCCACAGAAAATAAAGCACAGGTAAAAGTGCTTCTTGGAACTTTGCTTAGGGAGCTCATTTTGATCAATGAATATATCTATGACTCTTAGCAGAGACACTCCAATGCAAGAATGATGCCAGTGTTTTCAATCACAGTGCCTCTGCTGAAGCAGTGATTGCTATCTGACCTACCAAGGAAAGGGTGATGTGAGCCAGGGAGCTCAGAGAAACCATTGTTCTAATGTTACAATGTACTGAAGTCGCTAGGATATAGAAATGGTAAATGATTGCGACCTACTCTCAGAGCAATACCACCATAGCTGAAAGTAGGGAGTAAAATTTTACAGGGGATTGAATTCCAAAAATGGCCAAACAATTCAAATCTAAGACAGCTATCTAACTGGATAAATAATATAAAACAGAAATAATTACAGTGACATCACTGGAAAAAAAATTAGTTGATCAAGAAAGTATGTAATAATACCAACAGCAATTGAAGCAAAAGGCCTATAAGCTGAGTAATTGTCTTTAAAACACTGAGTGCTATGTGTATTTCTTACAGAGTAAGCCTAAATGTTCACAGTAATTTAAAGGACAGATTTAAATTTATATGTAGCAGGAATTTTTCAAAACTATTTTTTTTAGTAGTGAAAGTGGGTGAGATAATGCAATATCCATGTACTATTAAAACAGTAAAATGCTGATGGATTCATCCCAAGTCTTATACTTTATTATTTATTGGAAATACTTATAGATGTAGCTTCTAAAGATATGGTAGCCTTACAGGCTGAATTTGTACTAAGGAAGGGGAGAATTTTAAGGAGAGATGTGTAATCCTGAAATCATTTAATCATGTGGCATCCCAAAATTTTACAAGAGACCAAGAATCTCCTAAGTTTTTGAGCATTTCATAACATTGAGGTGGGGACTAGATGGGACAGAGCATAGCGTTCTGTACCTACAGTTTTAGTGGAGAATGGATGAACTAAGAGAACTGTGGATTGAAGGGAAAGCACAGAATTTGGTGGGGTTTTCTCCTTTTGGTTTAAAAGCTGGTAGTTTGAGAAGATTGCATATATCTACAAAAAACACTGCCCATTTGGTGTTCCTCTGGGTCAGTACATGCATGAGAAGGTGTTTTTTGTATGTTAAGCTCAGGTGTTTACGCATACATATGGTGCTTAAATACAAATTATACTGTTTGTTCTGTGAACATTTGTATGTGGGATAGGCCCACTGAAGTATTTATGTATCTAGAGGAAGAAGGCCTATGTTATTGGCCCACTCGGCGAGCTGAGCACTCAGCACTTGTATTTTAGGAAAATACTATGACTCAGAAAGTAATTCCTATCATTCCTCAGCCAAATTTAATTCCTTGTTGAACCATGGCATTGTCACTGTGTTAAAAAGAATTATCTTGGCATACCCAAGGATTCAATATTTGGCCTTCTGAGCACAATTACTTTAATAATAATAATAATAATAATAATAATAATAATAATAAATTTCACTGAGTATAGTACATCATAAAAAAATACTTGCACAGTAGAAATAAAAATATGCTAGTGTTTTGAATAAGAGACTCATCAAAAATATTTCCACCTTATTGGCATCTCCAAACTGAGAAAACAAAACCAATTTTAAGACAGTAAATGAAAATTCTCTTTCCAGTCACAATGTTTCCTGGAAGAGAACAACTAGCAATGTATAAAGTAGGGAACATGTTACAAGGCCAGCCAAGCCAGCCTCCTGTGGATAGTTAATCTATGGCTGTAAAATTATATTGTCTTAAATGACTTGTACATATGTCCATTGTTGTCAGCTTAGATAGTACAGTTGTGAAACTTTGGTTCCAAACGCTTAAACATTTTGTCATATAAAAAGAATGGAAAGCAGCCCAGTTTATTCAACAGTTGCATTGAGCCCTAGATGGCAAGGTTAGAAAGACGTCTCTTCTAAGCATTATTCATGAGGAAGCTGTGGGAAAATATGTTTTTAAAACTGCCTGATTCTTGCTACTCTGAGTATTGTTTGAGAAGAAGCTTTCTGTTTGCTTACAATGATCTGATCTGTATATTGATATTATTTCAGGTCCTAAAATTAGGTGGATAACCAGCCCCTGACTTACACATGCAACTACATCCTCTTTTCAGCAAATAATTTAAATATTTGAGGTGGTTTAAGGACAAAAAACAAAACAAAGGAAAAAAAAAAAGGACTGTTCAAATGAACTGTAATTCTCTAATGTTACTGTAAATATTGTGTTTCGTGTTTTAAAGGTTTGGTACTTGAACGAGAAGGTCTTGGGGAAAAGTCCCTTGGGAAATAATGTTGTCCTCTAGTTTGTCAACTTACATATAGTTAAAAGGCAAAAACTAAGACAAAAATAACACTGATCAAGTAATAATTACTGGGAGAGGAAAAGGTGTTGTGACTAAGAGTTTTGATCTCAAATCTGGCATACTGGTCTGTTTTCCTAAACTGTTTAGGGGAAAAAAAGGCTTGGCTTTTTTTAGCGTATCTATCTAACTCTCTAACTTTATGATAATGGTGTATAGTAATGTAATTTAAACGATCATATTAGTAAACATGTGCATATAGGAAGGGTTGGCGGCTGCAGTGGCACAGTCAGCTCAGTTGTTATGAGCGATGAGGAATTGTCACCCACTAGTTCAAAGCAATGGGAGAAAACACCTCCAAGACTGTAAATTTCAAACTTTATAAACGATTCAGGCATCAGTGAACTAGTATTGCTTCCAGGCTTGTCATGATGAGCCCTGTTTCACTTCCAGACAGCAAATATCCAGTCTTTGGCTGGCATTGTCTTTTCATCTGTCTGCCTACAGCCCTTAGCGCTGTGAGCCTTCAGGCCTGGCTGAGAGTTGTTTCATGTACCAAATGGCACATAATACAGGAAGCTTCCATCTCTCTAAACTATAACTGATTCTTTATTAGGAGCACAAAGGTTCTACATCTGTAGATTGCATGCAAGCCATGTGAACGCAGAGTAGCTTAACTTTAGGTATGCAAACTCCAAAAAATGAAAAATCATGTTCTTTCTTCCAAAGCCTGTGGGAGGCTGCTACAGAAACTACTTTTATATGAATATTTAGAGAATACATGTGCTAGAATAAACTGGTTATGAATGAAAAATTTTTAAAATTAGTTGCGTGTGTATACATATTTATATATACACACAAACATGTACATTTTAACAGTTGTAATTGTAGGGAACTCTTTCTGGAGGAAGGTATAGTTTCCTGTAATGAGATTTCTTGCATTTTATTCTGGAAAGTCTTGTTCTGTCACTGTTAGAGAAATATTGCTGAGCAAGATCAGTAACTGATCTGGCACTTCCAATTCATCTGTTTACCTGTGCTGCACAGAGACTGAGGGTTTAGGGGAATGAAAAATGCTTGCCCCTTAGTGGATGTATTTTCTCCATTGAAACAGGAAACAGTTCAGCAACTTTACTTTGTTTTGCTTTGTAATTTGTTGACATGGATTCCTAATGTCATGCTGTTTTTTAAAAAGTATTTTTGGTTTAACAAAATGTAGATAATTGCTTTGATGTTTTAAATTTAGAGAACTGTTATCTTGCTTAAAAGTGATGATTTTTTAATGTATAAAATCATAGAATCATCTGGTTGGAAAAGACCTCTCAGATCATCAATTCCAACTATACCTGTCCCCTTACTAAACCACATGTCCCTAAGAAACTCATATACCTGTCTTTTAAACACCTCCAGGGATGGCGGCTCCACCACCTCCCTGAGAAGCCTCTGCCAGTGCCTGACCACCCTTTCAGTGAAGAAATTAATCCTAATGTCCAGTCTAAACCTCCCCTGGCGCAACCTATGACCATTTCGTCTTGTCCTATCACTGTCACTTGCGAGAAGAGCCCAGCACCCACCCCGTCACAACTTCCTTTCAGGCAGTTGTAGACAAGGATGAGGTCTCCCCTCAGCCTCCTCTTCTCCAAACTAAACAACCCCAGTTTCCTCAGTCTCTCCTCACAGGACTTGTTCTCCAGCCCCTCCCCAGCCTCGTTGCCCTTCTCTGGACGCGCTCCAGCCCCTCAATGTCCTTTTTGGAGTGAGGGGCCCAAAACTGAACCCAGCACTCGAGGTGTGGCCTCACCAGCGCTGAGCACAGGGGCACAATCACCTCCCTGCTCTTGCTGGCCACGCTGTGTCTGACACAGGCCAAGATGCCGTTGGCCCTCTTGGCCACCTGGGCCACTGCTGGCTCATGTTCAGCCACTGCCAAACAGCTCCCCCAGGTCCTTCTCTGCCAGGCAGCTCTCCTAGCGACTCTTCCCCAGATCTGTAACGCTGTGCGGGGTTGTTGTGACCCAAATGGAGGACTCAGCACTTGGCCTTGTTGAACCCCATCCCGTTGGTCTCAGCCCATCGATCCAGCCTGTAATTATATCGTCTTTATTAATACACACACCGTGGTTTGTAATGTTGATTCTGTCTTCCAAAAAAACTAGAATACCTGGGAATGTAAAGACAAAACAATGAATTTAGAGTTAGAGAGTTAGCTGACATGATATAGTTCACGTTATTCTCTTCAGGAATTAAAATGAATATTTGAAAAATACATTAATAACCTAAAGCCTCATCACTTTGCTTCTTTTGGCATATTTGTCAAGACACACAACTGTGTGTTAGGAAAGAAAATGGTTTCTGGCTTGAGATTCTATTAAATTGGTTGATTTAAAATGTTCTCCAAAATCAGCAGTTTCAAACTTGCCACTTATTTGTATGCAAATACAGGGGCCAATCTAGAAACTGTTACTTTCTGGCATTGTTTTTATTTGGAGTTTCAGTATTAGTGTGTGTATCCGCAGCAGTACTTACTGAAGGATTTTTTTAATGTATGCTGTTTTCATGGCTGAATGTAGACCTTTTCACATGGAAACAATTCTGTGCAGAAAATTGCTGGAGCAATTTTGGAGGCCATTTTTAATTTAAGAATTTGCCCATGCACAGTGTGCCCTTGTTCCTGCCTAAAAACATATTTTAACCGTCAAGCAATAGAAATTCTTTAAAAATGGAGTTCTATGAGGGAAGTGCTGATACAATCTTAGCTACTTGCATAACAGTTTTGCAAACAATCCCTCCCATGTGTTTACACTAACTTTTAAGCTCTTTTGCTTTTCCCCCAGCTGTAAGTGGCTACTTTTGATGATTACTGTTTTTGCCATTGACTGTTCATGCATTGACAAGAAAATTCTCTGTCGTTTCCTTTTTACAGCGGGTTTTCCTGAGAATTAAACCCCAAACTAGTTATGTTGATGAGTGAATATTTGAATCATTTGGTCAAAATTGATACAGTTACTTTCTAATTTCAGAACTTTCTTAATTTAAAATTTCTTCTTTCACATTTAATGCCTTTTCTCATCTAAATGGTGTTTCTGCCACATTTATCAGTTTTTACGGTACACTCAGGAATAATTCAGAGTCTTCTGTGGTGATTTAGATGATTTATCTATTAACAAAATCGTAATACAAGTATACAATAATTTTATGCTGCATGCCGTAAAGTTTTCAAGTATTAACACTTTTCTGTCAAAGATGTGGTGACTTCCTAGGAAACAGTTTAAGTAGATATTTTACTAGCATTGATTATGGTGTTTCAGAAGATTTTAAGTGAAGTCAAGCCCCTAATTAAGCAAGGAAAGCATCTTAGTATCTTTTAGAGCTATTTAATCTTATATCAGAAATTAACTAAATTGTTTCCCAGACAAAGTAATTAAAATCCTGCTCATGATTTTAAGTATGTATTTCCTTCTTGGTTGTGCAACTGATTCTCAGTGCTTCATTTCATACTAACTGCATGGATAACCTTAACATATGCGGAGGAAATATTCAATTTTGCTGTAGTAATTAGTATGCATTTTAAGGGGAGAGGGGAAGAACCAGCATGCATAGCAAGGTTTGGTATTATCATATATATATATATATAATGCATGTATTGCAAAGAAGAGAACACAGGTGTAAATAGAGACTCATTAGCAATACAGGTTATTTGTGTTATTTCTGTAAAGTTTTTTAATTTAAATGGACAAAGTATCAAAGGATGAAACAATGTCAGGAAAGTTCAGGCAGTTCAACATGAAATCAGAAGTGAAGAAAAAGTAAATTTATTCATGTTTTAGGAATTGTTTAGAAATTGCATAGCCTGTAAAAATCATTGTCACAAGATTTTGCAGAAAGCAAGAAAGTAGAAACAGAAATAGATACGAAGTTAGGAAACAGAGCTTAGAAATAGTAACTCTACAGACATTCTGTGGAAGTAATTGTGTGTATATATTTATTTATAAGACAACGTATTCCTGTCAAAAAAACTCCATTAATGTATTACAGTTGTGTTTTATTTAGTGAAAAAGGTGTTTTTCTGCTCATCAGTGATACTGGTTTAGGAATTCTGAAGGAGGACAGAGGTGACAAAATTATGGAATACACATTCAACCAGAAATAAGCATATATCGCAAGAGATAAGGATCTAAAATAATATGGAGTTCTGGAAGTTATGTAAGATTCTATCTGTCTAGAAAAGGCAGTTTCTAACTGTTGAGGTGTGTAAAAAGATTTTCCTTGTATGCAAGTTTTTCCATAGCTGCATAATGCATGGGTTTTTTTCACCTCTCTCTGAAACAGCCAGCAGTAGCCCCGTTTAACGACTAGACAGACAACCACTTACTTGACCCACAGGAACAATTTCTAATCTGCTGACTTCAAATTTACTTGAGTACGATCTACTGGCACCAGGAGAATTGCACTCCAATTGTTCAAGTGAAATACAGGGGTATTTTTAAGAGCAGAAAGAAGATTGGTGTGGTGTACTTCATCCTGTCGTGGCTCAGACTGTGGAAGTGAGCACATTCGTGGGTCACATGCAATTGTCCCTACATGTTTGCTGGTTACTTGACAGTGACTCCTGAAAATAACTAACTCTGACAATAATTACCACTCTGGCTGAAGATATTCTGTCTCCCCACCGTTGTTCTTCAGGGTCTGGAAATAACTTGAGTCATATAAGGGGTTCAAAATCAATGAAGTGAGTCATTTTATGGTTATTTGTGCCTTAAGCTATCGGTAAAGAACTCGTTAAGAATTACATGGCCTTGTGTCTCCTGGACCTGAAGACACTATATAGCAAGATGATTGAAGTTCTTGATCAGGGTAACAAAATGTGATGTTCCCTTCCTCTAGTGGTGACTCTTCACAAAATAGTCTGTGTAAGAAATAGAAATACCGTATAAAAAGATGCGTGACTAATCAGTACATACTTGTTCATGTTTCAACATTATCTTCCTTTCTGGGAATATAGCAACAAATAATTTTTAACATCAGAGAATGCAATCAATGAGGGTTTCTAGGATTTCTAGGTTTTCCCTATGAAAAAGCCAGTTGACATTCATTAGAGCTTGAAAAAAAAATTCAATACAACTTTTTTTATTTGTAATGGAAACCAAAAAAATTAAACCAAAAAATCTAGCATAGAAACATGCCTAGGCTGCTGAAAGCTGTGCATAAAAAAAGTCAAAATGAATTGTCATCTTTCTAATTTCACTTCAAGAATGTTGAATTCATCATTTTGCATTTACTGATGTATATTTAATACGTAAACAATACAAAGCGTACTTCATATTTTATTACTGTGAAAGCTAATACATTGATTTCACTTTCAGAGGAAAGTGTAAAATGGTAATAAGTTGACATTCTTTTTTTTTTTGTAACAGGAAATTCCTTGGTTTTATATAGAGGGAAAGAAAGGAAAGAAATCCTGAATTTCCCAAAGAATTCAGCTTCTAGATTTTTATCAGCTCTGGCTGTGGCTCATCTATGCAGAACTGGTTTTCAACATTTAGTAAATATGTTGGAGAGTACTATCTCAATTTTTATGATATGTTAAAGTAACAAAGTGGTGCAATTTTTCTATTTATTTCCCCTGATGATAGCATAGTTATGATACAGCGTGAAGGTCTGCCTTTACAAGCTATATAGTTCTTTCAGAGTACTGAGACAAAAGGGTGAAGAACCTGACTCATTTAGGCCCTTGTGCTATATAACACTTATTCAAACAGGTAGACTTGAAGTTTCCACTTTAGGAGTGCCTACCATTTCTCAGAGAAAGCTCTCTAAAAAAGTGCTCTTCTAATTTGCCCCTTTTGCTGAGAAATTAGGAGAGCAAGGCAAGCCTCTACCTGTGTTCAGAGAACTTCCAAGCAGGAAAAGAAGCCTATATTCTCCTTCTGTTGCACATATGAGAGCACAGGAGTAATGATCTCTTCTTCCCGCTCTGTTTGTATGTAACACCTACTGATTCTCCCTTCCCATCTCTTCTTTTCTTTCACATCTCCAGATGCTTCTCAGTTGAAAAAGACTTGTCAGTTAATCTATGAAATGTGTACGCTGCTCTCTCCTTCAAAGAAATTCCTTAAAAACCAAGCATATTTCAATTATAGTGATTCCATACTTCTATTTCTCTGTATCATGAGTTATAGAGAGAATTATTTTAAGAAATTATGCAGCAGTGAAAAAGGCAGTACAGCTTTAAGATACATCAGGAGTGATATTTCAAAAGGAAATTCTAGTATTATTATAAAAACTGTGGTACAGCCTCAAAAATATTGTGTAGTGTTGGTCACCCATGGACAGGAATGTTCAGTAAAACTGGAACAGATGTAGAGAAGGGTCATAAGGATTATTAAGGCAATAGAAAAGCCTGTTTTATGAGAAGAAGCAAAAGCATTTTACGTGTTCTAGCACGGAAAGATAAAAGCTGAGGGTTTACGCCTTCCGTCTAGGATATAGTGGTTGGAGACACATAGGAAAGTACCTAAACTAACTGACAACACAGAAGAAAACAGAAGTCCTTGAACAGATTTTAAATGATTTTTTTTTTTCACTCTGAGACCAGTCAGGTTCTAAATGAAAATATAGAGGGAGAAAAGTTCTGTATGCTTTCATGGAAGCTGTGTGCAATGCTTGGAAGCCAGAACCATGTGCCCATGGAAATCCTTTCCTGCGAATCCTGCAACGTTGTAAGTTTTCTCCATTAATAATTTGAGTTTTTTACTTTATATCTCACACATCTGCTGTAAAACATTTAGCCTCATACTCAGACATTCCTTGTCTTCCACTTACTTCCTGTGTGATATTAGGTAGGTCACCATGTCCTTCTGTTATGCTTGTGTGCAATGTGTATATTAGTATTCCTTACCTCAAAGAGATGCTGGAAGGATAAATATAGTAATGGCTGTTGTTGGCAAAGGCAAGTTAAATATTTTATCATAGTCAAGGAATCTCTTTGCATTCATGCAATCTCTCTCTTACATGGCATCATTTACGTCAGTCTATATAAAGCACGCAAGAATAATAATGAACTCTTTGGTCAGTTCATTTACACATATTTTCAAATCTGCATTTCCGAGTTTTTATGATATAGAATGTAAAATTATTCAGAGCTTGTTCTGGGCTCCCCAGTATAAGACTGACACGGTCATGCTGGTGCAAGTCCAGCAAATGGCCACCGAAATGATTGTGCAGGAAACCTACCTTAGGAGAGTGGCTGAGGTTGTTCAGCCTGGAGAAGAGAAGGCTCTGGCAGACCTTATCAATGTGTACAAATATCCAGTGGGATAGTAGAGCAGCTGAAGGCAGCTTATTCTCTGTGCCGCCCAGTGACGGGACAAAAGGCAATGGGAACATACGTAAGAAATTCTATCTAAACAAAAGAAAATTCCACCTTAAGGCTGGTTGACACTGGAATGGATTGCCAAGGGAGGTTTGTGGAGTCTCCATCTTTGGAGATATTGAAAGCTCAACTGTACCTGGTCCTGGGCACCTTGCTCCAGCTGACCCTGCTTAAATGAGGATGGAAGCTGGACTAGATGATCTCCAAGGGTCCCTTCCCACATCATCTGTTCTCAGTGATCTTCTGTGTAAAAATGAGTGAAAGAAAAGAAAAACTTCCTCTTGTAAATTTCTGGAGTGAGTGATTTTTTATATATTTCATACGTACCGTTAAACTAAATACAGCAGGACAGAAACCTGAGATTTGATCATTCTTAATAGCTCCCTGTTACCTAAGTGCACGGCAGCTTGAATAAGGTATGAATGGTGAATTTTATACCCTAGTGTCACTTGGACTTTTGCCATTGACTTCTGTGCAGTCAGGGTTTCAGTGTAAATGACTCAAAGTGGAGAACCACTGTTGTTCTTAGAGCTGTTGTTTTCTTTTCATTCTGGATCAGTATTGATTTACTTCTCAAAAGGAAACACTTAAATCTATCTACTATAGAAGTATATAATGACATTTTTTGTTTTATGCTTTGTAAAACAAAAAGAAACGTACATCCTGTAACAGGGATCTGGCAAGAAGAAAAGAACTTGTGGCTTCTACATCAAGTTTTTAAAATAAATACAATTTCACTCTGTGCACAATGGATGGTTAAGTGTATGTCTGAATTTAAAATTTTAGTGACAACCCAGAATTCCAAAGTACCAGACTTTCTCAGTGCAGATATCTTCCTGATTAAGTTGCGTCACAAAATGAAAGCATTACTGTTCTAAATCCTAGAGGAATATTGTAAATATATGTTATTGTTCCAGAAATGTAATTCTTCCCCAAATGGTAGAAACGTAGATAAAGAAAACCAAGAGGCGCAAAGGTTCCTTGAGGAAACCTGTTAGCTTGGAATTTGCTTGTGAGGGGAACATTCACCTGCATCCGAATGGTGAACTGTGCTGACATGTGCTAGCATAGCTCTAGTCACAGTTTCTAATTCCAGAGACATTTTCTTTCAAAAACTTTCTAAACATCTTGTTAAGGCAAGATTCACCATTCCTTTTAATCAGCTGAACTATCTAAAACAGAACAACATCAAGATCTGTCCCAGAGGGACTTCTTCCTGGACATAGCTTTTTGTTCCATGATGAGAGACAGAATCCAAGCTGTCTGAATAATAAAAACCAGATTCCTAAAGTGGTTTATGAGGGGGAGACTAAAATGTTATTTATTGCTCATTGTAGGATCTGATGTCTGATTATCTGTTGTTGTGAATTTTCATATGGCCACTGGTATATGTCAAAATGTTGTGAAAGTTTAATAAAAGTTTGAACGTGAAAAGCATTTACATTATTTATTGTTCTACTCCATTTCTTTTTAAAAAGTAATAACAATGTGCTATCCAGTCAGACAGATGAAAGTGTATTCAGCAACTAATCGCATGCCATTAATGGCAAAATGTGAAAATGGAATACAAACCTATTCCTTTCAGGACTACTTATAGACTGATTTTACTTGGCCAGATAAGAACTGGAAATTACAAACACATTTACAGAAATTAAAAGCTGCTTATGAAATGTTTGTAAGAGATTGTAATCAGTTTGGTTTTGACCTGTCAAAGAGTATTATGTAGCTAACTCTCATTAACCTATATTAACTGGTCACCTTTGTTACGAAATAAAGAAAAAAAAAGTCATTTATACTGTCTTTGTAATTTTTTAAGGCCAACCAAAACAGGGTTTATTCAGAACCAGTCTCTGATGGTTATAAAATGGAATTGTATTGTAAGGCACAAGGGCAGAGAGACAGACAAATATAAAATTAAAGATTACTTGTGGTAAAGCTGGACAGTAGCTCCAAAATGGTGTGTCAGTTGTCTACCAATACATAGTGCTATGTGTGATGGCATTTCTCTCTGTAGATGGTAACTTCATGATTTTTTGTGACAACAAAGAAAGAGCATTTCTGTGACCTCTTTTGTATTCACTCCTTCAGAAGTGATTTAACTGCCACAGTTATTCGGTCTTAGTCATACTCCTGGTGGTACCTCCAGTGCATTCTGAACTTGCATTAATGAAAATGCTTTGAAATGCAGTGTGGTTTGGAGTTTTTTACCATCAAAGTGTAGTAGTGTGATTTCCCTTTACATACTTGCTTGGGCCGCTGATACAGCGGAAAGTTAACTACTGGAATATCAAAATTACTTCTCAGTCTGTGCAAGTATACTGAATTATGGAAAAGACGGGGTGAGAGATCAGCAGAGTTGCAGATGTAAGTATTACATAATTTGTGGAGGATTTTATGGAGTGGATGTTTCACATGGAATGAAATACATTTTCCGTCTTCTCTGGGCTTCTGAGGGGCTCCAGCAATGCCCATGATTTCTTCTGTCTGTATGCTCTTATATTTTATAATAGCAAGAAAGGTCTTACAAGAACAAAAAACCAAACTGAAGGAATGCACAGGTAATGTGATGGCAAATGTATGCAAAGTCATATATACTGGAGGGCAGAAAACAGTCTATCACTGTACTTTGCACTCTGCTAAATTAACTGTATCAACTTAAGCAAGGGAATCTGCTATCACATTAGACACCTCAGTGTTGACTTTTTTACTCAATGTGAAGCTGCAGATGAAAAATTAAAGGGTATGACGAAGTTGCAAGAAGAATGGATGACAAATAACAGAGTAATACCGTAGGCAGACCTGTTGGAATTCCTATGTGCAGGGTACTACTCTCAAAATTACAATACTGAAAAAGATATCAGAAAAGTTAAGGAAACAAAATGTTGAGGAAGGACTGCAATCAGATTGAAAAGGTTGGCTGGTTTGCATTGGAAAGAAGAGGTGACCACTTAACCATAGTTGAGAGGGCTTGGCAGCTCTGCCTTATATGTGCAGGATCAGAGCTGAGGTCTGTTACTGGCCTCTGCAGCACTCACACCAACTGTTAGGAGGAAGACAATATGATTTTAAATGCCATTCTCTAAAGTTTCACATCCCTCAAATTCACCACTCTTAAATCTAAGGGTCAGCTCTATTATTTTAACTAGTTTACAAGGAGACAATAAATGTGACTGTATATTTTTGTCCAGCACAGTTACATTTTTCCCCACTAAGTTTGCTCCTCGAGAATGTTGAATGCATGGAAAAAAGGTTTATTGGAAATTATTGTATTTGAAAAGGGCCTAAGCTATTCCCCAGGAAGAAGAGAAGCCATCACAGGGTCAATTTTCAACCTGACCTGAAAACACAAAGTTGATAATCGGCCATCATTGCTTATTGTATCTATGATCTGATTTGTTGAAATGCTCAATAAATCCAGTATTAGGAGAAAAAGTGCTTGCATGCATTTTTTTTCTTTTTTTTAAAAAAAAATTAAACAACAAAATAAAAGATTGATTGACAAGACATCAATAAAGCTTTGAGCATACACTGCTGACCTTTTTTTCTTTGCACCGCAATCTGTGTTTATTAGAATTCAGCTCCTATAAATAGGTTTCTGTGGATAAAAAAGCAAGCAGCTTCTTAGGAGTTTTGTTCAATAAACTTCTGTGGAAATTCTAAAGACTTAATACATGGCTTTCAATTTAATTCATTCTGTCTTCCCTTCTTAAAAATAAGATATAAGCGGGGATGAAATAGGTTTAGCTGGTGGAGTGTTTTTTTCTGAAGCTATATTCTTAAAACTCACCTTCCCTTTTTAATGTCTGCTACAGCAGTTCATTCAGAACGGACAGGATATATATCATCTCATGCCTGGTACTGTAGTCTATTTCTTCTCTTTAAATAAAAACATATTATAAATCTGGGCTGCACTTGAGTGTTGTAAGCCACCCAGGTTAGTGACTTCAAAAGTAGAGCTGGAATGAGGCTTTGGCAGGCACTAAAGAATACTGACCAAGTCCTTGGACCCTATTTTCTATTTGAACTTCCCAAGAAGAAAATCTCTTCAGAGCCTTTCAAAACAGTAAAGGTGGCACAGCAGTGATGTCAAGTCTTTTAACTTTATTGCAAGTCTAGTGCTATTCATGTATTAGAGTTTTTGTTCTTAAAGCCCTGCCTCTTGGAGTCCTGTGAGATTCTCTCATTTTGTGTTGCTGAAATAGATAGTTGATGTTGCTCTCGGTGAAAAAGGGAAATGGAAACAGGGTCAAAAATTGAGGTCTGGTGAGGAAAGTCTCTGGGTGGAGGCTCAGAATTTGTTGTCTCCTCGACATGTGGAAACTGAGTGGAGATTTGCAGGGCTGGCAAGTAAAGGGTACCTCTGTTCTGATGTCAGACTAACCGTGTGTTTTTCCTGAATTGTTTTATTATGGAATAAAAGCCAGTGTTACCAGATTTTGTCCTAGAGTTTTCTATTTCATTAGTCCCTTAAAATCAATTATTTTTCTCCACCATTTTCTATTACCTTCTTCAAACACAGTGATTCTGGCTTAAGCATCTTTCCTTTAAGTAATGATAACAATCTCTGACTAATTTAGGCTATTCTTCCCCTTCTCTCCTGGTGCTGTTTTGGATTTTTTATTGTTGTTACTGGTTTTGGTTTTGCCTTTTATTTTTGGTTTGGTTTTTTTTTTTCAGAATCACTCTCTGTTGTGTTTGACAGGAAGGTCCTTTTGCTAGGTCCTGGTTGTTTTAGGGGTTCACAGAGTGTGAAACCGGAAAAAAAATTGCTGGTATTTCTTGTAACACAACCCACAAAAAGCATCTGCAATACACCTGGGGCAATCTCAGGTCACATGAAAACACTCCCAAAGTGCTGGAGCTCGTAGGTACCTGGACAGCTGGACTCTAGCCACATGCTAGCACTAATAATCAAAGAGAGTTTCCTTCTTTCAGACACTGAGTGGGAGCTGTATTGGCTATTTTTATTAATTTCAATATTTTTAAATATCGATAGTAATTTCTTCCTCTCTCATCCAAATTAAGGTAAAAATACTAAATTGTCTTTGGAAGGTGCTTGCAATTCTTGGATGGGATGGACTGTATGCACTGGAGGTATTATCCTAGTTCTTCTCTGCTTGTATAAAACCTGGCAGCTACTGGGTCAAAACATTGACCATGATTATTCCTCTCCATTTTGACTATGCTATGTCATGACTAGAGTAAGATTGCAGACAAAGCAGCTAATACTACTCTTGTAAACCAAAAAGTGTGCAGGTATATAGCACTCTGCAAAGCTGATAAAAAGCAGAGAGCCTGTGTTTTGTCCTCTTCTAGATCTGCGGGGGCCTCGTAGGGAATTTTGTCAAATGCAAAAACTCTGCAATTTTTACTGCTAATAGAAAGGTGGTGGTACAAAATATGAGGCCCTTTTAGAAATTCTGTATGTATACTATAAATTATTCCTATTTCTCCACAACATAGCTAAAAGACAGCCACTCTCCTGACAAATTTTATCTATTAAATATAACACTTCAGAGACACGCAAGCAGTAGTTTCAGATACAAGAAGACTGCATAGAACTTTAATTCTGCTTATTCAGTAATAACTTATTTCACAAGCTCTGATCATTATTATTATTATTAATTACCATGCCATTCAGCTGTGCTGACAAAAAGAAAAATCTGATATAACTAAGCACATTAAAAATATTGGATTAAAGAATTAGCTCTGCCAGATTTTATATAGAGCAAACTAAAATGGCTAATCAAAATCTGAGCACATACAAGGTGATCATTTACCTACTTTCATTGCACATTGTTTGAATAGTTTGTATTATGGATGTGAAATTGCCCTCAAGGAGGTTAGTTAAAGTAATAAAGGCTTCCCTTCGCCTCAGGAGCCACTCCCTTTGTGATATGACCTTTCTGTGACTTCTGAGCTCAAATCATTATGAGGAGAGACAAATGCTTATTTTAAGTCTTTTTGAAAGCTTTTCAGGCATTAGGTTTTACAGCAAGGTCTTTTTTTCTCTCTTTCTAATCAGGTTGCAATCAGGGGGTTGGGAGGAGAAGAAATAATCACAATGAGAGACCTTGAGCATGGTTTCTGTGCCTTGTTTTGGGGGTTGTCATTAGTTTTGAGGAGGGAGGATGTTTAAATCTAAAATGAAGCGGTCTGTGCCAGGATTTCAGTGTTTCAGAGCAGTGCGGGTAGAGTTTGCTTGCCCCACTGCTGCTTTGCCTTAAAATCAGCCCTGGTTTTCCCACACCAGAATTGGCAGCACAAGGTGCCCCAAATCTATGGACATCCATGCCCATGGCTCCCATTTTATCATCTGCTCCAGTCTGAACACATCGCGGTGAGCAAAAGGCCCCTGTTTGCGCATTAGAGCTATCGATGTATTTGGGCCAAATTTCACCTGGCCTTGTGAGCACTGTGGTCAGTAGTTTGGGCTGGAATCATGGCTGGGGCTGTGGCAGCAGAGAGCAGAGGTGTTCCCAACCTACTGAGGTGGTGCAGGAGAGTCCAGCAGTGAGCAACGCTCAGGCAGGCTGCAGGGGGGCTTGGCCTCCAATAAATCCTCCTCAGGTGAGCAGGCCCTGGCTCAGGTCTCCCTTTCCTGCACCCTTTGGGGTGGCAGAAGTGAGGGGATGTACACTTCACCAGGAATCAGGAGGGTAGGAGGTGATCCTTCCCCAACCCTTGGTGTTCGTGTGTAGTGTGCACCCTCTGCACAGTCAGCAAACATGGCAGGTAGATAACTTCTTTTATGAGGTAATGATTTCTGATGTTTAATTGAAGGTTTAAGAAGGAAAACAATAGAACTCTGAAAGTTAAACTTAAAAGGCTACTTAGCAACACTGCAGAAGACTCTTTTTGTACCCTTACGAAGTGGGTAGGTCACTGCCTGATAACCTGCACGGGGACTGTCTGTGGCAACCCAAACATTGCTGAAGCCGAATTGGAAATACAAGGAGAAATGCTGTAAAACAATAACATCATAAATATGTTTATTTCTGCCTTGTTTCAGTTTTGCAGTAGCGGATGATTTTTTGGAGTATGCGTGTTCAGAATTACCAGACAACTTCTGTTAACTTCCTTGGCTGCAGGTGGTTCAGGAGAAACATCTCCTGAGAGAAGGCGTTGGGACGTTGCTGGAGAAATGTGACAGGGCACCTGCGTGGTGCTTTTCACTTGTGTGTGGGCAAGCATAGCGCTTGTATTGGGGTTTTAAGGAGATGCACAGATGCTGAGATTGATTATTTTAAAAATTGTTCCCTCTAAGATAAAGTAAAAATTCATTATTTGTATAAAAAATGCGTGTCAAGAAAGCACCTTTCTTAGGATGTTTGTTAAAAGTAGAGACAAAGTGCAGACAAACAATTTTTTCATCCGAGAAAATATTTATAAGAAATTGTATGTGTAGATTTGTACTTTCTTTGCCCTGCAGAATTTACCAGGTTGCATTAGGGAGTATTTTACCCGCTCAACTGTAATCTTAACGTGAAGTGTAGAACTAAGTATATAATTTCCATTTTAAAAAATCACTTAATATCTTTTCTGCAAATTTTCTAATTTGTTTAATTAAACTTAGCACTCCATTCCACTTCATTAGATCTATTTAATTTTCATGTATCTAAGCAGTTTTTCAAGTACATAATTAAAAGAATAGTTTTATAAAATCAGTACTTTTTGTACATTAACATGCTCAAGAACAGGAACTATATTTGATGATAAAAGTATTAGCATAAAGGAATAGGCAGGAAATAATCTAGTCCTGTTTAAAAGTCCACCTTGAAGGTGGCCACCGGGTATTTTGAAGAATGTAAGACCTATATTTCTATACTGAAACCTCGCAGGATAAGTGAATGCAGCAATAACCTTTATACTAATTTATTTGCAGGTAGTAGGGAGTGGGTTTTTGTGATGAAAAGTGTTATGTAGGGTGTGATAGGCTTCAGTTTGGGTACCATATAGAGGTGGATTTCATTAGGCCAGTTTTTGCAACTGGAGTAGCTGGGATTTTAGGAAAAAGTGACTTGCATACGGTCACTTGATAAACTGAAGCAGAATTAGTGGGGTTCCCAGCAGTTTTCTTTGTCACACTTCCTCTGAGAGGAGGCAAGACTGTGGTGGTTCTCAGGTTGCCTAGTGTCTATAACCTGTGGATGTCTGGAGAAGGAGATAATGTTCTAGAAATTGATCTTTGCATAGCAAGAGGATTAATTCCGTTTGCATTTTCTTCTGGTAGGCCAATGCTATGACTGAAGGAAAGAAATTACTTTATACCTTGATCATCATTGTAGCAAAATAAAAAATGCTGTGTGGATAGATACTATACAGTTTGTCTGTAGCTACTTGGAAAATGGGCATGAAATATAGAAAAGATGAGGAAACAATGACTCATCCCACAAGAACTGCCTATGACCATCTCACTCAAAAGCCCAGAGGGTTCGTTTAATGAAAACTAATGTACAGTACACCAACAAGATGAATCTGTGTAATTCAGTTCACTGAACTCACTAACTTCTCTGGTCTTCAGAGCTGATTTTCGATATCTATTATTGCTAAACTGTTTTATGCAGCTAGAATTTCGTATTCTAGAAGACACACAACATTGACTACTGAGTGAATAATTTGCCAGTATATTTGAAGGACTTCGTGCCTGTGTGCTTATGTATGTTTGTGTGTGTTTGAGGATGTCATTTAAAATGAAATACGATAACTGGAGGCGTACATCCCTGATTTAGTCCCCCACAATAGCAGAGAGCTGTCTCTCAGATCTCTTCTTCCCAAGGCTCTACAGATCCTGTGTCGCATGTGACACCGCACTCTGGTAAAGTACATGTCACAGTATGCTTTACTGTTACAGAATAGACAGTATATGTTCCCATAAACATAAGGCATTTATTAGGAGAATAAAAGCCCATGAATCCTCTTCCACAAGAGGAAGATGGGTGAGATTTGTTCCATAGTTGAGATCCACTTGAGAGTGTTGATGACATTTTAATCCTATGCAGCTTCAGAATGAAACCAAAGTAAATAACACTTTCAAGTCCTTATCTGCTATAGATAAATGTTAGCAAAGCTCTTTCAATGCATAAGCATTATAGTTTTAACATAGTGTTTTAAACCTTTTTTGTACGTCTTTTTCCTGAAAAGGTTGTGGAAATTCAATCTGTATCTAACAGTTCAGCTCCAATGGATGTAATTAAGCAAAGATTTAATGAAATGAGATCATTTTTAAAGTATTTTCATGCATCTTATGTAGAATATAAAGAACTATACATGGCTCAGTGTAAAGGCAGTTGAGGTAAATGGAAATCTTTGGGCCTCAGGTCAAGCTCTGAAAGAATTTTCCTTTAAAAGAGAGGATCAGAACATTTCCATGAGACTTGAAAACCAATAGGATTGGTAGCTCTGGAAATAAAACTCTTAACCAAGGCTTCTGTTTTCTCAAATGTCAGCTTTAAGGATATTGGTAGAAGCTGCCAAGGTTAAAGCATTAGTTATTCCCATGTTTTCATCCTGGTCTTTCTTGATGCAGGCTTTAATTTCTGTGTATAAGGCTGTTACCTGTGTTGGGGAACGTCTCCTCCGTAGGCCACACCTTACAGCAGTCCTCAGTGTGCTGATAGCATTTATCTGGTTGGTCCACCTGACCACTTGGCACCTGCATCTTTTCTCTTGCAGGATATTGTGGCAGCTGGTGTGCAATGATCAGACAGATACAATCTGAATGTGTTTATTTGGCAAGGGGAACAAAGCATAAAAGGAAGAAAGACTTGACAATAAGCAGTTTACATGTGCATCTGTTTGTCATAAAAACTCATCAGCATGAGCTGGAAAACCAAGTAAAACTCACTTACAGTTGAATGGGTACATCCAGTCTGCTCTATGTGGTGAGACCGGGTCCTCAGCTTGTTCTGACATCAGCCGTTGATGAGCCCTGTTGACCTGCAGAAAAGGGGGTCATTGTTCATCCCTTATTTGGGCTTGTTTACCTTTAAATCATATTGTTGAACTAAAGTGATCGAGCAAGCATCCCAGTGACCACGCTAACCCATCATCTTTATAGGCTACTGGAAAGCCACTCTGATGCTCTTGCATTTCCGTTTAGCAACCTAGTCTCTAGTTGTCTCTGCAGAGGAGGAGTATGCTCTTTGAACTACACTCTGAAAAGATTGGTGTGTTAAATATTTCAAACTTAAATAGGAATTAGCAGCATTGTTCTGTCTGAAATTGATTCATTTTGAGAGCTCCTCTGGCAATCGCTGTTAAAAGTCTTTGTATTAAATTTGCCATATTGTAGTCTCTGTTTCCATTCCATGTTTGAATGGCACTTTGTTTCACAAGCTTGGTGCAGGGGAATTATGACAGTATTCAATTAGCCAGGTAACCTCTGAAGATTTGCTAATGCACATATAAAATAGAAATCCACTCTTAAAACTTATCTGACATGCACATTCATTTCAAGTGCTAAATAATGGTTATGTAAGGTACAAAAGGCAGCCCCTGTGGTGGTATTCCAGGGATGAGTGTTGTCCCTTGTATAGGAGAAACATGCTCTTTATTGATGGGTCAGAGATCTGAAACCTGACAAAATATTAAGCGTTGTCTTTCATGATAAGGTCTTGCATGTAAAACCATGAATGGAACTGGCAGACCAAAGGTCAGTTAGAATCATTTTGTAGCAGTGAGTGAAGATTCACATCCAAATTTCAGATTCCAAAGATGACAAAAAATATATGCCCAAAGGTTATTCCTTGATTCTTTTTCCTGTAAAGGAATTAGAAAACTTGTATATATGAGGTACAGACAGATGAAAAGCTGGACATAAGCCAGCAATATGTGTTCACAGCCCAGAATGCCAATCCTATCCTGGGCTGCATCACAAGAAGCATGGCCAGCAGGTTGAGGAAGGTCATTCTGCCCCTCTGCTCTGCTCTGGTGAGACCCCACCTGGAGTCCTGTGTCCAGCTCTGGAGTCCTCAGCACAGGAAGGACATGGACCTGTTGGAGCTGGTCCAGAGGTGGGCCATGAATATGATCAGAGGGATGGGGCTCCTATGAAGACAGGTTAGGACCGTTGGGGTTGTTCAGCTGGAGAAGAGAAGGCTCTGGAGAGATATTATTGTGGCTTTTCAGTACTTAAAGGGGATCTACAAGAACGACAGGCACAGAAATTTTATCAGGACTTGTTTTGATAGGACAAGGGATGATGGTTTTATACTAAGAGAGGGGACATTCAGACTAGATAGAAGGAAGAAATTTTTTACAGTAAGGGTGATCTGGTACAGGTTGCCCCATCCCTGGAAACATTCAAGGTCAGGTTGGATTGGGCTCGGAGTAACCTGAGTATACTTGAAGATGTCCCTGCTCACTGCAGGGGAGTTGAACTGGATGACCTTTAAAGGTCCCTTCCAACCCAAACTATTCTCTGTTTCTGTTATTCTGTATGGTTATGTTAGGATAGGTATTCCATATGCACAAGATATGAAAAAAAGAACTGACAAAGAAATAAAAGAACAAAATTAAAACTCCAGGAGAGAAGAGAGTAAGCAAGAGTCCCTTGTTAACAACAGACATCTGTCAACATGCAGACAAGCTATGAAAGGAGCTTGTTTTATCCTTAGGAGCGTTACGTGGAAAACAGTCCTACCAATGTTAAGCTGTGTACACTCCAAACTGGAGAACCCCTTGTAACAAAGTCTCCATCAGATTTCACATAAAACAGTCTCACAAGTTTATTCATACTACAGTTTCTTGCTTTGATGATGTATATATTTTTTGGTTGTGGGGGTTTTAATGAAAGTTACATTACAGTTCACTTCTTCTGTGTTTAATATGAACTGTTGATAAGAAGATTGCACACAGAATCTTAATAGATTGTAAATTCTGCTAGTTTCTGGGACCAGACTTTTTTTATCTCAAGCTTCATAAAACTGAAACATTACAGGGCCAGAAAAAGAAAGAGAAATGTAATCTATAACTAATAGGTATTATATATTTCAAGCAAATTAGAACAAATTACTCACTAGAAGAGATCTTAATAAATTACAATATGTGTAAAGCATTCTGAAGAAAGCAATTATAATATGCAACAGTGGAAATGCCGAATGTGGCGTACCACTTAAATATTGGATTGCTGAGCAAGATTTTGCTAGTGTTTTAATAGTATTCCTATTACTATTTAAGCTTTCACGGAGATGATGTATTTTACTGTGAGTAACAGAAACTAAGAAGCTGTTAGTGCGAATGGATGAATGCAGGTATGCAAAACATATGCTGCAAAATTCCAGGTTTGACCTGGCTTTTTAAATATAACTCGAGGTACAGGAACAAACACACACAAAACCAACAAGGAAACACCCTCAAAGGATTTTGAATGTGTTATAAACGACTACATTAGTAATGCCAAGAAATTTTCTCTGTTTTTAAATGTTTGCAGCAGTCACTCTCTGAGTTGGCTGTTCTATGAAGAATGACGCTGAAGGAAAGCTCATGGAGAGCATTTAAATGCAGAAAGGAAAGGCTTGGAAGTCTGTAAGTAAATAGAAGCCAGGGTTATGCAGGCTTTTCATTGTTCATTCTCAATTTTTTTCACCTGAATATTGTCAGGATCATTTTTACAATCTTCAAGTTTGGTTGGAGGCTAAATACCAACGCATACACCACACACCCCAGTTTCACCTCCATTGTTTCCTGACTCAGTCTCTGATGTTGCTGTTGAGACACTGTCCTTGTGTCCAGATAAAGCTTCAGAAGTCAATTTAACTTTTTCCAGGCTTCATTTAGCAAAAGGTGCCATTTGCCAAGCTGTTAGGTGATGACATCTCTCATTTGGTACTGAGAAACGGGGAGAAGACTGTGATAGACTGTGAAATGTGTGAACAAGTAGTTTATTCTCAGTGAAAGAACACCGTCCCATAGCAGTGTTCTGGCATGCAAGGAGGTCAGCTTTGCACCAACTAAAACTAACAATAAAAAATCCAAGGTATCTCAGTAACCAGAGTATGAAATAAGAACCAGAGATGGACAAGACATTTCAGACAATAACTTAAAGTAGCAATTAAAAAAGGACACAGTAACTCATTACTTACAGAGGAGGAGTTTGCAAAAAGATAAAGCTTCAGTCAGTTTTTCCAGTGCTCCAGAGAGTTTCATTTAGTTACAAAGGGTCTGTAAGTCCAGAAACTTAGGTCTTAGCATTGTATGGTCTGACTTTTTACTAGATAATATAATTTCAAAGGAAGATGCATTTGTCAATGTACGACATTTAACTGGGCAGTGCTTTGGGTGCTGTTGACTTCTTGCTCCTTTTACTTTGTCTGCAATAAGCAGTCATGGGGAATGTCATGCTCCTTCACTCTTCTTAGTGGGTCAGGACAGGCAAATTTCTGGGTCTCTAAAACTTCATCCTTTGCGCTATTCTACCAGTGCAAAAGAGTTAATGGATTGATCCCAAGCGTGTAAGACAATCTTTGTTTAAAGAAGAGAGGAGTTACATTTCAGCATTTTTCTGACAATTATAGTAATCAAGCTAAATTATCCATAAACCAGAAAAAAGTATCAGTTTTATGTTTGAAGGAAAGTTTTTTATTAAAAGATAGTTTTGTTTGGTATTTCATGCCTGGGATATAACCGCTTTAGCCACCCAGAAACCAGACTGTGGTTTGTTTTTTCTCTATTATTGCTTGGCAAAGTTATTGAGGAAAAATATTAGAATCTGAGGCAATTCCAAAAGATGTTTTCTTGCCCTGACTCAGTAATTCTGTCTTCATGAATTTGTGCTGTCTCGTGGATTGTCACCCTGCTTATGTATCTCCTTTAACCACAAAAAGCCTTTTAAAATAGGGAGTAAACTCAAGTTGTAGACCTGGAATTCAGTTTGGATTAGCAGTGAGGTGGCAGGATACTTTGAAGGACCAGATGCCTTGCTGTCCCCAAAGAGCTAGGGGAGCAGAAAGGCAGGCAGCCTACCCTTGGGGTTGTTTCTGTAGAACTGTTCCTCCTCACAGTTCCTGACTTCCTCCTCAGATCTGCGCCTGCTGTTGCAGTGGCATCATCTCAGTGCAATTGCTTGCTTGTTTCTGTGCACTTGAATCCAATAATCCATGCACTGCAGAAGTTACAAATGTAATTGTGAAATTTATCTCTCTGCTTTTTCCTTTTTTTTTTTTTTTTTTTTTTGAGTGGCTAATGAGACTTGGTTTTTATTCCCAAATTCCCTGAAGTTAATAATTGTGACAGTCATCAACCATTCTGTTAACAAGAGTGCATTTTTAGAGATCTGGGTGCACAGCTTCTTTAATCACTTAGCTGACTAAACTTTTCTTAAAAGAAATTAATTTAAGTGTTCATACCCCATAATGGACAATAATATTCTTGAAAACATGTTCTTTCTGCACACTTTGAGGAAAGTCAGAGGTTCAAAACTGAACTCTCAAAAAGAAAAATTGACTGGTTGAACTCTTCCAATTTATTTTGCTGAAATTTGCTATTTTGAAATTTGAGTTCATTGCCTGGGCAAATAACAGTTTAGAGTTCCTTTTTCCAAGCATAATTTCAATGGCAGGATTTATTTCAAGGATTACATTGTATCCATTTCACTTACAAAAAAAAAAAAAAAAAAAGAACTGTTCCACTGAAATCTGAAAAATAAACCCAAGGCAGTGTAAATTATTTTTGTAACATCTATCTTCAGGACTGAATGAAAGAATGAAGTCTGGAATAATTCCTGCATTGAAAATTAAGACATCTGAGTTAGTCCTTGGCTCCACTGTTGTGTTTTTCTTGAGGATATTGTATAATCTGTCTCAGCTTCGGTCTGTAAAACCAAGAAACATACAAAAATGTTGTGAGACACTGGTGTTTCTCATAAGAGATAAGTACAAAGCAAGTTAAGAGCAGTAGAACTGCTTATAGGGCTGTACTTAATGATAGTAAATTTATGTACACTATGTGATTTATACAATGCATTTAGCATTTTTCCTCCTTCATGCATCGTTCTGATTTCTACAGTTATATTCACGATTGTGTAAGTATCTGCAATACAATTAGAGAATAAAGTTCAGCCTGTGGATTATTAATGAATGACTATAAATATCATTTAATGGGTAGTTCTTGTCTGTAAATGGTTGGTTGTCTAAATTACGTGGTGTTTTTTCTGCTCATTGGTTAGATTAAAACCCAAGAGACTAATAATTACTACCCAAACAGCAATTTTCGGTTAATGAATGCTTTCAGAGATATTTGCAGCCAGCTAAATACTTGTTAGCAATGCATTCCATGATCCTTCAATGACAACTCTTGCAAGTCTTGTGCTTAAAAATGATTAATTGATTCTTTATTGGGCTGTCTTGCACATCAGATCTATTCTGTAACACTTGGTACCTGAAAAGTACAAACTTAACTTATTTTATAGTAGTAAAGAGCAACTCCAATTACTCAGAATTTTGTAATGTAAAAAGGGAACCAACAAAGCATAAGACCAAATACTTTAAAGGAGGACACACGCTAGCCTGCTCTGCTCACTTGCTGGGTCTTGGCTTCATTTGTCACTGCTGGTGCTTTGTTTCCAGCACAATATCAGAAACGGTGTTCTCTTGGGTGCTCCAAAACTCCATGACAAAGGTAGGTGTTTTTTAATCACCTTGCTCTTGAACTATAAAATAGCTTGTTCCAGAGAATGCTACACAGATGACTATCTGGGCTGTGTTTTTGGAGACTCTTAATAGGTTAAAATGGAGGACTTTACATCTTTAACTTGACCCAGTTTTTTTCATCTTGCCTTGGGTTTGATTCACACATTTTATTTTCACTTGCCTATCTGCTACTTTTTCCCCAAGGAGGTCTTGTGACTATGTTTATAGTCTCCCTCTCCAAGGAGAGCTTATTGATGCCTTTTCTGGTCTCTAAACAGCATTTCCTGTCTGTTTCTGCTTGTCTTGCTTTAGTTATTCTATTAATTGTTTTTGTGTATTTTTTGCATAATATATTTTCTTACCATTTTAGATAATTTGTGAATCTAAGATATTTACCAGATATCTTGTTCTTGTAATATTTCACCATTCAATCTTGTGAAATAGCAATAGTATCATCTCACCTTACAGACAAGGTAGACAAAGGCACGAGGGATTTTACAGTGAAAGTTTCTGAACCCGTGGCTTGATGTGTTAGCCCAGATTCTGGACCATTGCTCCTGCCTTTATCTTCAGCATCTGAAAGCTGAACTGGTGTGATGATTTATGTAAGACTGGTTCATTTCTCGGGATACAGATTACAATCCTGGGAGATGTGCTGGTGGTTTCCCTATTTTGCATGATGCATTGACTAAGCTAAACCTCTAACCAATGGTGCTACACAAGCAAATGAGAAGGTTGCCATCCTTTGCATACAGATCTTCATATTAAATGTCTGTTCAGGGCTGAAGGGTTTTTCATATCTGCAGAGAAAATATTGAGGTTCTCATGACATTTGGCATCACTACTGTACTGCATTTTCTCCCTGGAAATTCTGTCTATAAATGAGAAAGCAAATTTTGAGGTAAACTACTATGGTCTTCACTCCAGCCTTTATATAAGACTTTAGGCATACAAAATCTTAACTGAAGCTAAGATTTAGTCCAGTAACTTCAGGAATTTCACTTCAATAAAAATTTAAGTGTTTGGCTTGAAATGAGGGATATTTCTGTTGTGTTCTGTGAAAAGATCACAACATAAATTTTAGGAGACCAACACACCTCTCGATTCCACTTACATTCTCTGTGTTGTCGCTTGTCTTTTGTTGATAAACTAAAAGAGAACATTTGGCATCAAGAAGTGCTTATGATTTTTCAAGGCTAGAAAAAAAAATACTAGTTTTCATAGACTATGCTATTACCTATTCAGAAAAAGAGATCTTGTTACAGCCAAATATCAAAGAAACTTTGGGCAGACACAGGCAAATTGCTAAAATTTTCAGTGGTAGAAATTTCTGAGAAGTTAAAAAATGCTAAGATGTATAAATATTATATAGTGTACAGGATGTAGCAACTTATTAAAGTATGTAGCTGCTCGTTGAGGCATGTCTAAGCTTTTCTTCCTCACAGCTCTACTGAACTTGTAAGAACCTACTATAGCTTTAAAGTACAAAAAACCCAAAGCAGACCATAATCTCCAGGGCTGTGAGTCAGTGTCAAGTCCAGTAGGTTTCACTCGCTGCATGTTCCCCTCTCTAGGATAAGTGAAATCATAAAATCTGTGCTCTCCTGCCTTCCTGGGTTGCTGTAAAAGGAATGTGGCCTGCCCACAGGTTTTGTGCCCTGGTCAATGCAGACGCTCAGCTCTTCGATTTTGTTACCTTGGATACTTAGCTGAACACACCATGCATTTTCTTTTAACATTAGGAAAGACAAAAAGCAGCACGGAGCAATAGTCGGAGCCACTCTGGATGGGCTACTCATACACTAAGCTGTTTTCAAAAGGAAAGGGATTCTTTCTAGTAATGCTTTCAGCCAAAACCCTGTTGGTGTGCTTTTCAAGATGTCTTGGAATGCTGGCATGATAAGTTGGCTGCACAGATCTAATTATCTCAGCAGGTGGGGTTTTTTTGGCAATGTTATTTTGATTTATTCTTGAAGCTCTTAATGAACTGCACTGGGAAAGAGATTACATGATTTATGTAACATTTATTTTCTTTTGTTCTTTGTGATCTGCCTTGTTATAAACTATGAATTGTTTAAGTGATTTTTTGCTTTGAACTACCAAGAGAGTGGCAGCATCTCTTCTTGGTTTTGCTCTTTCTTCTGAATCAATTGAAACCATGACTTATGCACCAGGTTGGTAACCCTGCATCCTCACATGAAGGACACCTCTGTGTTCCTCCTCTTCTTTCCAGAGTGAAAGAATAGGTCAGCTTCTCTTCCCACCTTTGGCCTCACTAATGAGAGCTGCAAGAGAGAATCAATGTAATTTTTCTCTGATGGCAAAATGACAGTTTCCTAGAGACTGAGCTATCATCACTGATATTATTTAACTTGGGAGAGAGTTCTACAAGAGTGAAAAAAAGGTTGAGCCCAGCCACAGGAACACTATTTATCAGACCCATGTAGTTTTCTTCTCTCTGAGTAGAGATTCAGGATAATCTTAATGCTCAAATAATATTTCTCGTTCCTGAGGGGAAGAGTATTCCTTTGGCTATTGCAAATCAGCAAGTTTATGGACATTTGCAAGAGATAAAAAGAAGGTTTTGCACAAGTTTGGGAAATCCCAACCAAGTGGAGGAATGAAACAATTAGGTAATTATTTTTTTAAAGTGTCCCTAGGGGCTCTGGCTAATTTAACAAGGTAACTGAAAGTAGTATTGGACTGTGTTTCAGAAGATTTGGTGATGTTCCAAATCTGAAAAATCTGGTGGTTTGAAACTCTTTCTCAAAGGTGAATGAGTTGCTTACCAATCAAGATTGCAATGTTCTAGAGCAAAACTTCAACTAGTCTTGCAATTTCTATTCTTTCAAGCAGTTGACCTTACTGTTTACAGTAGTTTCAGCCATTAAACAATTCTTTTTTATTACTTTTTAATTGCAAAAATACTAAATATTTTCTGGACCATAAGCAGACCTTAAAACGTTGACTATGCAGGTACTCCTGTTGCTGGAATTATCACAGGAATATTTTCTAGTATTTGTGACAGTAAAATCCTGTTCTCAACCAGTTGATTACTTAAAGTATAACAGATGTATAAAAGATGTGAATTTATACACCCTGTGTATACATATGTGTACAATATGCTTTTTTATGTATAGGAGTTAGTATTAGAAGTCAGAATTCTTTTGCTAGTTTTGAACTTCAATTAAATTTCCAGCCTAGGAAATGTTTTCTTGACCCATTTTCACAATAGAGCCTTTGTCTTCTGCCTTGAACTCCCATTTGAACAAATGTTGATCTTTACTATGAAGGAAAGAAGGATAGCGCTTAGATTTTCTTTTCCTTCCACTCAAATCAAGGGAAAGAAAAAATGATTCAAATGTTAATTGAGGAATTAGTTCATGAAAAGGGTCAGTAGCTGGGGTTAGTACTTAAAAGTATTCCTTCTCTTAACAAAAATAAATACAATATGCAGTGAGCATTAAGTAGTGCAATTTGGTGCCTCAAATGATTTAGTTAAAGCATTTTCCCTATGATTTTGTGGCACCAAAACGTAATATTAGCAGTCTTATACTATACAGCAGAGTTTGAAAAATGTCATTGTAAACTCTTCTTTGTTACTTAGGTTTTTGAGGTCTAGATTATACAAAGTGCCAAACCCCCGTCTCCTACTAAGGCAGTATGAGTTGAGAGCACCTCAAAAGTGTGTTTAGTGTGTCAAACCAAGCCTTGTGTGTCCAAAACAAAATAAAAAGACAATAATGCAGAAAGGATAAGGTGGGATGTCAACTCTCTGTTAGATAGTCTATATAAATAAGTACTTTGCACTCTTGTCAATGCTGACTGAACAGTGTGAAATTTCTTTGTGTGTGGCTTACTCAGTATCGATGTATTGCTGCATTTACCTGTTTTAAAAAGAAATACAACCTGTGCATGGTTGTTGTGACGCAGTTCAAGCCAGTGTTAACAAAGTGTTGGGTAGCTGTTTCTAGACATAGTTGAAGGAATATTTGTTGAGTGATGGAGGTCATTTCACAGCAACCTCACGGAGTGCTGCTGGGAGGCACGGAGCAGCATGGAAGGGCAGGGAACCATAGGTAGCTCAAACAAACCCCTTGAGCTTTGGACCAGTTACTGCTGCTTGAGCAGCAGAGCTCACAGCCCTCCATACTGTGTATGAGGTGCCTCACATACTCCCACCTTCCATGCTGTATCCTGTAAAACAATGACAGAAGCCTGTACCTTACCTGTATTGCAGCAGAGCTGCAAATAAAAATACACTAAACATCCCCAAACAAAAAAACGCAATATCTCAATAGCCAAACTATTTCTCACCACTAAGTTATACTCCCTTGTACCTGTAATGCAAGTTTTGAATTATAGAAGTGCACTTTTGACTGAAAATCCAGCTGCCCTTCATACATGAAAACACATATTTGATCAAGAAACCCGAAATCTTCTGTCCAAAATCCATTTTGGGTTAAGTGAGACAGTGCATTTCTATATACATTCCCGATATTCTTTGTAATGTCTGTTATTCCATGTAGCACTGGCCATCTCTGAACACATTCATAAAGAAACTAACTCATTTAATCTAGTACACTGTGCTTCACTTCAAATTTAGCATTGTCCTGGATTTATTTCTTCTTTGTTTGTTTACAGAGAAATCTACCGCAGGTGCCAGAACTCCATGATTTCCTTCAAAAGGTAAGAGCTACTTTGTTCAAAGATACCTGAATGATATTTGTCAGTTCAATATAAATCTGGTTGTAAAAAAAGGATAACAATGATACATAAAAACAAAATTTAATGAAAAGAACTCACATTATGGGTGAATTTCATGAATCATGTAAAGGTGTGCATAAAAAATTGAATATGTACACTTTAGATCTCAGATCTGATAAATATTTCATTGGATTAAGAAATGCACTCTTGAAGCTTACCTGTATATAAAACATAAGAATGCATTATGGAGGTAAGTAAGGTACTCTGTCAATTAACACTTATGTATGTCTGTCTGTCACTAAAAATATCTTTGAAATTATTAGACTTAAGGTGGCTGTATCTGTAAAATTTTAAAATGGAAGCCTTTGAATGAATAGAACTAACTGCTGAGGTCACTAACTACTTGTATAAAATATATATGATCAATGAGAAATATAACTATGGGATCTAAAAATACACACACTTAAAATACAACCTTAATGCTCTAAATTGTCATTGTAGGTGTACTCTTTGGGGAGGAGTGAGGCTTAATTCTGCCATCACTGAAATCAGAGCTAAGATTACAACTGACTTCAGTGAAAGCAGAGTTAGTCCAATGCCTACTGGTTTTGACAGGCTTGTCATCAAACCCAGAATTAGCCCATGGCTGCAAATTTTAGAAAACCCCACTGTCATGCCTTTCTGGATCAGCCCCATGCCTAAATGGGATGTTGAGGCTTTTGGGAAGGGCCTTGTAGTGGATTTGGTCCTCTTGAACTTCTGAATATCTGCAGCATGTTACCTGTTCAGCTTTCTCTCTGTGCAGCATTTCTGGATGTGGCTCCCTTTGACATGAGGCTGGATTTGCCCTGGGTTCTCTGTAAAGGTGCTCCTTCTGGTAAAGTGTGAGACAGTTATTTTTCTTCAGTCTCCCATTTATAGTACACAGAAGAGTGTTTTAATGGGAAGTATCAATAACCTATTGAATATTTCTACGGACTAGATTTGAAAAACCTCAGCATCAATAATCAGTTTTGTTTCTTCAGATTTTATTGATAGTGCATTAGCAGATGGATATTTATTTCATGATATCAAATATGCAAGTGTGTGAAAGTGCTAGAAATTCAATATAATAGCAGGGAAATGACTCTTCAATAAAGCAAAAGAAAATATCACATCTGATCAAATTGAGAGATAAGCTAACAGAGAGTTATCAGCAGGTGGGATGAACTCCTCTGCAGTGAATCTTTAGAAAAAAAAGAGAGAGAATAAAGAATGGAAATATATTTCTGTAACTTCAGAAAGAGAATAGTTTTTCTTGTTTTGAAAGAGATATTCCTGTTCAGATTTCTTTTATCTGCCTGCTTATCCTTTTGTGTGGTTCTATTCTTTTTGGTTCAAGCTCCCTTTAGGCATTGAGGGGAGGAGGGACAAGCATTTTCAATGATGGCATTGTGTTAACTAATAATACAGGCAAGATATGATGCTTTCTAAAGAACAGGTACCAGTTTCTAAGATAACCTTGCTGCTGTAGGTAGGGTTTTGAACAGCAGAGCTGCATATGCATGTGATACTACTCAAAGTTCTACAAGACTAATTATATCAGAATTTGGCTCATGGGTTCTGTGAAGACTTTGTGACCATGTTTTGCATGGAAAATGTATATGTGGTTGTGGTTTTATACTAATGTGATTGAGATCAGAACCTACTTAAATAATCGAAAAGCTATAACTGCATTGTGAATATTAAGGTGTAATGCATGCAGCTTCTTCCACATCCATCATACCAGGGCAAGCTTATTTGGTTTATCTGTTACCAGTTCGTAGCGTAGCAGATGTGTTGCATGTTTTCTGTGCTTTTCCTTGCTGCTGAACAAGGCTGTTTCCTCCCCCCACTTCAATAAAAATGCTCTCCAAAAAAAAAAGTGAATCCAGTTTTCTTATCCACTCTGTTACATCCAATATTGTTGAGTGTTCTGAGTTTTGAAGATGAAAGAAATGGGCCATAAGTTATGGAGTTACAGGACAATATAAACAAAATGACCTTTGGTATCATGCTTGCCATATTCTGATGAATAAATTGAGTTCATGTTTAACATTCAGATAATATTCCTGGCAGAGCAAAACATTGCCACATTAAATGTTCAGATCAGAAATGTTCAATGCAGGCTAAATTAAGTTGGATCTTAGGACAGCAAACTTAAAATGAGTAACATGTGGTGATATTTGATTTAACAAAGAAATGTTTCTCTTTCCTTTTTTCTTTTTTTTTTTTTTGTTACTGTAAGTTAAAAGTATAAAGATACATGTGCCACAATGGAGTGCCAGGAACATTAACTGCTTTTGATCTCTCTCCTCAGATATTAACGTCTCCCCCCAAACACACCCCTTGTTTGGCGTCCTCAGAGTTTTCATACCAATAAAGATGCAGAGAACAGCAGTCTTTGCTTCTGTTTCTTCAGCTTGTTTTCTTAGTGTTGCATGATCTGTGCCCTGGAGAGGTCAATTTTAATCAGCCCCCAGGCACTGCTTAACATTTAGGACCAAATTTTCAAAGAAGGCCTCGGTTGGATTTTGATTAGTGAACGTATGATCGTTTCTTGCACTGCTGAGCCTCCCAAACACATGTATGTTTTGCCTGCCAAAGTACAGTACTAAACTCTTTGAAGTGAAGACGTGGTCGTCCATGCTACTGACGAGCATTCTTTGTTTGCAAATTGGATAGTTGCACATCTGTGTGTATCCGCCATTGATTACAGTTGTACTTCTACACCTGTCTTTGATTGTGGGAATGAAAGGGTAGGTTTGGTACTGGAATTTATTTTTGAAAATGCAGCACCAGTTTTCTGTGAGATTAGTATGATTCTCAGTCATCACTGGCTTGCCATTTTTGCAATTTGATCTTCTGGGAAGTATTCTACTCTGTAGAAATCTTAAGTTATGCTGGTATCGTGAGTAAAACTTAACTATATTGCTAGTATTTAAATAAAAGGTTTCTTGGCTTCATGGGAGCATCGAGTTCACAGGGAAGATGCATAAATCTAGTCATCCTTGAAAAAGGCCATTAGTCATTCAGGCTTAAGCAGTGTTTAAGGGAGCGGGAACTTCGTGCACAAAAGCCCCTTTAGATGTCTGTGATGATTTCTCGCTATTATAATTCCAGTAGGAATGCCAAGCATAAGCGTAGAAAAATGTCTTTTGCAAGCCACAAATGTTGTTGCTAACACAGACAGCTGTGTCCAAAATAGTAATGATTTACTTAAGTATTGCAGAGCAGCAATATCCAGTACTTTGATGCCACTTATATGTACTTCACTGAAATTGGGAGACTGCTAAAACATATCCCCAGTTATTATTTATGCATGTGGTTATATTCTGAAAGGTTAAAAATATTGTAGCCAAGTTCAGGACTCCATCTGTCTCTTACAGAAAAGGAACTAGTGCCTGCCTTAAGGATTATTTCAGTCGAATGTGTTGGTGTTAGAGCAATAAAGTCAATGCTGTCCAAACCTGGCTCAAAACCAAAGAAAGGAATTTTCCACATTATCTTGATTCTGTCAAATTTACACCATTGTTGACCAGCTCAGATGTAGGTTGATTTTTTTGCAGTTTAGGAAATCCCTTTGTAATTCTCTATGCAAAACTTCCAGAAAACCCACTTAGGGTTTATATTAGAATCCAGGACATCCATGATGGAAACAAAGAATGCTTTAGGTGTGGAATTTTCAGCGGAAGCAGCAGGACCTCTTCTTTCACAGACCTTTCCTCTGCTTGCAGCGTGCTGTGGATTGCAGTTCTGCCCCACATGCCAGGAGCAGCAGCTGGAATGTAGCCTTTGGCTTCAAGTGTGAGCGGAAACAGGCCTGAGATGATTTAAAAAATGGGCAGGTTGGAAGGGAGCAATCAACTAGTAAAAGTTCATAACCATGCAATTATGGCATAGTGACTGTGCAAGCTGAAATTCATTGCCCATTTGAGGCTCTCCAAGACACATACCAGCCTGAGAATTTCTGTATTTATTTTTAATTTATTTCAGTCTTGCTGAAGGTTTGACTTTTGGCGTGCCTAGCTACAGCATAGAGCTTCAAAGAGCACACAGCCAGTAACTTTACTGAGTTGCCTAAGACTTCCTCTATATGCATTTATATATGTGTGTACACATTCGCTCACAGCCTGTACGACGTGCACTTTAACTTTCTAAGTTAAACAAAAGTATTTTTCATTTGAAAAATATTAGGTTTGAATATGAGCATCTGGAACACAATTATCATGAGGAAAAGAGCTGCACAGTCATGAACATCATAGCTGCCAGCTGGTTTCGATGCCTCGGCTTATTCTGGACACTTTCAGGAGTTGAACATAATATGTAAAGAATTGTTAGTTTTGGGAAGTAGCAGAAGTAGCATCCTCAGTCGTAGCACAGCCTCACAGTATTTTTGCAAAGTTAAGTAGGCTTTGCAAATTGTCTTATGGTGGGTAATAGAAAGGAATTTGGGAACAGAGAGAAAAATAATTAGAATTCTAATAAAAAAGAGCAGGAAAGGGCATTTGTTATGATTACTTTGCTTCTTCACCTTTCAGTTTTGTATGAGTGGCTCCAAAATGCTACACTACATGCTACGGGTTTTTAAACTTTCTCAAACTATGCAGAGATCTTGGATTATGTTTCAGGCACAGGAAAACCATTAAGAACTTGACAGGACAGTTTGTTTTAAAAAACAGAAAGTGAAACAGAAAAAGCTTTCAGAGTACTTTACTGACCTTTCTTTGGGATCATACTTTTTTGTCAGTTCTAAATGCTGCTTATCCTGCACTGTATCTGAGCAGTAGCAGGAGAATCAAAGGAAGCAGCTAATAGGTGCTGGCTTACGCAGCTTCAGCTGGGCACCACGCTGTTCACACCGCGCCCGACTGATTGAATACCTGAGTACCTGTCATTTGGGTTTACTGTTACACTCACATTTGTAGAAAGAGAATAGAAAGGCTGAAACATTTCTGTCATGTTGTTAATGTTCAATACCAAAACACAACTCAGACACAACAAAACCATCCTGGTAATGAATAATGCCTACTGTACAACAGAAGGAAACTGAGTTTATTCTATAGGCCTTAAAGTTATTCTCGCTACTTGGTATGAAACACCCTGAATTCTCAGTATTTTTTTTTGTTGTCATTTGTGCTGACTCTCAAGTTCTAGCTTTGGTACTGAAACAAGCAGGCAGCATTCTTTCGCTCGGGCATTTGGGATATGTACTGTAGAAAACAGTTCTTCTGATACAGAAGGTAATGAAAAGTCTCACAACATTGAAACAAAAATGTGTTACTAGAAACAATGACAGCTTGTCAGAGTGAAAAGTAGGATAACTTTGGGAGATGTGAAAGAGCAAATGTCATGTGAATTGAAATATGTATGACTTGCCTTGACTTAGTGCTAGAAATGTACTTGGTGACTTGATTTTTAGTTTTGTTGCTATTTTTCAGCATTGCAAAATCGTACTGGATGACCATAGGGATTTTGTGAGAAATTTAAGCAAATGAATCTGTCCGCTGAAAGATGACCACAGATTGGATTCTGTCATAGAAAGCCCTTCCCAATACCAGAAGCTCTGGCCTTGGAGAACAGTCCGAAACTTTGAAAGAGCAAGGTGGATCTCATCAACTTTGAATCTTTAGCAGAGATGTCTCTTACAGTGATCCGTTTTTTGTCAGGCAAAGGCAGCTTTAAAACCACCATTTGCTAATGTGGGACCTTGAAGGTCACAATCTAAGTATCTACCTTTTTGCAGTGATCTAGCTGGCTGTGAGCAAGGTGTAAATCTCACAAGCCACCTTCCAGAAGTCCTGCCGATAAGCAGAAAAGATAACTCCTCATCAGATATTATCTCAAACATCTCGGTTGCCCTCTGGCAGGTTTTCTGAGATGAAAACCCTTACATTCATTCATTGTAGGAAAAAAGATTAACTCTTAGACTTTACCAGCCTAGGCTCAACACCTTGCAAGCTCAGTGAAGTCCCAGGAAGGGAGGATGTTTCCAGGTACATTTTTAAACCCATGACAGGTCGTGAGCTCCTTCCCATCCTTGCTCTGTTCCTCTCCAGTAGGGCCCAGGGTGTTTAAAGGGAGACTGGATGAGGCACTTAGTGCCATGGTTTAGATGATGAATAGGTGTTGATGTAGGGTCATAGGCTGGTCTCGATGATCTCAAAGGTCTTTTCCAGCCTTGTGATACTGTGATACTGTGATCTCTTTTCACGTAGTCCAGAATATACATGGCTGTACAGGCCTTGCCAACTTAAACACTTCTCTGCATAGAGCCCTTCTGTTGACGATGGGTTTGATTCTACCATTTTTTCCCATTTTATGTTGAGAGAAACCATCCCCATGCTAAACCCATCAATAGGGATGGAGGTTGAGTCTGGGGAAGGTTTCCTTGATGCTGGTTTTGGTAAAAGTATTTTTCCCTTATCCACCAAGCCCAGCAGTAGCTCATGTTCTCAGATCAGCCCTGAAGCTCTGTAACAGGTGACCTGCTAAGCCTGAAGCCATTGTAGTAAAGCTGTCAAAATGTACAGCAAATTTGGACTTTCTACAAGCAGAATTTGAGAGCTGTCATCACACTGAAACCTTTGGTTCTTTAAGTCACATTCTATAATGTACAGTTCAATGAACAACATGTTAATGCTCTGTTTTCTAAATGTTGTTTTGACATTTAAATGTTCAGAACCATCTTGAGTTAATTAAATGTAAAAGCTTTAAGTGAATGGATTGTGCTGACAACTCATCATCTAATTATCCATAATCAGAAGTAAAACAACATTAGCTAATAGACATAATAAATAATTGTGATAGGGAAGAAAATTCAAATGTACTGTCCAGCAGCGTGGCAACTTTTCTCCCAAGCAGAATTCATATGTGAAAGCCCTGAATACAGTTCTGTTTAATCACACGCTGTACATGCGTAGGTATTTTTCACTGAATGTTTTGTGTTAATAAAAGCTGGTCTGAGAGCAGACAATACTAAATGATGTTTTAGGCTGATGTATTCCAGAAGCCGGGGCATGTTTTTTAGAACAAAATAATATAGAAAAAATAGATCATCAAAAGGTTAGAAGAGTCAGAAAGATATTTTTGCATCATCTATTAATCTTGTCAACACCATTAACAGAGGGATTAAAGTCAAAGGAACCAAGAAGTCAATTTGGTTTAATTTTTATCAATGTTCTTTGCCATTTATCAACTTGTAGATTTTAAACTTGAAGAAATCAAGAATGGGAAAGTTCATATTGTTTGCTTCTCGGGCAGTTGTGGACATGATGTTTTCAGTCATTTTCCTGAATGTTTAACACCAGGAGCTGTTTCATTTACTTACAGAAATGTTAAATGGAAAACATCTGTTTCTTGATGACTTAGAAAATAATGTAGTTGAAATATAGTTTTCTTTTTGTGTATAAAGCTAGGAAAAACTTTTAATTTCTGTTATTTCTTCAGATCTGTATTTGGAGAAGTGTTTGTCTTACCTCAGTCTAATGAGGCATATATTCTTTGCAGGACTGAGCTCCTTACCACAGGCATCACTAGTTGCTGCCAGGATTTTTATTTGCTGTACTTCATCTGTTTTTAAGAAATGAATTATTTATCCATTTCTTAGGTGAGGTGGAGCTCATCCCTCTGTTTATTCTGACTATATATGTCATTTATTTATGTATATATTATTTAGTGTGCTTAGGAATAATAAAAACTGAAACAAGTAATATGTTTTCAAGCAGGTAATATTGGTTATGTTTGTTCATTTTAATATTTGCTTAACGTGCATGCATTTACCATCATTACTTACACAAGAGCCACTACTTTAGTTATGGCTAATGCCCAGCTTGGGACTAACCTAGAAAAGAAATTAGAAGATTTGTTCAGGAAGATGTACAGTTAAAAGCGACACCAGCATTGGCGTGAACATAGGATAGTGGGGTGTAAAAGTATGTATGGTAGGTGCATATCTAACAAGCCTGCTGGACTGAGAAACAGACCACAAAGAACCCATAGGAAAACTCTTGGTAAAGGGAAATAAGAAAGTGGATAGAAATTTTGGCCTTTTTTTTTTTGTTTTTAAAGTTGATTTTAATAAGGTATCTAAATTTGTGTTCACCTTTGTTATAGCTCCATAATTATTCCAATATTTTTCTTCTCACAAAAAAGGGAGAATGATTATTATAAAGTATTACAATTGAAAGATTTGAAGACAGCTTTTCGTAATTATGTTTTTATTTCCTTTACAACTTCTCATTTTCCAAGATCAATTTTTACTTCAAGAAGGGATCCATAGATACCACCATGAATATTTATATTTAGAGAATGAAGCAGGAGCATTTGTAAATCCTTACCCTCTTAATTAATGCCAGTCTTCAAGGTTGTTTTTCCCAGTGATTGATAATAAAAAGGTTTCAGTGTGGCATGGTATCCTTTGCAGCATGAATCATACAAGACCATAAAATTGTTAGCTACATCATTATGGCTGAGGGTATTGTACTAAACGAGCAGATGCCAGAAAATGAAATGAATGTTTTATGTGTTCTCTCAGCTAGATTCAGGTAGTGTGCAAAACGTACCTCTCTGAACAAATCATATCCCTAAATGTGTTTTTTAAAGTTTGCATAATTAATTTGAGTTCACTTTTTACTGATTGAACACAATGAATTTAATTCCATATGTCTTTATATTATGTGCTGACTGGTTGAAGCTTGATTTGGCAGTCGCATTAATAGAGATAGAAACAGGCATGTTTTGCTGATATCAGTACCATTATTTACACATATAAGGATCTATTTAAGCGCTGATTAGGCAAGAAATTTTCCAGGCCAGCTATAATAAGATTAAAAAAAAAAATGTAGACTTTCAAGTATATTGATTTTGGTTTTAAAACAAGTCAGCTTTTTTCTTTTTTTCTTTTGAGCTGGGGCTGCCACCCAGAAACCTTAGGTTAGAAAAGCTGCAGTAGTATTTCACAGGAATTGTTATTACATTACTGTATGCTCACATACCCCTTTAGTGACCAGATCTCCTGGTGAGATGTCTTGCATGATGGTCTATTGTTTTTTTCTCTCCAAAGGATGGGACCGTGTTGCAGTATGGGAGATGTAGTCCAGGTAGAAAGTTTTATTTACAACAGAAGGGCATGTAGAGTACAGATAATCCAACCAAGATTTTCCATGAAATTTTCTACCAAGAACAGACTTAATACTTTCTGGAACACTTTCCTTGGAGTCTGATCTTACCTTTGGGGTCTGTACAATACAAGCAGGGATCTGTACAGTACAAGGCTGGTGAGGGGGCTGGAGAATAAGCCCTACAAGGAGCAGCTGAGGGAGTTGGGGTTGTTTAGCTTAGAGAAGAGGAGGCTGAGAGGAGACCTCATCACTGTCTACAACTGCCTGAAAGGAGGCTGTGACGGGGTGGGTGCTGGGCTCTTCTCACAAGTGACAGTGATAGGACAAGAGGAAATGACTGCAAGTTACGCCGGGGAGGTTTAGACTGGACATTAGGAAGAATTTCTTCACTGAAAGGGTGGTCAAGGATTGGAACAGCTGCCCAGGAAGGTGGTGGAGTCACTATCCCTGGAGGTGTTTAAAAGACGGTTAGACGAGTTTCTTAGGGACAGGGTTTAGTAAGGAGACAGGCACGGTTGGACTCGGTGATCTCAGAGGTCTCTTCCAACCTAGTGATTCTATGATTCTATGATCTTGCTAAGATAAATGAAAATAACAGATAACCACCAAGAATCCATTTGCCCATCGGCCTTTAGTGGCCGATCTGGTAAAAAACACAGTTGCACACATTTTTACAAATATATCCTTACAAAAGTTGTAGCTTTGCTGATGTCGTATGGCTCTAGCATTACATGACTGTTTCTCCTGCTGTGTCTTTTCTTTGTTTCATTGACCACAAAACGCTGAGAATTGAACTAATTACCTTTTTTGTTGATTAAATGGGGTTTTTTCCTCTGTGTTCTGGAACTGATGAGGACTTGCATAAGGGTTTTTCTACCCTTTACAACACCATAGAAGTATATCTAGGTCAACAGATCCAAGGCTTCTCGGCTTAGTCTGCTATGTTGTCAGTTCTGTAGATTCCATCCCTCAACAATTCCAGCACAAAAAAGTTGAAATCTTTGCAGCCTCAAGGGATTTGTATTTCCTTTTCTAGCAATGTGGAGGGTCTAAAGGCACTAAAGCTGAATCCTAGAGACAGAATAAGGTGAATCCACCCCAAATCATGAGTTATATATTAGAATACCAATAACCTTTCCTTGCAATTAATTCTGTGCCACATATGCTAAGCTAAAAATGTTTCTGGTGTGACACTTCAATATTATCCTCTATCAGCCATCGGTGCCCTTTGTATTCTGAGCAATAAGACACCTGATGGACAATATTCCACTTTATCAAAGTTGAAAAAAAAGAAAATCCTTTCTCCCTTCTACATACTTATGATGCTTTGTGCAGGGGAACAACAACAAAAAATTCCACAGATATCTGAACATATGGTGAAGGGGTAACTGTGTTTAAAGTAAATTCAGAAAATCAGTTTCCCTAATCTACCACATTTTGCCTATAAGTCAATATGGGTGCTGTGTCAAATATTGCTATAAATATTCCCTCTGAGCATATGGAACCAGATGTTACAGTCACTCAGACCTGTTAATTAAGTTTCACTGTTTACCTATGTAAAATTTTGAGGTTTACTTGGTACTGAGGGTAGTCACAGATTTGGATCCCTCCCCTTCCAAATTACCGTGACTTAAAACCTCCTTAATCTTGAAAGGATTGATAAAGAAAGAATTGGAGACTTATACTGGAGATTTTATTTTCACAGTGTAATCCCATCTGCTATAGCAGAATCCTCTGGATAGAAATTGTTAACTTCCTGTTACTGTAAATGTTTTTTAATAATGTCTTGTGTATCATTGTTCCTACTTTTCACTTGGTAGCCAGAAATTTATAATTAGTACATTAGCAAGAAGTGTACGATATTAATTCCCTTCTATTTGTCTTGAATTTGCAAGGAGCAGATTAGCACAGAAAGACTGCTTGTCCCTTTAAAACAGAGAGAGAATTTAATTACCATATCATTTTCTTTCTTCCCTGAGTTTTGTTTTGCCAAAACAGAGAAGCAGACGAGATGAGAGCTGTTGGCGTTTTACGAGGAAGGGCAATCTGCAGATTAATACAGGTTTTATGAATGGCAGGAGAAAGGTAAGTGCAGCTAGGTTGTACCGGCCTGGTGTAAGCAGAGGCAAGAGATTGTTGCTGATTTTTTTTGCCAGAGCCACCTTAATTAATTCTTGACAAGCTTGCTGAATTGTTTGTCAAATTAAAACAAAGAGAATCCCAAAGGAAAAGTCTATTAGAACAACTGCCAGAAAGAAGCACAAACTTTGGACACACAAGGTCACCTAAAGAGAGATTTATGGACTGAAGAACTTGTCTGTTTTTCCAAATACATTAGTTCAATGCAGAAATTCACGTTTGTCCTCTTGGTTTGCTTTGCTTTGTTTGGCCTTGGACCACTGCAGAGGAGGTAGCATTAGTGCTGGAGAAGCCCAAGTATTCATTATTCATAATTTCAGGAAAGTGTTTCAGAGCAGAGGAATTCCTCTTGCAGCATCCTCGGGAGAGGGGAGCACAGAGCCATTGTGGATGCTGTGATAACAGAATGAGACTCTCACAGGGCTATGAAGAAACTGCTGGGCACTGGACCACTTCTCATTGTCCCTGGCAGGGAAAGGGAAACTGCTTTTCTGTGTGGGGAGAAAAGGGCAAGAAAGAAGAAAAATCAAAGGAAAGTAAATCAAGCTTTTAAAAAAAATAAAGCTCACAAACTTATTCACTAGAAGCACTTCAAGGAAGTACCTGCAAGGTTTTAGGAGTGCTCTTTAGGCAGCCCTGATATTGATTGGTTTTGCTTCTGATCTAGAAGGGAGGAGAATAAGACTTTTCCAAGTCAGAGAGACATGAAACTGGTTCCTCTGCTTCCCAGCTCTGGCAACAGCAGAGCTGTTCAGCCTCTCCCAGTGGATTTTCATCTTCACAAGCTGGACGTGAGAATGGGGGAAAGGGATGAAGTTAATATCCCAGATCCTTGTGTGTTTAGCATCCAATCTAAGCAATCAGGTCATGCAGGCCTGTGTAAGAATTGCCATACCTGGCCAGACAAGACATTTGTCTTCGCAATGTCTGTTTTTGAGAGTGATCCATCATGAATATCATGGGGAGAAGATAAGAACAAAGCGAGCCTACAGTAATGCTTCCTCAGAATGCTCCCCCCGTACATGAGTTTGTTTCATGAGTTTTCCAAGGAATCCTTGATTTAATAGCCCTAGATGCACTTTTTTCCGTCTAAGAATTCATCATTTTTCTTCTTGAAGCCATAGAAACTATTAGCATCCATGCTGTTCTGTCACAGGCAGTTGTGTGACTTAACTGCGCATTGCACAGAGGGTGTCTCCATTGATCAGTGTGAGTGTGCTGCACCCCTGCTAATTGCCCTTGGTGTCCTTGGCTCATGGGCTGGGAGGAACCACAGATGCTCAGTTCCTAGTTGATCTGGCCACCACCTCTTCATTTGAACACAATGACAAGCACCCTCCCCACCTCCTCACCATTTGCCTTTTACAGAAGTGAAACTAAAGCCTTAATGGGGAGAAAGTAGATGTTTTATCACAGAAAATATGGAGATCTGAGGAGTGTTATGTGGGTCCTTTGAAAAGATGCTTCTGTTTCAGGTTTACTCTTTTCCAGCAGCCTATGAGCTCATTTGTCCTAAGTCATTGGAAATCAGAGAGGAAAAAACAGGAAAAAAAAAAGGAGTGTGTAGGTTCTTCTCAAGAGTGCATAAAGTTCAACTCAGTACTCTCTGAGTACTCACTGCTGTCATCTTTACATCCTTGCCTCAGACTGGAGTTCAGTGGAAATATAAACAGTTGCTGTTTATTTTTAAATGAAATAGGCACACTTCTAATCTTGGCCTTTGGACAATAACAGTCAAATTAAACTAACTTAGAATTTGGCAAATTTCCAGGCACTTCCTTTTTCCTTACTACCTTTCTTGAATATATTTTCTTCTACCTTGCACACGTTTAATCCTTAAAGAGAAGGAAGACTTTCTTGTAGCAGTCATTCAGAGGTGCCTTTCATCAAGTGATTCACCTTCTGTTGAAGACAGTCTCAAAGAGACAAATTGAATTAGGAGGAGAGATTCTAGTTTACAGAAGATAGGACTGTGATTTGAAAATTAAGAAATTTATTCCCTTGCTAATACATGAACAGAATTCTCATCAACAACAATGGGAACTGTGCACGTAAAGAAAGAAAATTAGAAGGGTAAACCTGTCTATGGCAATATTGTCTTCAATGTATTTACATAGGACTCAATATTCTATAGGCAGCTGTGCAAACCTTGAGGTATGTCCATAGGGTGCATTTTTATGCATATGAAATTACAACAATTTCCTCCTGTTTAACTTGTATTTCTTTTTAAAAAAATTTTAAAGATGTGCCACACTACTATCAGTTTTGTAATGCAGAGCATAACCTCACTGAAGAGAGGTGATAATTCTGCCAGGAGCCCCAAGGCTGAACCACTAGGATCAGCTTGTCACCCTTCGTGGACGTGTGACCAAGTAGGAGCTCTCCCCTCTGTTGTAGGTTGGAACCCGAGAGAGCTGCCTGTTGAGAAGATGGAGTGCTGCACTCCTAGCACTAAATAACACAGTGTAAGGCTTAGCTTTGCTAATTCTTATTTAATTCAGAGTTTAATTATAGTTGGTGATGATTCTTGAGACTGGATCTTGGAGTGAGGTGAGTGTGATAATTCCAATTTATTTTTTTCTTTTTAAAGGGAAGGCAGGAGGAAAGGAGGGAAATTAAATGAGAGTTTCTAACTATCCTGACTCCACTGAAGATGCAACATAGGAGGGCAAAAAGATATTCCCCTTAAGATAACTCCTCTAATTTAAGTGTTCAGGCTTTTTCTCAGTAGTAATATAAAGGCAGAGAGAAAGTTTTTCTTCCCTCTGGGCAATGAGGGGTTCTAATTACACTAAAACCCCCTAGTATTGACTTCATAATAGCTTCCTCCTGCCTACATGACTGCTGTATATAGAAGGCTGAAACATCTCAAATCATTGCAATGGGAATAAGCTGTTCTTTGAAGGAATATCCAAGATTTTCCAAGTTTGACTAGTGTGGAAGTTTTATGAGAATGGCTGTATTTTGTTCAAGTTAATTTCTCTGCTGCTCTTTTCTGTGTTGCCAGCAGAGTGAATACTATTACAGGACTTTCTTAACAGGAACGCTCTGTGCCAAAGGTTTTAAAGTGTTTTATTTTAATGTCACAGATGATTAAATGCTTTAGTGTGACTGACAAGCTTTAGTAAATTTGTACAAATTAGATATACTTGCTCTTAGTAAAATAGATTTTCTAAACCTGTTTTGTGTGAGAGAAGAAGTAACAGCTAATGATAGTAAAATACATTAAGATGCTGGCAAATTAGAAAAGCCACTTGGAGCTTAGCAGTAGTGATATGACAGCTCTCTGGGAGGGTGAGGCTGGAGACTATCAGTACAACAGAAACACCCATGGGATTTGCTGCTGTATCGTTTTTATTGTTGAGCAGGCTGAACTGATGCTTCCTCAGGATCAGAATATTCTCCAACTTGCTAGTAGGAGCAAAGCCACTGCTTTGCTCTCTTCTTGATGCTTTTGAGGATGCTGGTACTCCTGAAGTCATAGGCTAGCAGCAATCTTAGTGTCCAGACTGGCAAAAAGACTGTAAGTAAGCCACAGTAAAACATCTCTGTTAATGTTTTTTTCTGTATTAACTCAGGTGAACGTGTGAATATCCTTGGAAGATCCAAGAAGGAAAGGTCTGTTAGAGGCCCAAATAAAGCTTTTCTGGTGTGATTCTTGAGGAGGGACAAGAACGGGGAAAAAACCCTCAACAAAGCATCACTGCACTAATGACAGAAGCTGTGAACATGTTTAGATACATCGGTAGTAGGTGTTTTACAGCTAACAAAGCTGAATGCATGAGTTCTGCCTGGTAACACCTGAAGCATGGATGGCTTCAGGTTTTTCAAGCTGCTAACTGAGCTTTTTACAAGGAATCTCAGAAATTCACCGACTTTAAAGTGAACTGTCGTCAACTTCTGGCTTATACACGCAACTATGTGATTTCTACAGGGAAAGAGGTGGCATAGGAGACTTGCTGCTGTGACCCTGATTTGGCTCTGTATGGTTACAGTTGCACATGAGTGTGAAGGAGTATTTGGGATACTCTTGGTGCTGAGGCATACAGAGCCATGGCTTCAATCCTTTCAGGTGACAAACACAGCTGTATGTGTTTCTCATTCTGACAGTAGGATATGCTGTTCAAAAGGAGGAAAGGGGATGCGCATCTCGACAGCCTCCATGTCTCCATGTTTTTAACAAAATTCTGTGGTTGCTGTGTTTGGCAGTGAGCTGAATGTTGCAGTTGGGTACCACGCAACCTGATGGAGGAGACAGACTAAGGAGATGCCTCAGTTGAACAGGTTTTTATTTTTTTTCTCAAGAAAGATATCAAATTATTTGTGTCTGGTTTGTACCTCTGATTCCCATCCTTTGTGTGTGAAAGGTGAAACAGAAGCTTTTCGCAGAGGAAGCCTTTTATTAGGTGTCTGTGCTGCATCCTGTCCTAACAGCGTTCCTATCTGCAGCCACGGTTGCTGTACCAGTAATAACATATAGTAGATACTTTTCAGGTTTGAGGCTTAGTAATAGCAATGTTATCATTTTATGTTAATAGGTATTTATAGTGTCAGTCATTTATATTTTCTATAGTCCTATAGAATAACATTTATATTTTCTATAGTCCTGAAGAATAACACATTTTAAAGAAGCATTTTAAAGTCAACAGAGTTTCTGGGTCTCCCTTCAGTATGAAAGCTAAGAGACTACATTTTATCACTTAATCATGATCTAAGGAGAAAAATAAAGGATTCTTAAGGAAAAAGTGTTATTAGCAACATTGTAGTTTTGATCTATGGAAGGATAAGTGTCCTCTAGTGGAGGTAGTACCCTCCTCTTCTTTTCTTATAAACCTTTGTTCTCTTCTGATGCATATTAAGCACCAGATGAAAAATTCTGTTTGTCTGCGGTCTAACAATGAAATACCTTGTAGGAAATGAAAAGGTCAAGCTTTCCCTGTCAGTGATTTATTATAAACAGTGCCTCCTTCTTTTATTTCCTGATACTTTGCATTTGGATTAGTGATGATACATCACCAGCTGCTAGATAAAATATGAAGTTGGGAAACTATGGTCAAACATTTCTGCTGAGGAATGACCCTGTAATCAGCTCCCAGCACACACAGGTCTCACTTGATTTATCAACCCAAACCTGGGATTCTAGAGAGGGATGAATTAGTTTAAAGATATCTAAAGGATAATAGCTAAAGCCAAAAGCTCTGTAGGAAAACCGTTTGTCACTGGCCTGCCCTGCCCTCCTTAATTGCAGAAAAATTGAGAGTGGATACGTTAGGCACCTGATATAAATCACTGGTCAAGTAACCAGCGATGTATCAAGTGAGAGAGTTTTTCCTCTTTTCAGTCAGGACCCTTGCAGTTTTGACACCAAGAGGCTGTTGGACAGTGTGGTTTAATGCACATTTGTCCCTGTGCTGACTTCACATTGGTCTTCTGTGTGACTTCATGCATTTTATTATTTATCCAGTTTCCAGTGTGCTATTTTAAATGTCACTTTCTGTAGTTTTGCATTTCAGTACCATTTGTTCTGTTTTTTTCAGCTGAGCATGTAACAAAAAAGGAATGTGCAACTGCCCAACACATGTTGTAAAACCACCCTTATAACAGAACATATTTGAAAGTTCTGTGCGGTGTTACCAAATGAATTAAATATCTGCACCCCATATTCATATTATTCTCATCCTTCTGTTGCTATTTAACTACATTTACCTCCCCAATAAATGCACAGGTTTAACTTTACCAGCTTTGTGGTTTAGGTAGAACTTAACGATATTTTATTTTTAACATCATGTCTGTGGTCTATGAAATTAAGTACGTGGATGTACACAAATTCACACGATTGTGGAACCTTTTGCTGTGTGCATCTTGCCTTCCAGTGCACATCAGGGAACAATTATAAATTAATTCAGTCCATGTAGTCTGTACATTTGAAAAAGCTGTGAGAGAATAATAACACATTTTTCTCTCCCTCAATTTAGCTGTAGTTGTAAGAATTTTCAGAAATACTGTCCAAGCATGCACAGTGGTACATACCCAAGCCAACATTTATTCTTATTCCATGTGGCTGCTCTTGTGCCTCCTTTTTCCTGTATAGCATATCTTCGCTAAAAATTAATTTTGTACTATAAGTAAAAATCTGGTTGATTGCTTCTCTGTTTACTTATTTGTGGCATGGATAACATCATAGTAAGCATGGTGCAAAATCTGTTGTAATCCTGTAAACAAATCGTTGTACTGCAGATTCCCTCAAATCAGTAGGTAGGAGAGCACACAGAATCAGAGAAGATCATAGGATGGAGGAGGTGTCTGCAGGTCACAACTACTTCTTCTGGACCTGGTTAACACTTTGTGTATATTTTCTATGCCCTTAGCTAGAAACTCTAAAAATATTAAGGGAGTCATGTGCTTGATTCTTAGTGAGACTTAGACACTTAATTCCCTTATAGTGCTGTTGTTTCTTCTGGTTTTAAATTTCATCATTGCACTGAAAAATTGGATGTGCTTAAGGACATTGCCGATTATGGATCAAAATGTCTTTAGAATTGGGCTTCAGTGAATAAAACATTAAAAATATTACTTGCTCAATGTAAGTGCAATTTTTCAAGGCTAAGTTATGTTAACAGAATTTATTATTAAATTGTGTTGTAATTCTTTTAAGCTAATGCATGAAAATGACCTCAAAATCAGATCAAATCTAGTTAAGAAGGTGATTATCTAAGTCCCTAAATGTCTTTCATCCAGAAGCTCTAAAAGAAAAAAAAAGACTTCATCCAATCTAGAGAACACGAGCATCATAATTTAACCACAAAATCAATACAAGAAAAAAGAGAGGAAAAACCAACAACAAACATTTGTCTACATTAAGTGACTCTTTCCCACCATTATTAGCATACGTTTTATGGTGTATTGAGCCCTTACTTCCTTGCATGAACATGAACCACTACTGCAAATTACTACACCAGGAGAAGACTCTCTTAAGATTGACGCAGGGGCATTGTGAAATTTTTGGTTGAAAATGCTTGTCGGTGTGCTGTAAAGGATAATGGAATTTGATTTCACAAAGCATATTTCATACTCAAGGTGTCCCAAACCACTCTACAGATGAATGAGTTAAATGCTGGAGAAGCGGTGACTGTGTAGGTAAATGTGGCGCCTATTATGTACTTGGTGATAGCTTACACACAGCTGTGGACAATGGAAACAGGTTTTCTCTTTTATTATTGAGGGTCACCCAGGTTAGCCCCTGTTCTTTTTGAAAAGCACTCTGGGATTTCTAATTTCCACCTGGATGATCACCAGAGACAGACAGAAAGGGCCACAGTTTAATGCTTCACCGAAAGGATGGATGAATGATTGTTGGATGATTAATGGCTGGTCTGTGCTGAAAGATGACAGCCTGTTATAATGGAGATAGCTAACATGTAATTTTCTGCATACTGCAGTTTCACAGCCTCAGCATTCCCACATAGCGGGCATTTCATGTGGGTAAAAACACAACAATGAAACATAGTTTTTGGTTAGAGTTTGTCCCCTTCCCGCCAGAGAGCGATGCATGTGGCAAAACACACTCCGCTCTGCTTGTGCTGGGTTTGTGATACAGGCTGCTGCTTAAAAAGTCAGCACGGCATTGAGGAAAAGTATTTCAGAGGGGACAGAGGTATTTTTATCATATATCTAAGTTTTTATTCACTGGACATGTGACCTTCTCTACCACCATCAAATCCTCCTCAACAAAAAGGTCCTTTAAAATCAGTGCCATCACAGGATCAGCAAAGGAACAATTCAGGACAATCAAAACCAGATGCAAACAACAGTTCCTTGTCTATGAAGGAATTGTGACTTCTAAGAAGACTTTAAACGTCGTGAAAAGGTCGTGATGGTGAAACAGTTGTTTGCTGGTTGCTCCAGTGCTGGGATAACGGAGCCAATACCAAAGACTTAGATGGAAAAGAAGCCAAACAGATGGGACCCCTAGCCAGAGATGGAGGAATTAACAAGGCACTTTAGAGAAAGACAAACGTCCTTAGCCTCTGGAGATGACTTGTGTCAGCCCGAAAGGGACAGGTATCCCTATAGAGATGACATTGAATGCTGTCCAATCTTATGGACCACCATGGAGAAATGTATTATGTACCTGAGAGAAATGGGTGTGCGAGAATTGATCTATAGTACATGGCATTTAAGTACAAACACTGACAAATTGCCATGTCACTGAGCTATGTTGTGGAAGTTTGTACAGTGTCCCATCAACGTATTCCCATACATTGTCAACACTGATTTGGGGAGATGCTACCGGTAATCTGACGGTGGGTGAAATAGTTGACAAACTCTGACAATACCAAGACAGTCTTGCTTGACCTTCACAGGGCTATGTCTCGGCTCTGCAGAAATTATCAGAAAAAATAACTGAAGGATTTGACAAACTGTTTGATAAACTGTCTGATAGGGCATTGTGGGTTTCTAAAGAATGCATATACCTGGTTATAGTCAAATTGCAGAGCCTCTCTATGAAGTGACTCGTAAGAAAAATAGTTTTAACTGGGGCCCTGAGCAGCAACAAATATTTGAACAAAGTAAATGAGAAATCGTGCATGCAGTACCCCTGGGGCCAGTCTGAACAGGACAAGACATCAAAAACGTACTCCACACTGTGGCTGGAGATAATAGTCCTATTTGGAGTTTTTTGCAGAAAGCACCAGGGAAGACCCCTAGGATTCTGGAGTCAAGGATACAAAGGCTCTGAGGCCAATTGTATTCCAAATGAAAAAGAGATATTAGCGCCATATGAAGGAGTTAAAGCTGCTTCAAAAGTAATTGGTACTCAAGTACTGCTCCACTTAGCACTCTGATTATCAGTACTTGGCTGGATGATCAAGGCTAAAGTCTCTTCTATACAACATGCCACCAATGCTACATGGAGTAAGTGGATTGCATTAATAACTCGGCAAGTCCGTATAGGCAGCCCTAATTGTCCAGGAATCTTAGAAATTATCATGGAGTGGCCAGAAAGCAATGACTTTGGAATGCCACCAAAGGAGGTAGTAACATGTGCTGAAGAAGCCCCATCATATAACAAGCTACCAGAAAATGAAAAACGATATGCTTTGTTCACTGATGGGTCCTGCCTGCTTGTAGGAAATGACTGAAAATACAAAGCTGCTGTATGGAGTCCTGCACGCTGAGTCACAGAGGTGACTGAAGGAAAAGGTGAATCGAGCCAATTTGCAGAAGTAGAAGCTATACATTAGAAGCTTTAGACATTGCAGAACTGGAAAAGGGGCCGATACTTATCTTTATACTGACTCATGGATGGTAGCAAATGCTTTGTGGAGGTGGTTAAAGCAATGGAAACAGAACAATTTGTAGCATAACGGTAAACCCATCTGGGCTGCCACATTGTGGCAAGATATTGTGGCCTGACTAGAAAAAGCAGTCGTAAAGGTACGTCGTGTAAATGCTCACGTACCTAAGTCAAGCCACAGAAGAACATCGAAACAACTAGCAAGTGGATAAGGTTGCTAAAGTGTTCCAAACAGACTTGGACCGACAGCATAAAGGTGAACTATTTCCAGCTTGGTGGGCCCATGGCACTTTAGGTCGGTTTCCTGACTTGGGCTTGGCCTTAGTCTAAAGTCACTTCATTTTCTGAAAGCAAATTGCATGTTTTTTCCGATGGTTTCTCTATACAAGTCATAACATGGAACACTGCTACGCAGAAAGGCCAGTGTTTATACGTATTCCTTTAGTAACCAAGGCCATCCTCGAGCTAGTGAAAAAGGCAGCACCTATAGGCAGGGGTGGACAGTACAGGTGACCCCAAACTGACCAAGAGAGTATTCCATCCTGTATGTCATACTCAGTATAAAACTGAGAGATCATCAGGGCCTCGCTCTCTTCTGCAGTGTTTGATGTCCAGTGAGGACCTCAGTTTTCTGATTGCTCCTGGCCCTAGATCCTTGCGTCCTTGAATCCAGTTCCTGAGTTCAGGTTCCCTCCTGGCTGTGGACCCATTCCCTTCGTGTCTGCTCTACAGCATTTGTAGTGATGTGTGGTCATCGAGGGGTGGGGTAGGCGGGCGATCTCAGGTATTTGTACATATTTCATTACTTTCTAATTACTTTAATCATCATTATCATTATTTCATTAAAGCTGTAGTTTTAGTTTCCAATCCGCAAGCCTTTTTCCTCTCATTTTCCTCTCCCCTTCCCTTGAGGGTGGGAGGAAGCGAATTTGGGAACCCAACTGCACAGTTTTAGCTGCCAAAAATTAGCTGGGTCAGGGCTAAACCATGACAGTTGTGGCACCATCACGTTTCTGTTGGACCAATCAAAGGATATTACATGGGCTTTGTCCTAGCTTTATGCTTTTATGATAACTGTGAAAGGACACGCAGTACTTCATCTGGCATGAACTCTGAATGGTACAGACAGATGATACCTGATCCATTATGCACTTTGCTAGCACTAAATTATCTTATCAAACATTTTTTATCAAATCAAAAGTGGCAGAGTAAGGTTATACCAGACCAGCACTTCATATATTGTGGCTGTAGCAATTTTTAGCTGGTATTATAAGTCTTAAAGGCCCATTTACTGTATTGATTACCCATAGTTTTAGAAACTATTTCTCAATTTTGAAATGTTCTGATTAGAAATCATTATTGGGAACCTGATATTTATTAGAGAACTAAGTTGCTTTTATCTTTTTTCTTGAAATGGTTTTCTTCTTAAATCACCTTCGGCTTTTCATACAATTTCCAAGTTGCTAAAAAACATAGGTGGTGTTTGTTTGTTTTACCGTAAGAAGCCAAAATGTAAAAAAAAAAAAAAGTTTGGTCAATATTCTTTTCTTTTCCAGTAAATTTAAATTTTTAATATTAAGAAACTAAATTTCAGAAAGCTTTAAATATACTTTAAAAAATCTTTTTATTTGTTCAATAAGGGGAACCTGCAACTGCTTACAGATACTCTGTGAGCAAAATAACTAGGCAAATCTGATATATTGATGTTTTTTTACACTGAGTAAGAAGTTCCTTACTACATACGCAAGTATAAAATACTGAGAGCCTAGGGCCACATTTTCAGGAGGTGTACTGAAATAATAAAATTGTGTTGATGTACACGGTGTACAATTGGTTAACCATTGCAAAGTTTGTGTTGAAAATAGCATCAAAAACTTCATATATGAACCTACATCTGTTTATAATCTGCCAAGGTTAGAAAATGAGTTTGCATGTCTTTCTCTTTATATGTTCTTTTTTTGAGTTTTTCAATGATTAGAAGATGCATGTGAATTTTATTTCATTTTAATTAAAGATTGTTTGGTTGTATTGATTATTGCTATTTTCAAGTGTTAAAATTAGAGCACAGCAGAATTGATCCTTCTGCCTTAGTTCATTCAAAGTTTAGTGACTTTTGGGAAGTGGAAACAAAGGAGAACTCAATTTATAAGGTTTCATCCTATTGTGCTATATATACACAGAGCCATAGGTAATAAAAATACTGAAGCGATGTTATGAAGCAGAGACTGAGTAAAATTTAAGTTGCTTCATGTGAGTCTTTTTTCACTTAGTGTGAAGAGGTGAAGCATTCATCATTCATAAAATGACTAGATATTGGTATTGATGGATTGAGTGTTTTATTAATGTTTATTGGTATTTTGCAAAATAAGGTGTTGTTTGGGGTTTTTTTAAATGTGCTATTAACTTGAACAAAATATGTTTATGATTTAAGAGAATTTTCTGACTTTTTCTTCTTTTGTATCATCTTTATATTCTAAGTACCTTTATTGACTAATAACATATGACATATAATTTCATTTAGTTGAAAGGATTGTGAAGTGTTTCATATACTTAATGATGTTCTTTCAAATCACTACCCTGTAATGAAGTCTCTCAGGTTGTCTGTTCAGGAAAACGGAAGCTTGGGACCAGAAACAAAGACTATTGTGGGCATTAAGACTGCAGCAATAATGTAGGTCAGTAGAATGGAAATTTGTAATCTGACTGAAGCTCCAGGGTTAATATCCCAAATGTTCCTAGAGCGCTGGAAGGCATATCAGATCTTTAACATAGTGGCATACTGCCACCTAACATCACATAAAGCAGAAATTCACTTTGTCCTCACCGCAGATCCTGTCAGGAATTTTTCCTCATATTTTAGCCTGTCCATCCACACTGTTTAGGTGTATGTGGTGGGCATCACTGGTCAGAGGCGCTTGTACAAGGGCTAGAACCAAGCAAACTGTTAGGATAGAGACAATCCTTCTGGGAGCTAACGGGCTCTGAAGTTGAGTTAAATTGTCTCAAAATGAGTCCTAGATAATCTCATGGCAAAGATCTGTGAGATTTGCTTCCCTCCTTTGCCACAAACACCAAAGTACCTGGTAAGGACAGGCATTCCGTCTAGGATGCTGCTGAAGAGGTCTGTCTCCCTGTGGTTACTCTGCCTTAAATCTAGTAGCGGACTTTCTGGCGTATTAATTTCCTACAACAATTCAATCCTAATGACATTTGCAGGTTTAAGTAATTTAGAAAATAGGTCTTTGGTGAGAAAACTCATCCTAATGGAAAAGGAATAGGGTTTGCTTATGAACGCAGCTTAGCCAGCTTAGTATGAGGGAGGAGGACAGCAGTCTTCAGAAGTATAACGTAGAGAAGACTTAAGGAGCATCAAAAGGGATGAGTGGAAGAAGTCGTGTCCTTTAGCCTTCCATGAGTAGAAATGTCTCTAGGGGCTTCTTGCAGCACAGCTAGGGCAAGGGGAATGTTTGGGCCCAAGTGGACAACGTGCAGGTAAAGACCCTAAAGTGATATGCTCGAAAAGTGATGGCTATACAGGTACCAGCACCTTTTCCTTCACACGTTTAGAGATTGTTTGACAATCTCCCATCTGCATATTGACACTTCTTGACCCTGTTTACTTGTAGAATCTCATAGGATCACGGAACTAATGGGATAGGCTGCAATGCATTTAAGACAGAAATAGATTCACATTTCTACTTCAGTGCTCAGGTCAACGGAGTCACTTCAGAATTACATTTACGTTGCTGAGAGAAGAATTTGGCCAATTGCCCACCCTGTCCAGGACATTAAATATAAAAATAATTTAGGTAGTGGTTGTGAATACCCATTTCCTGCCTATAACCTTAGAATATCCCATTTTCAGGAGATATTTCGGACCTCAGTTTGTGCATCTCACCCTGTTATGGTAGTAACTAGTAAGTCTTTCCAGTGCTTCATTGTTAGTACTCAGCATACCAACTTTACTGATGGCAAATTTCATCATGCATGTGTTAGAGAGAAGAAAAATAAGCCCTCTCAAACGTACACTGCTTATAAAAAGTAAGTTTGCATTAACGGAAAATTTTCAAGCTCTTGGATTTTTGGTGGATTTTTTAAAAATAGATTTTAAATATCCTTATGTATCAGTACTGCATTACGCAACATATATTTAGCCACACTACTGATCTGTTCGTTTATATTCCTAATTATACATTTTCCAGGACTACATTTTCTTTCTGTAAATTCTTCATGCCACATTAAAATGGCTGTGAATTACATATGTAATTCTATACAGAGAATATACTACATTCCTCTTTCAGATGCAACATGAATTCTTTTCATTTGCAATTTCCCATCTGGTTCAGTGGAAACTGAAACTTTAAAATCAAAACCAAATAAGCTGTGATTCATAAATTCAGTAGCAATATGTTTGCACTCTTCTAGTAAACAGTTCCTGCCACTTCAGGTAATAATGTATTTTAAAATTTGTTATAAAGATAAATATTTCATACAAATGCTTTAAATGTCTTCATCTTATTATTAATGATTTACAAGCTTATTATTTAAAAGAAAATGCAAAACAAAGAAGCACTATAAATTGACTTGGAATTATCATGGCTTTTATGTTTTAATGGTGAGATTCTGTACATTACAAAATTTCACTCGCTTGTCTAAAGAAACCATGTTCCTTTGAAGTCTGCCTTCCTGAAGTCAAAGATTATATATTGCTTGTTGCTTGAGAATTTCAAACCTAAGCACTGAATGATTCAACTATTATAAAGATTAGATAAAGAACTGATCATCACCCACATTGCTTCTGACATCAGTTTTACTTCCCACAGGGCATCTTACTAGGTGTTAGCCAGACCGGTTTCTTTCCTCCCTAAAATAACTGAAGATTGGACCGCTCCTTTGATGAGCACAGGCAGATTATGTATTATACATTCAAGCTCATGGCTGACCTTTGGAGATGCATAAATGAAAAAAGCAGCTGTTTGAACTGCTCTTTCCAGACCCTTGGGATTCAAAATTGGGATGCCATTTAATACATGCTTATTTGGTGGCTATGACTTGTTAGGCCCTTTCTAAACATTGAAGAAGAGAGAAACCTTCCTAGAGGATCTTACAAGCTGTGAGGAGAAAAAGGAGGTAGGTTGAGGCTAAGGACCAGGGAAAAACTACGGAGGCAGTCATATATGATTTTCTTCCCTCTTCAGAACAGCATGAACAAATTATTACATGTGCATGCATTAGTTTATGCACATCACAACTTCAGGTGCTTCCTGCTATGTCTTACGCTCCCTACTTCTGAAAAATTCCGAATCTTGGGAAAGTTTGTAGGGCTTCTGTCTATGTACAGGTAAGCATTTCGTATTGCAATGTCACTAGTGTGTTATATGCCCTGTTTCTTAAATCATGAAGATGCTTGCGAGACCTAACATAGTGTAGGCACTGTTAGACTGGGTAGAGCAGTGCCGCATGGCAGGTCTGCTTTGATGTCCTCCTTGTGTTCCTAGGGCTGCAGGGCGTCCGTCCTTCCTGGTATGAGGAGAGCTGCCCAGGGTTCGGTAGTTTGGCAAGAATAAATACTGTGGGCGGAATTCAGATGTGTCATCAGAGAGGCTCAGAACAGCACAAGCTGAAGTGGTTAGAGAAGAGTAACTAAAGAAATTCCAAATAGAGGAAATACTTCTGAATTTGTTCCCATATACAAAGTACCCTTTTATAGCCTGTTGTATTTTGTCACGCTGCTAAATAATCCTCTTTGCTCTCCTGAACAAGTGTTACTGGGGACTTGTGGTCTGATCACTGGATTTGCTCATCCTGGAAACAGTGGGATGCTGTCTGACCTTTATTTCCCAATGACATAGCACAGATATTTATTTAAATGCCATTTTTATGCTGAAAATAAGATAGCTTGTTATGGTGGGACATGCAAAGTTAGATTGCCCACATGTTGCCTTCATTATGTGGATATGTTAAGCAAACAGTGTTGGAGACACTGGTGATGATGAGCGGTCATGTAAGTGTCTGCCACACCTCTGTGAGTAAAGACGGCTCTATTTTTTTTTTTTAGCACCATACAGTAACATTCTCAGTGGATCATCTTACTGAAGTGCAAAGGTTAGAAACCCAGTGAAACCATCTGAGTTTTTCCAAAGGTACATTACAGAGCCTCCTAAGCTATAATAATAGGAATCCAAAAACATGGGAGAGAGACCAATTATACTTAAATCTGGTCAGTGTTTTATTTTATGTGGTTGTACTCTGGCTATTTTTTGACTTGTTTGGATCATACTGGCTAAGTGTTCCTGTCCCGTAATACTCATTTTACCCCAACCAGCTATTTAAACCAAGTATATGCTGGTTTTGCTATTGACTAGAAGGACAAGCACTTCCATTATGGTTAGTCGTTTTGTGGATTTTAGTACCCACCCATTTATTTTGGTTTCTCCCAATCTATATTTATCTATGGATGACAAGATGAACTTGAAAAAAGAACATGTTTAAACTTGCATACCAGCTCCCAGGATATAAATCATATTGGGCTTTCAGCTCTTTCAAGCTTTCATAAACAGTGCTTGGTGAAAGACTGAATCATATTTTTCTGTGACTTTAGTTCATGTCAAACATTTAATTTTTAACAACAGTGGTCAGTTTCCTGATGTGAACACATGATGCCAGCCACAGAGACTTCAGCTTTCTTTAGCTGTCATCATAACAACTTTTCTTTTTAAAGATCTGCTCACAACAAAACTAGAACTGGGTTAAAGGCTTTGAAAGTAGTTCAGACCACAGTGGTCCTAAAGCAATGGTCAACTTCCAATGAGGGTGGAAACTGTGGACTAAGCCCTGCTCAGCTTGTTTAAGAATAATAAACTAATACATTAGAGTTAGTCAATGACACACTACTCTGGGCAGTGGTGAAGGCAAATGTTGATCTCTCCTGTGCTTTTGAAAGGACTGGATTGTCACCTGTTTGTATTAAAACTTACCTTAGAGACATAACAAGAGCAGGTGAAGAGCCTTCTATGGGATGCAATGCCTCAAGGGGAGGCTGAAGTAGAGCAAGGATTTTATTGTGGAGTCGTCCTCCTGCTTCTCCCTTTAGAAAAAAAATCCTAACTCAAACAGGAATTATTTCAGGTGGGATTTTTGCAGTCTCTGTTGCACAGGGAGGTCAGGCTAGTTTATTACAGTGGTTCCTTCTAGCCCTATATTTAAATATACAAAAGGGAACACAGGAATACATTAAGCATGTTTGATTCCCAGATCTCTCCAACACTTCTAGGGCCCCGTCACAAATTCCCGTTTGCTCCTTGGTTTTACAATCCCTAACATATGATTTTCCGAGAATCTCTTATAAAACTCTCTCTCCATATTCTCCAATTAATTTTTGCAGAGCTAGGAGGGAAATGGCATTTTTCACGTTCAGGCCTATTTGCAAATTGCCTCCTCTCCGGGGAAAAAGGGTCGATGCCATAGTGGTAAGGCACCCTTCTTATTCCTCACCTCTTCTTTCTTTAGTGCAGCTTCAAAAATGAAAGCAAACAAAATAGAAATGGGTGGTAGACATTGATTTTTGGAGGGTTTAGTAGTTAAACTTTGGGTTTTCCCCATCTGAGTCACAAGGATGGCCAAGGATAGGCTTTGCTAAGAGCTTTATACAAAATCTGGTGTAATCGATCAAAAGATACCCGATGGCTCCAATATGTATTACACCTCACCGGAGTGCACAATAGAAGCAGCTCACTTACCTTCAGAAAAAACAACCCCAAAGCAGACAAAATAACCCATGCTAGCTGGATATCATTATAATCTTCTTAACTTTTTATATTTCCAGTATCATTGGATTCAATGTAATTGTTTAGGATTTGGGGGTTTTGCAGAAGAAAGAAATCTTATAAATGTATGTAAATGACAGTAGTTTTTTGTAGCATGTCTGACTTGAGACTTTAAAAATGTCATTGTTTCTACTGCAAGTGAAGAAGCTTGAGTGTTGCATTATTTGATTTTCATTACGATTTCCTTTGCAAGCTGGAAAAATGAAGCCCTAAATCACATGTGCAGATTTCTCTCATAATTCAGACTTCTAAGTCTGATTTCATGCTAATTTAGACCTCCGTCTTTCTATATTTTGTCAACATTGAAAACATTACTGTAAGTGACATAGAGTCAGGTTTACCCCTTGCAATTCCAAAATGACTTCAGTAAATCACTGGATTTGTTTTGGTGTCCATGCAGGAACAGAGTTTAGCTTGTAATATAAGGTTTTCTGTTTTAGAACTATCTTAATAGTAACTCATCTTCGTGAGGAGGTGGATTTATTTTGAGTGGGTGAAAGGACACCAGTACAGAGAAGAGCTTTTGGCCATAAATAGATCTAGCTTGACAGCGTAACAATAGCTCTGATTTTGCTTTTGCAAAGCAATACCAATAAGAAAGGGAGAAGAAGGGGTTTCTCCAATACACTCATTTGGTAATCAAACTTTTATGTAAAGACATCTTACTATTTTGAAGTAATGTCCTCTTACTGGTTTTCGGGTGTCTTTACAACATTTTATTCAACAGTTTTGCACTTGCTGCCTTTTCTTTTCATCTAAGGATTCCTCCAAGTGCTGTGAGGTACACTGGAGAGTTCAGCAGTTCCCTTCCCCATCACTGCATTAGTAGATATCGTTCTCAAAACAATTACTTGGCAGCATGTGGCAACAGAGATTCATATCTGGAACCTTTTGTCACTGAATGGGCTTGTCAGAGACAGTCACTTCTGATTTTGACTTCTGCACTGTATTTGGCATTTGAAAGTGGTAGTGGTGGGCTGCTTTGGGTCTTTTTTTCTTTTTTTTGTTTTTCTTTACTAACTGTGCAGCCAAAGGTTTGATTGTGGCATTTTGATGTTTTTGAAGTGTTATTTTTCAGTATAGTAAATTCACAATAATAATTCCCTACCAAGCCATTTAAAAGGTTAGTCTATTATTTTTTTTCTTTATTTCTATTGGGAGCAGGGGAACAAAACAACAACAACAAAACCCCAACAAACCAGAAAACCTTTAGAAAGTTCTCCTAGCCGCTTCTCTGGTGAATACCAGAAAAACTAGACTTTTCACTACTGTTCAACATGAGACTTTTTTCAAGTGACTGTTTGAAGAAGCTAACCTTCCTAAAAGCAATATCTTGGTGATCTGGCACACCTCCTTTTTTATTCATCAATATTTGATATGTCCTCACCACTGAGGAGATCTGTGAAAACAGGGCCTCCACTTTTCCCATAGATTTAATTTTCTCGTACTATTCAAGATACTGTTTTGCCTGGTTTTTTGTTCCTATGTCTTTGTAGGCTCTGTGAGCTGTGTGGGACCTTTCTAGTGCAGGTAAGGGGGAGCTGGGTAGTTTTATGAAGTACACAGCAGCACATGATTCTGATGGGTGCAGGCAGTCCTTATGTCCAGGCCCTTATGTCTCAGGAACAGGACTACCATGGAGCAAACAATCACACATAGAAGGGAGTTTTAAGCAGACGAGGCAGGCAAGCTAGTGCAAAACTGAGATTTCCATTGGAAATCTGTTGGTCAGGTGGGGGTCCTTCACTATTTTTTTCAGAATTAATGTTCATACCCTCAGAACGTTTTGTAATGATAAATTGGCATTTTCTCCCAGAAACATGTTTCACAGGAATATTTCTGAGCAACTATCATTATGATTTATAAAGCCCTCAAACCAGGCTACCCAGGAGAGCACCTGTGAGTTCGTGCCACAACTGAGATGAATGGAAACACCTGACCTGCTCCAGCCCTTGTTACTCACTCTCTCCACTGCACCGCTGCTCCCTTGTCCCAGCCATCAGCTTTCTGGGCATGTTACGCATTTGAATGAATGTTGGTGGAAGCTAGAATGCAGTCTAAGTGTGGGATTTGAACTGTAGTTGTTTCCTGGGTGGAAATCAAACTAAATGCAGGAGAATGGACCAAGGAATGGTAGGCTTTGACTATTTCTATGCAAGTCAATTGGCATCGTTTTTTCGAATGGGGGTCAAGGCTGTTGCTTGGTGAGAAGGTTTTCTGCGTATATAAATACACAATTCATGAAAGGTACAGAAAATTCTGTTAGTGTGGTATAGTAACTTATAGTGAACATAATTTTTCTATAGAAATAGTAATTTAATGTGATCACTGAATAAAACCATGAAGAACTTCCTTCAGCTTAAGTAGTGACCAAACATAGGAAGCCCTAGGAAGCAAATCTGTTGAGTAAGTGTGCATCACTTTTCCATAGACTGCTTTCATGTCACAAGACAAAATAAACAGAGATACCACAAATTGGTCAGTCTGTCTCTCTGTTTAATTTGGTTGAGGTAATGCTTGTTCCAGCCTTCCTAGCCAACCAATTTTCTATTGTTTTTTCTTGCATTTCCTTCTACTTTTGATCTTCTTCCAGTTAACATCCAGTTCTGATATGGAAAATGATCCTTCTCCATGGATGGCCACCCACAGCTTGCTGTACACAGAGCAGCAGAGCTGCTTGTTTTGCAAAGGTCACCCGTCCCTCAAGTACAGCCTCCGCTGGGGGATGGAGCAGTTATTCTCCAATAGCTCTGTGCAGAAAGGTTTGAACCTAGCACATGCACAATCATTGGAAATTATGGCTATGATGCTGTACATGATTACAATGTTGAGATAAGTATTTTTCTTTGTGGGAAAACATGGTAAGACCGTTTACAACAGCAAGTGGCGTGTGTTTGGGTTTAGAACTGCACCAGAAGCTACCTCTAATTACAGAGTGCCCCCTGCTGAGATCCTTCTCGGTGCTAAGGCAGAGCTGAGAGTGCCATCTACTGCTCCTTACCTATAAAATAAATTATTCTCCAGTTGTGTTTGAAGTACTTTAGTGTTGCTATTGAAACGTTGGAGTTCAGGGTCAGTTGGTGGACTGTGTATTTGCCAGCCTTGCATCCCTGTACTGGGGTGTGAAGGTTGCATCACCACTGAAGGAGAAGGACGCGTGTGCTCTAGTGAGGAAGGCTCCAGCAAATAACTCCTTGGCAGTGCTCTGTAGGTGTGGGAAAGCTGATGCCCTGCATAAAATGGCATTATTATCATCCATTATAACATATCACAGGCTGCCGTCAGTGGTAGTTCTTCGACCTGTTTTCCTGCAGAAGTTGACCTGCTGTGGGTATTCAGGCAGGCTGGGTAACTTGCAAGTGGGTATGTTGGTGTTAAATACTTGTGGAAGGACCTGAGAACTTCAGAGGCAGATTTTTGTAAATTCAGGGTTGAGCAGAAAAGAAAATAAGATCTACCATTACTGGTCCCAGAGGTTAGAGCCTCAAGGCTCACTTTAATGGTCACTGTTTCTGTATCTGCAAATGCAGAACAAGCTACTCTGGTATCAGAGTATTCCTCAGCCCCAAACAGATGTATCACGGGTTCTTGTATTTTTTACCTCACAGGGAAGTTTGGTTCTTTCCTAATCCTTTCTTTACCAATCTATAGCCCATCTTTTGCAGTCCCATCCTTAGTCCCTCTAGAATGGAACTGCAATGCCAAAAGCTTGCAGCACCTTGGAAAATCTTTTCCAGCTTTTCCAAACAGGGAGTTTTATCTACTTGCCTGCCACTTTGAGTAAGGACTTTAGCTGCTTAAACTGGCTGCTTGTCAAATGCAGCTTTAAAAAAAAAAAAAGTGGGAGGTTCAGCTTGCATGAGAGGTTTTATTAGTTCTTTCATTAAAGGAAAAAAGAATATTTCATACAGTAATACAGATGTACTGCTTTGGTGGGATTCATATTGCACATCACATTAAATATCACTCCGCACTCATGTGGGATTGCAACATGTTAGAAAGTGCTTCATTTCAGTTTATGTAAGCCTAGAAATTAAGTATATAGAAAGTTTTGGTTGGACCCTCACAAGTATGAATTGTTAGGAGTTTTTCTTAATATACTGGTTTGAGTTCTTTGTCTTATCCTTTTGTTCCTCTTGATAGCCTTAGCCTTTCCATTTAAATGGGGAGCAGCAATATAGTAATGTTCATGTCTACAACCCACTGCCACTGTTACTTAAACAATGGGGTTTCCTAGAGCAAGGAAGAGTGAGAACAGTGACTGTGTAAATTGCAATAAGTGGTTTTGCACCATAAATCAAGCAATCAATGAAATTGAGTTCTTGGCTTGAAAAGCCAAAAGGTTGGCTCACTTTCCTGAAAAGCATTGCCACAGACTCCAGAGGTGTAAATCTTCATCATATTAAATTGCAGTGGAGCCACTGGGACATGGGATGAGAGAAGAGAGAAATACCTGCTGGGAAAAAGGGAGCTCTGCCTTTCGCATCCTTTGTGGCCTAATAGAAGAGTATTCTTCTTGCCAAGTGCAGGAAAGATATTTATACCTGCACCCAGGCCTGTTGTACAATAGTGTCAGTAAAACCACTGCAATTTTTCTGTGTTATTTTGATCTCTCAAATATTGAAACTCAGTTTCTCCCCTTTGAACAAAGTTTGAGGTAACTGGTTACTTGTTCCATGATTTGGATGAAGGAGGTTGATTTTGTTTTTACATGATAGGCAAGAGATCGAAAGAGCATACATAATGCTGTGAAGCACTAGAGATCTATATGTGTGACCTTAAGGTGGGCTAAAGACAACATTTAAAGAACACCCAGAAACTGGTTTTAATTATGTCTTCATATATTCAGGAAAACCAACACTTATCCAGTGTTGCTGTATCACTGCAGAGCTGTTGATATTTAAACTTCTCTTTTGCCTAAGCATGAATGAATCCAAAAGGCTTCTAAAGCATTACAAAGACTGCAGAAGAATCCTAATGCATAGCTCTACCTTTTTGCTATTTATTATCATGTATAATTGTGCTTTAAAAGTGCGCTAATGCAGCAGTTCTTCCCCTTCTGATTTTGGATTATTTTAAGTGCGTTTTGTTGAACATATTTACATTTTACTGTTTCTTTTCTATTTAAATGAAATTAAATGAGAACTACCTAGTTCCCAGTCATGGCAAACACAGACTTTCTTTCTACATGCATTAGACTGATCAGAGATGTTTAATTTTAACTTTTCTTCTTTCATAATGTTTACCACATTTTGTATGTATTTGTCAGTGCATATGGTTACAAGCAACTACGAAAAAGCTGAAATGCACTGTTACAAATGCTGTGACCCTTTTCTTTTCTCTTTTGTCACATAATGTATGTGACTGCCCAGAAAATGATCTTTTGTCCTAATAGAGTCAAGCTTCTGAAATTTTTATTATGGTGCAAAATATGAATGAAAGATCAGGTGCATGCAACGCGTCTCAATCTCTCTTCTTGGAGTTGTTCCACTTGGCATAAATAATTAACTGTTCAACTGGCCATGTGCGGGGGCAGGGGGAGAATAGAGCAACTGAGCAGGAATGACAATATAGCCCAGTGACCAGAACAGTCATAGGGGCTACAGGGAAACGGTTTTTTAGGTCCTTCCTCTGAATGGTGCAGAGTATCCGTATTTCTTGCAGAGGTGTCCTAATCGCTAGACTAAGGACTGCTTTGGAACTGCTTTCACTCCCTTGTAGGTGTCTGATAATTGGGCAACATTTCCAGTCAGAAGGTTACGAGGGCAAACATTTCCTCAAGCGTCAGTTTTTTTCAAATGTTTTGTCATGTTTTTGGCCACATCTAATAACGTATAGGATTTATAATATTAGCTTGTCACGGCTTCCAGTGTAAATCAGTGTTAGTCAAGCTTAAGATAAATACAATGAAATAACTTATAGGGGAACTATAACTTGAGAATTTAATTTGTGAGAGCAGGGTATAATATCATCTATTTCTTACAGCTGCTTAGTTTCTAAATTTGATATCTTAAAACTGTTGGAGTTGCTGTAATTTCAGATAAAATGTCTTCCCACAGGCAAAAGATAATTTTTCATAAGCTTTTTAAAAACTAATAAAGTAGTAATCTACAGTATTTTATTATTTAGAACCCCAGCCTTGGGGATATGATTTGCAAGGGGTTTTTTATATCTCAATTCAGGGTATACTTGTGAGCAGCCTGTGTGAATATATCTGTCAGTCTTTTCTATAGGTTTTTTCTTTCTACCAAATGCTGTCTACGTTCAGTCCATAGAAACACTACCACCTCTTTAAGTGGTAATGCTCCCTGCAGAGTTTTTAGCCTGTAGGAGATATGATTAGGGGGTGATAGTGTTAAGCACTCCTCCTGTATCTGCTGGCCCACTATGATAACCTTAGGGTTACAATGCATGTCTGACAAATACAATTCCATTGTGACTAGCGCCTTATGGCAATTTAGGAGGCTTATTCATCATTTTACAACAGACTTCTGTCAAGGATTTTGCTTATTTGCCCTTCACTGGTGTACAGTAGTTGTAGGTTTATCTCTAGGAGTCCAGCCCTAATAACCAATAACAAAGTGCTTAAGCTCTAAGCTTGTGAGAAATGGACTTGCATTATACTCCAACTGCACCTTAGCTCTCGACTGATAAGACAATGTGTCTTTGAGAGAAGGAAGGATTTGTAAGAACTGATCCTTTACAGTACAGCGTATGCATTGGTAGAAGATATGGGGAAGCGCATTGTGTTCTAAGCATCCGGAGCCTAGCTTTTTACATATAAAATACATCCTTGCCGTTGTTAGAAATTTTCCTTTAAAATATGAAAGTGAAGAGATATCTTGCCTTGGAAATTGCACTACAAAGTTGTTCGTAACGATGATGTGGGATTTGGAAGAACTGAGTTACTTTTGATGAAATCCCCATGATTATGGTTTAAATTACACAGATTTATTCAAGGAACAACAAAAGTTTTTTTATTATTATTCAGATTCCTGCTGGGTTCTGGATATTAATTAGGTAGTGGTTCCAGATGAAATCCAGGAGAGAGGGAAAAAATGCTACTCACATTTTAATAACCTAGAGAATTTTAAGTGGCTAACCATATTGTTTACTATATATCAGTCTGAAGAATAAAGAATAAAAGCGCATGAATAGACAGGCACACAGCATGGAAGAATAGCACCATACACCCTAGCTAAAGTGCATTGTATATTCAAGGTTTAGATCTTCCACCCAGCAGATTTAGAGCGTGAGGGGGCAACATTTGAGAAGTGTGTACTGAACAAACACAAACATGAGGATTGCCTTTTTCAGTTTTAAGTGTGAAAACATTAGCTCTCCCTCTATGCCTTTGAAGTCTCCTCTTTCTAGCAAAGCTCTGGCAGGAGGGAGGTCTTTCAATTAGTTTCTCACCCATAATGATTTCTTTGAGAAATTTTAATCAGGTTTTCTATCACAGAGTGCATTTGTTGCTGGTACTTGATCTCTTGGCCAGCTGAAGCTTCTGTGGTCCTTTGTCTCTTGAGAAGTTGGGTCTTTTATAAACTTTCTGGAGTACTTATTAATCATGGAACTTTTCTATCTTTTTTGAGGTGCAGAACTGCGCACAGAGTAAAATACCAGTGTAGTGACATGAGCTAATTATCTGCAATGATATCAAGATAAGAGATGGCATGTTAGCAGTAATGCCTACAACAGCGTAATTACAGTCTGTTTCCCTTATTTTGTAGTAACTGTATAATTAACTCGCTGTACCAGAGGCTGTCTGCTTTTTATGGCAACCTGTACTGCTAATCACTAGAAAAGTTTGTGTAAGTGATGTGTAGCCTTTATGCTCATAGAGTAGCACCAAGTAATTTGAAGAGGCAGCTGTATGCCGGCCCCTTCTGTAGGGTAAGAAAGAAGGGACTGACAAAGCTGTAGGAGCAGGACTGAAGCCTGTGCTACAATATTTAGTGTACAGTTTCCTCTGGATTAAAAGATATATATCTGTCCTTATTCTCTTGAATCTAGTGTACATTAAAGAATTTTGCATGATTCAATAAGCACTGATCCCCTTAAACAATATAATTTATTCTGACACTCTCATCTTCAAAGGTGATGCTTTCCTATAAAAGCAGAACTTTAAGAAGGAACAGGGCTGGATTATTCATTATGAAAAATACATTCTTCTCTAAGGCATTTTTCAGGAATGATGTCCTCTCATGGGGAATTCCTCTCGGATGCTAGAGGGCCTGTTACTGCCTATGGCAGTTCCCCGTGTCAGTGAAAAGGCAGGTCACGGTTGCACCAGTGGCCTTCGAGCTGGGGCTGCCACACCTACAGGGGCTTGCTGGGCCAGAAGGTCAGGCAGATGCTTGGGAGAAGTTACTGTAAGGAGGAGCCAAGGTGGGTCCCTGCAGAGCCGTGCACTGCCTACCCAAGGTCACAGCGATGGAATCAGCTTAGGACAATGCCACTGCAGACAATGGGAAAAAGCAGAAAGCATTTGGCACTATTATACTAAATTATTTGTGCTATTTCTGCTGCATAAATACTGGCTTTTGAGGATATGAGTGAAATCTCCCATGTGCACAGTACTTTAGTCTAGCAGGAAAGAAAAACTGTTGTGCACACTCAGAAGTTGGTTTGGGAATTTTTTGCTTCTGTATTCCACCCCACCCCCCAAACCTCCTTTAAGTGCAAATTCACTAAATTTGTGGGATAAAGAGCATGCTTTTTGTCACCATTGCCTCCTACTTAATTCCAGTCCTGTTGTCAGTTAATTATAGATGCTACTTTTTTCAGATAATATTGCATAATTCAACGGAAAACAAAAAAGCTCTGTAAAAAGTGGTTATTAAATTCAGCTTTAGATATTTGATACAGTTTCCAAGTACCTCTTTATTTATTTGAAAAAAGGAATCCTCTTGAAATGTGCTCTTTCTTCTTCCCCTCTGTGGCCTTAGAGTTGGTCCCTCTGAGCACTGCTTGTACATTAATTATTATGGTAAGTAGGGAAGATCAGGTGATAACATGAATACTCTTACAGCACACCACTGACTTTAAGGTAGGCAGCAGCACTACATGGTTGTAAGCTATATGCTGCCCAATTTATTTTTTTAATGCACCAGTAAAAACAAGGCATTCTTTAGCTCCTGTTTGATCCCTCACCTTGGTTCTGTCCTTGCGGAGAGTCCTCTCTCACTGATGCTGATATTCCTTGTGCCCCATGAATTGCCCTCAAGTATTTTCAATTGCCCTGTTGTGTGCAAGAGGCAGAAAATCAGGACCTGGGAATAAAAGCCCCTTCTGCGCTGCTGTGTTTGTGCCAAAAGCCACCTAGGTTTAATTCCACTGAAATCGGTGAAGTTATATTAGGCATTATTTGGGATGCATTATAAACCATTGCATTACTCGCTGCTTTTTAAAGTGGTTAGCATGTGTTCTTTTGTCCCCTAGGAACTGTGTGTGTTTTTAGCAGGAGTTCTGTGAGCGCAACGAAGAGGGAGGCCCCCAGCATGAGCTACTCGATCGTTTTCTTTCCTCTCAAGTGCTGGGAGTAAGGCACTCTACCTTTGCAAACAGAGGGGACCTTGTTGCTGGGGCAAAGAGGAAGCACATGAAAACTAAATAATCTAGTCCTTAAAAGCAAGATTTTTAATATTCCGAACATTATTTAGAGTGTTCTAAAATTTCAGCAGATCATGATATGTACAAGACACATCTTTTCAACTGGCAATATTAAGAAGGTTTAACTGGATATCACAAGTTCAAGTTATGCAGCAACAGGAAACTTATTCTCAACACTTCCTTTTCAGCCATCGTTTAAAACAGATTCTCACAGCTAAAAGGTCAGATAATAGTTTGTTGTTGGGTGAAACAGCCAAGCTGCCTAACTTCATGGTCTAAGATCTCTGGTTTTCTTCCTTTTGAATTCAGTTTCAGTGTAGTTATAGCATAGGAAAATTTGTTGCCGAGTAAAATAATTTAAAAGACAATCAACATTTTTACTTGAGTTTCTTTTTATCTCAGCACAGCACTGGACTCTGGATCGAGTTCTGTTCTCACTTCCATCTGTGGTCTGTGATCTGGCAGTGCTGAACAGATAAAACCCCATAAGTTTCCCCCATGCTCGGCTTCAGGAGTGTTACGTACGTGTGAGGCTGTGTTTCTCTGCCTTCTTGCCTTCTCTCTAGATAAAATACTACACAAAAGCAAAGAAGAGAAGGTAAATATGCTGGAACCTCCATGAAGTATCCTATCTTCTCAAGACCCAAATGCTAGGTGGCAGTAGTGCTGCTGGGGTTGTTATTCATTAGCTGTAGACCATCCACCGCCCTTCAGAGTGGCGTGTGACTGTGTTGGGATCGTATTCTGCATCTCTTCATTGATTTAAAAAAAATAATTTGGCAGAGCACTAGAAAAGTGTCAACAAAATCCATGGGTTTTGAAAGGCAAAATATTTACAAACCATTTGTAGATGATGACTTGAATACTGCAAATATTTGCTCTACTTGCAAATTAGCTACTTGAGTACTCTGCATAAAATCACATGGAGCTACATAAAACATGGGAGAATGCAATAGTTTGATATATTGTATTGTATTTATAAACCCAAAAACTTTATGTTGGATAGCAAAAAGGATGAAGCAAAAAGGATGGCTGTCCTTTTTCTCATTACAACTGGTTCCATACCACATTCAAGAGGATCTGATGGACAATGCATAGAACTTATTGACCTCTGCATGCTCCAGTGCTGAGTGTATGATGAATATGTGTTCTATGACATTTCTGTTTGTTCTGGTTACTAGTTACTCCATAAAGATTTCATTATAGAAAGTTTAAGTATTTGAGGTCAGAAACTGATTAAAAGGTTTTTGAGCCATCTTTAAAATAGTTTTGAATGCCTACAGTACATTTAATCAGCAGAACAAGAAAAGAGTTGCACTTCAAACAATCAAACATGCCTCGAAAAGGTTAGTTATGTCCCTTTTATCTTTGTGTTAACTTTATAAAGCTGGATAAATGCAAGTCTGGTTTACAGTCATGGAAGAGATCATTTGCTTTTCTGGTATGATACTTTAAACCAACAGATCCTGTAGATGATAATAGCTTAACACTCCGGAAGTACTTCATACAAGGCTTATGACATTGTATGGGCAGAATTACCCATTTAGAGAAATACTGCTGTTTATAAGCCGATATAGCTCTTCATTTGCCTTACCATTGCCAAAAAAAAAAGGAAAATAGGAAGGAAAAGTATAATTTGTCACACTTGGAGAAAAATCATGAGTGAACATACCTGCAAAGGACCCCGTATTATTTTCTGAAGAGATACTTAAAAATTATAACAATGGCTGCCTTTGAAGTATGTACCTGTAGGTGTTAGAATACACTGCTTGCAGGCCTAGTACCTGTTCTTTCCAAAGGGCACAAAGCCAGCGCTCAGACCTACCAACAAAACGAGATTAATTTCAATGTGTGTTTTTAGGGAGCAGTTTAATTGTGAAGCTGACTCTTATTAAAAGAGAACAATGAGAAAACAAGTAAGTTATCTGTGGTCTTGCTGGCCCTTCTCCTAAAACAGCAATTAAACTACTGCCAGTACGCTAAGCTAACCTGATTTTTAGTTTGTGTTTTTGAAAAGTACACGTTTGGTTCCGGGATATTTGGCAGAAAGTGCCTGGCACCACAGTTGTGCTAATTAGTCAGCTCCATAGGAGGCAAAAGTGGTGGTAGCCTCCACAGTATTGGTGACCATTCCCCCTCTCACAGGGCACTCGGGCAATGCCAGACCCCATGGGGAAAGTTTGCTGCCTCTGGTAGCTGCTGAACAGCAGAGGAAAACAGGGGCCAGCAACCTCCAAAAACCAAGTTTGTAATTCCCTCCAGCTTTCTGGGGACAGCCCTGCAGTGTGCCTGGAGATCGGTAGCAAAGGGCACAAACCCTCTGTGCCTCAGGTGACTTTTCTTAGCAGAAAGTGTTACATAAAAGTCTTTCACACCTCCACTTACGACTTGAGGTCCTTTACTATCCTGCTAGACCAAGCAAATGATATTAACTGTCACAGACCTTGATGAGATGTCTGGTGATATCTGACGTGAGTCAAGGAGAGCAATGCGAATGCTGGGGTTTGGTATTATTCCCGGTGAAACCGATAGCATTGGCCTTGAGAAGATTGGGATTTGGTTTGCTGTATGACAGAAACCACCTGTGGAGTGCCCAGTGTTTTCTTTGCTGACATATAAAGCATATTCTAACAAAGAGGTGGAGTGAGGGAACTGCAACATGAAGATTTCAACAGTTCTTAATCAGTCTCCTGGTTTCAGAGCTGAAATAGATAAATTTCTATGCTAAAGGCAAGACAGCTTAAAAACCTGTCGTTGTCTTAGCAGTAGTGGAAATGCAAGGAAAGAGCTAAGTATATAGAGTTACATAGCTATGTATGTGTTACTGTTCTATGATACATCTAAAGGGATATGTGTATATTAGAACAAAGGCTAGAGTGGAAATGATACAGAAATGTCTTAAGAAATAATGACATTTCACATTAGGAACTCCACTCTAAAAGTCAAAACAAAAGAGAAAAAAAGGTTAACCCCAAACTTTTCCTAAAATATGTCTTAAAGAAAATCACACAAAGCACTTTCATCATTGGGAATCTTTCTAATATGCAAATCTATTTGGAATAAGTATTGGTTGAAAGAAAAGTAGTTTGATTAGTGAAACCTGTCCTTTATAGTTCTCTTGCAATGCGTAAGACTCTGTGTTGTGCCTGTGTGCGTGTGTGTTTCAGCAGTAGCATAAGCATGCTGGCAAAAGCCACTGCCAAGTCTCATTAATTGCAACTCCCGCAGACTTATTCAGCTATAGAACTCTTATTTGTGGTGTAGTTTTACATTAATTTGGGACTTGGGTTTCCTTTAAATTTCAAGCTGCATAGAGCAAAGTGTATCCTATTTAAAGGAAGCTAAAAACAGAAGGCAGCTAGATCTTAGGAGAGAAGCAAGATGATTTGCCACTTAAATTCATTAGGATTACTAAATGGTCTCATTTTTGTTGACAAGTGCAGTCCAAACCCCCCAATAAGTGAGAAATTTCCTACCCAGCATACTCTTTCAGCCAAAGCTGTGTAATTGCCCAATATCATAGGCATAAACAGCAGGAGGGCAAAGGAGTTCAGTCAGGACCCCCCAGTGTTTGTGTTTGGTATGAAACACTCCATACAAAAATAATGATTTTGGCTCCTTGAGCCTCCCCCCAGTAGTATTTTCAAAAACTTTCCCAGTTGCTGTTGTACTTTGTTCTCCAAGAGTACACTGTAGAAAATGCAGCTTCACTAAAGAGTGGCCAAAGGTTAGACGTTTGTGGGGAAATAAGGGATTTTTTAATATATATCAAAGATTTGTGCAAATACATGAATTTATTTTTGATAATATTTGGTGTATTTCCAACAAGGTTGAGCTGTCCACCAGTTATAAAACTGTCATAATTTCTGCCTGGTTTTCATTTTTGCAGCCTTTCCCTGAATAACAATGACTGCTTAAGATATTTGTTAGAACTAATGTTAATTTTAGACGTGAAAAAAAAATCTAATCGAGCAGTTCTGTAGATTCTCACCATTAAGTTAATATTATGGACTTTTAACGGATGTTTTAATTAAGCTTTCCTATTAATTGGAAGATTCCTCAAATTAAAACCAGACCTTTTGTGGCCACTATTTCCTTTTGCACTTTTAAATTAAAACTTGGAAATATTAACCAATGATAGACGAGTCATAAATGCAGACAAGAAAAATCTTCACTTTTTATGTTGGTGTCACTTGGAGATGAGCTGTTCTGGTGGAGGGAAGTTCTCTGAGTGCACTAGGGGAGAGGAAACAAAAGCTTTATATAGTAGGAAAAAAGCATGTATTTATTGATCCTTCTGTCTGTCATGTACGTAGGCTGTGTATCAAATCAGCAGTCTCCTAGGAATTTCAGTATCCTGAATGTGGACACCAAAGTGACTTTAATTAAAATACTCTCTACATAGATTTAGTTTCCATAGTTTACTGTTTATTTTTGAACTGTTAAAATATGGCAGAAACGGAACCGATGGACATCAAAGTACTTCAAAAGTTCCATCGTTTTTCAACGCAGTGACTTATATTCTTATTTTGTGTGTGAGGAAAGCAAGACAAAGTTGATTTTAATATCTTATCTACAGGTTTTGGAACGGAACTTGACTTGGTCCCCTGAGCTAAGTGCTAAAAACACACTTCCCAAGGAAACCAAAAGCAGAAACAATTCAAGCAAGCGGGAGAAAGAAAAGAGGGACTGGAGGTATGAAGTGACTTCGAACTTTCATGTCCCTCAAATTGCAGCTCAGACTGTTGTCAAATGCAACTCTACAAAAGGTATTGGGAAGGTTTGGGACAGCAGTCTGCATTTATCAGTGTGATGATCTGCATTTGAATTCTATATGTGTACATCATGTATATTTTATATCTTATATAGTTATACGTGACAAATATTTTTATATAAGGAATTATAGATGTATAAAATTATATATTGCTGAGATTAGGAAAATAAGAACTGTTATCTGGGGTCAGCCTAATGGCCTGCGTAGGCAGTTATCCTGTTTCAAACAGTGGCCGCTATCTGATGATCCAGCAAGTGTTTATCCCCACTTAATGGGAAATGAAGTAATTACAACATGATGCAGGAAGTTTTCCTAACCCCATGGAGACAGTTGCTGGCCTACATTCTGATCCATGTGGATTGATATCCTATGCGTATGTTTGTCTTGCTGAGAGTTACTTAAAGCTTTGAGAACAGAAAGTAACTCCAAGGATCTTGAGCTGAATTCATCCCAGCTGTAGCTTGACTAGGAAAAACCCCTTCCAGAGATTAGCACCGCCTTTATGCTTTCAAGAGGTGACTTATGCAGGCACATACCCCCCAACAGAACTCTGCACTTTCAGCTGGAGATTTTTTAGCTTTAGTATGGAAATCTGCACATCTTATGGAGCACCTCCGGGAGCCCTTTCTTGGATAGACTCCTCTGCAAATGCAGGGTTTCAGTAACAGCCAGAGAGTGAGGAACGCCCAAGGTTAAATCCCTGTCCCAGCGTGCAAAAGGGGTCATCAGTGAATTGGATCATCGTGGCTGCTCTTTGAGTCTTCCCCTCCAGAAGGCTTCACCATTAGTGTGTTTCCTTTTATCCAAGCTGCCATGGGCTAGGTGTAGTTTCACTGAAGACAGCAGACTTTGATCTGGACCTATATGTATGTCAAGCCCAGGGCAGTGGTGAAGTCTCCTTCCCTGGAGGTGTTCAAAAAACATGTAGATGTGGCACTTCAGGACATGGTTTAGTAGACATGGTAGTGTTCGGCTGATGGTTCAGCTGGATGATCTTAGAGGTCTTTTCCAAACGTAATGATTCTATGAATCTATTCTATGATTTTTGTCTTTCTAGGTATAAGTCATTGAAAGAACTGAATATTATTTATTTTTTTTAGTAGTCTCAGTAGCTTGGTAAAATAGGGTCATTACAACACAACAGCTCAAGCTCTTTCACCCTCTTGATCTTTTTTGATCTTGAAAAAGGTCAGAAGAGTAAAGGTCTTACTGAGGATAAAAGTCTTAAGGGAAGTTCTTTAGTGGCAATTTTTGTTAGCACCTTCCCACACACACACATTGTTGTACAACTCAAGCATGGAGAAGAATAGCTTTGGTTGGGTTTGGGCTTTTTTATGAAGTCATATACTTGGGAGCAGACCTAAAAGCTAAATCTTTATTTTCTGCTGGCTATGTATTTCTTTCAAGGTCCCAGATCAAGTGAGTGATATCTTTGTGGCTGCAAAATCCTAAGGGGGACCCCTGCATACACTCAGAAACACAATTGCAAAAAGCTCATTCCTTTTTACAGCGGATTACTTTTAGATTTACTTCGATGTGATCTGTACAGATTCCCTTCATCTAAGGGGAGGTCTGATTCTCTTAGCTGACTTAGGCAGCCACACACCAAGAGAGCCTTATTTTGTGGAAGCCAGATCTCATTAATGGCAATCTGCTGCCCATCTTTTAATTAGCCGAAGAATCAGTGACATTTCACAACCACAGCAGTGGCAATGAAGTACCATTGTAATATAAAATAAGGTGAAGTGTCCACCAGAATTGAAAGCTTCCATTTATCTACATTAGTCTACTGTCTGAAGTCTCATTTTATATGGGGAATTGATGTATCTATTTTTATTATTTCACAAATACACAAAAAGCCTCTCTTTTTAACTTCTGAAGTATCTTCAGAGTTAGATAACTTGCAGATTTGGAAATGGTACAGATTTCAAAGTAGGGGTGAAACATTATTCTGCAGTCTACATTCCTTGGGTGTGATGTAAATGCAAACTGATTTTTTAATGAAGCCATGAGCCTTAAGAAGATTCATCAAAATATTTCCAATATTAAAGTTTAAAGCCATACGCTGTGGGTATGCATGGCTTGCCTATTAACTTGATCACAAATTCTGTGGTATATTCTTCCTATTTGTAATAGGAAAATTTGTAATATTTAGATTGTATATTGCTTGGTATAAGGGCTTCTCTTCCTTAGGTTTTATACAACACTGGTTTATAGGGATTCATAAACAATTTGCACTGCACTTATTTTCCATTTATTTTTCTTTATTCTATAGGATACATTTTATGCTGCAGTTTCAGCATGTCTTTGTGATTCAGTAAACTCGCCTAGCCCAGAATCAATACTTACATTTTCCTTCCCCATAATAGTAAATGGCATATAAAATGCACGAGACAAAGTAAGCTCTTTCTAAAGATATGGATTAAAATTGAAACTGCATTTACAAATGTGAAAAATTGAATGAAGAGGTTTGAGTTCAGGACAGTTGTCTGTGATACAGAGGAAATGTCGAAGGCTGTCAAAAACTATCAGAGCACTTTTGTAGCAGCACTAACCAATGCCACTGCCTGACTTGTTTGCAGTAGATTGCTACTGAATAAATTGTTTATTTTGTCTGTTGTTGACTCTAAAAGTGTTTCACTGTGAGCAACGCAGAGTAACATGTACTTAGAAACGGGAAATTTAAGTCAGTGGGACAATCTCTTTTTCTGAGATGGGAAACAAGAACTGCAGGAGGAACACTGCCCTGTTTCCCAGGCATTTTCCATGAACCATACACAATGAACAAACATACCATTAATGGCACTGAGAGCTCCGAGGCTTGTAATAAATCCTGTGCTAACAGCATCTGAACTGGGATGCTGGGAGTATTATGGTAATTCATATTTCTGCTGCCATGGTTCACCTGGGTTTAGAGTATGGGTAGAATAGTCAATCTTCCTGAATTTTTGGCTCATACTAAAACAAAACAATGGAGAGAGATCTTGGTTTGGAAAATCTGTAAAGGTAATTTGTAGATTAAAAATTTGTATATCCTTAAAAGAGTTTGAAGTTGCTTTATATGATGAAACCTCTGAATCTTATCTGCTTAGCATCCATAGTAAGTATTCACAAAAAGATAGGTATGGCCATGACAATTGGATATCCTGGGATGCAACACCAGAACGGAAATTTTACATCATCCTTTTGAACTTCATTTTCCTTTGTACCCAATCAAAAAGTAAGAAATTAGATTGCAAAGATATAAATTGCAATGTAAATAAAATATCATGAGACAAAGACACTTGCTAAAGTCATTGCATTTTGAAAGTGTTTCTGGCACTAGACTGACAACTGTGGTTCTTCTTTGATGTGTCGCTGCACTCGGCTTGTAAGGAAATCTTATTTTGTTCCTTTTACAGGAATTAAAAAGAAACTGAGCCTACTAGAAGAGGTACATGAAGAATTAGTCTGAAGACCAGCTGGTCCCCGAGAGAGGCCAGGCTGCATCATAGGAAGTCAAGTCGTAGGAACCACTGCGGGGACAGCACTCATTTTTATACTGCTGCTGTAAAACACTGTTTGGGTATAAGTGTTGGGTTTGGTACGGACAGGCAATGAAGGCTGGCTTGTACAGAGGAAGAATTCTTGCTAAGGGAGCTAAATCTCAATTTAGCTGTCTCCGGACAAAGATGGTTGCTGAGCTGAAGACACGCATGTTGGTATAATCCAGGTTTTTCTCCAGTCAACAGAGTGTGTTTTGTTCTGTTAAAATACCCCAGAATGGCTGTAGTTTGTGACAACAAAGTCATTGAAGTAATTACTTTTCTGTCATATAACTGTGATCAATATTGCCTTTCTCTTCTCAATTCAAAGATACATGTGGACAACTACTAATTTTACCTAAATCAAGCTCTCGCCAGTATGGTTAAAGAAGCCAGGCAACAGCTTCAAGCAGAAACTAGTCACTCAGTGTAATTCCTTTAAACTACTACCATAATGCCTTCTTTTTTTTGTAAAGTTCAGGCCTAAACGGGCATGTTCTCATCAGATTTGTCAGGTGTGTGTTGAGACACGGAGAATGGTAAAATATGCAATGAAAAGGGGATATTTCCCTGTGCACACACTTCTGTCCCATGTCCTACATACTATGGTGTGGTATCGTCTTCCAGAAAGTTACATCTGATGGACGGGATTAAGGGAAATCCTTGCTTCTTTGGTGATTTTCAAACACCATCAGACAATGATGCTAACTAAGAGTGAATTAATGAGATATTGCAGCATGGCAAGTAGAAAGTGGCTTTAAATAACCCTGATTAGCCTTTTCTCAGTTCCTTAGAGCGCAAGCAAGGCTTGAACGACAACAAAGACCCCACACTCACACTTTTTATTAGTTTGGTGGAAAAAGAGTGTGCTTTTCAGGGGGTGTTAATTAAAAGATTTAGGCTCCATTCACACTGCCCATATCCCTTGTTTCATCTTTCCCTCCTTTTTGTGTAGTTTGTTTGCAATGGGAGAGGTAGGACTGCTGTTATGACAGATAATGTTGACTTTTAAAGAGTTCGCTCAGATCTTATCTGTGAGAAAAATATAAGCCCTAATTGAGCATACAAGTTTCACTTTTTACGCGATGGCTTCATTAGACGTGAACTTTTATTTTGAGTAATTTAAAGTATCTTTCACTCTTTTCAAAACAAGTTTTCACCTCTCTTTGGTCTGTCTCAAGGGATAACTCCCCTACATCTTTGTAGTTGCTACATTTTGCCTTTTCAATGAATAAATAAAATAAAAATCGTCAAACCCTTTAATCATAAAGTTGTACTTGTATAAACCTTAAGCATATTAAAATCATCGCATCAGCCTTTTCTCGTTATATGAAATTCATAGTGTACAGACCATGACATCAGCCAAGAAATTTTTCAGAATCTGATATATATATATATATAAATGTATTTTAAGTGCCTAAAACTTGTGTAAATGATTTAATCACAAAATAATCTGCTGTATTTCAGGACTATTTTTAAATAATATTTATATGTATATTCTCTTATCTTTTTCCCTGAAAAAGACAAACTGATGTTTATTTGTCTGATTCAGCCAGAAAGTCTGCAGTTTACCAAAGATACCCCAAACAAAAATAGGGATACAGGAGACAACAGAAAATTTTTGGTCAAATTCTAAATCTGAATTGTAGTCAATAAAACCACAGGAATACAAGAAAATGAAAAATAGATTAGACTTCACTGTGATATCTGGCTAACAATTTTTTTCTTTTAGTGCTGTATTTTAGATACGTGTGAAACATCTCTAATTCAGGGCTCCTTCCTTCTTAGGAAGTGTATATGCTGGGTGTGAGACTGCTCTACTGCAATGAAATGTGCAGTCCCTTTCTAATAGCTTTGTAATATTTTTCATAAAATTGCTTTGCCTTACCTCTCAGTATGGGAAGATGAAGGTACTGGTGGGGCATTCAGGAGGGAGAGAGGGACTCCTTTTGTTTTAGTAAAAAGCTAATAGTTAATTATATTGCTGCATGTTTTCACTGGCAAACATCTAGAGAACACTTTAAAAAGAAGAAAAAAAAAGGATATTGCTGCTTGTTAATGGACTCTGCTATTTTACAGCACTGTAGTCGAGCAGCCACCTACAGTTCATCCTTATGTTAATACTAACGTTACCAATTTTAACATTATATGCCTCTTTCCACTGGCCCCTGTTGGAACCAACAGCCTACGGCAAGTGCTGTACTGCCTTTTACTTAATTGCTTCTTAAAGCTAACAGTGAATTACATTAAGTGTAATTTCATTGTCGTTGGATCTTGGTGAGTTTGAGGTGGCACGTTTGCCATGGGAGTTCTTTTTCTCTGGTTCAGTGGCTATATCCGGGTGGGATGCATTTCTTCTGGAGTAATCCAGGAGAATCTTTCCTTTGAAGAGGAACAGATGTAGATTTACATATCTGGAGGTCTCTGGCCTCTGATGAGATTAGTTGGTGTTTTTAAACCCTACTGGAAGGTGCATATTTAATAAATGCCTAAAGCAAGCCTGTGTGAAATGGCTGGGCCCGGGGAGACTTTGAATGAGAGGAGAGGAGGAGATGTCAAGTTGCACATTGTGGTACTATCATAATCACTGCTGAAAATAGGCCAACACTTGAAATAACAAATAGATTCAGATTCCGCTGTAAAAGTAGTAAAGAAAAAATGTACAAGAGAACTGCCCTAAAAGCATTTAGGTTTAGATTTCAGCTGATTGATTTGTTTCTAGTTTCCTAATAATCACAGAGATGAACATGCACAGATTTAAAAGCTGGCAGCTCTCCCTGCCACCTGCCAAATAATCTGTGCTTTTCTAAAATGCTTATTTGAGGTATAATAACTGCTTGACCTGCAATAGAAATTAGTATTTTTTTCTTCACTGAGAGTGTATTTTGGGATGGAGGGGAAAGGTTTGTGGTGAAGCTGGAGCTTAAATAAACTTCCATGAGAAAGTCTAACCTTATTTGGCAGCAGCCTTTCTTTTAAATAGAAAATGTGTGAAACAGAAGTTAAAAAAATCTGCATAGCGCTCTTCTTTTGGTGTGCTTTCCCTCTTGATATAGTTATGGCATATGCTATATCATGGTAAAACTACAGTAAAACAGTCTTGTCACTGCTGGTTTGGATCGAGCTCCCACGATGACTTTTACACTGTACTCACAGCACTTGAAATTGTGCAGGGGCTTGCAAATATGTTATAATCTTTTTGTCCTTCCTTTCATTTCGCCTCCTTTCATTTAGTTGCAAGGCTTTTATTTTTTCTGAGGAGCACACCATTTGTGTCAGACTGTGCTGACTGTTCCATCCCGTGTTGTGTGATACCACTGCCTGAAACCTGGAACGTTCGGCTGGAACTGATGCTCAGCCACCTTCATTTCGTGCAGCATCTGCTTCTCCCACCCTCGCACTGACAACAGCCCTCTTTCATCCTGTGTGTGACCATACCCTGTCAGCCACCTCTCCTCTGCACTACATCCCACCCTTACCTACAATCTGCTCTCTCCTGTCCTGTGTAGCACAAATCGTTTCCTGGCAGTGCAGGCGGCACTAGTCTATTCTGGCCTCCTACACCTTGCTCTTGCAACACCTTTTCACTTGTGTAGTGTGTTCACTCTTGTCCCCACCACCCAGAGATCTGTCTCCTGCATCTATCATTTTCCTCTATGTTACCACTAAAATGTCAGTGCAGATTAAAATTTCCTGGGCTTGGGGTTTTATTATTTAAGGAAGCCTTGCAAAAGCTGGATGCCATAGTGACGGGCAGCAGCCTCATCCGAGGTACATACAGGTCTCAGCTAAAGCCTGTAAGTGACAATGTTAATCCCTCACGTGAAAGGGCAAAAAGCTAAAAGAATACAAGGCTCTGCTGAGATTAACAGAGAAACAAACAGAGCCCAGTGTCACAAAAGAAGGTGCTCAGATCTGTAGATAAGGAGCTTTCAGAGGCCTCCGAGCAAGGACCCTCTTTAACTCCCCGTGGAGCCCCAAAGGCTCTGCAGGGCTCAGGCACAGAGCTGCAGGGAGATGAAACAGAGTCCAGACAAGAAGGCTATTCCCTAACGGAACTGCATTTTTCAACTTCTAGCTAAATTGTATTGTGTGGTTAGAGCTAGTTCCTGCTCTGGACCTAGTTTTGTTTTATTCTGGAAAAGCCACGATCAACTATGGCAGACATACTGTTATTACTTTCCAACATCCAGTGATAATTGCCCAGATGGGTACAAACCACGTTTTATTGTTACTTATGTTTAGTTAAAGTTAGGAGAGGGACTGCTTGCCATCAGGCTCAGAGCAGGAAAGCAATTCCTAGTGTTTGTAAGCAGTATTTTTGCCAGTGATGATGAAAGCAAAATAAAATTGCTTTCGGGGGAAATTTACACTTGGGCTGAGCCTCAGCCCAAGGCCTTATATCACTCATGTCCTTGTAAGCTTTATTTTTGAGGTCTAAGTGAGACTGATGGTATGCTGGTGTAGACTTTGTGCAGTGGAAAATATTGCTCTGGGGGTTCAATCCTTGGCTATTTTTCAGGCAAAACTCTCAATTGTTTTCAATGTGCATATACCACAAAGGCCGTATTTTGAGTTCTCTCTCATTAGATTGCAAAACTCTTTCAATTATATCCTATAGATTTCACAGGCATGTAACTTCCTGAACACCCACATTGAGGAAAGAAAGGTTTCAGGTTTGGATCTCTGTTTTGCTAAAATACCAGCAAACAAAAACCCACAGGACCACATAGGACAGCTACAACATGAGTATTAATCTAAGAAATGGTCAACATTGTCAGTCCTGACCACATGGTGACATCTGAATTTAGCACACTTCCATGTCCTTGGACTGAAAAGATACCTAGGGAAAACGGAGTTAGTAAATGACTGTTGACTTTGCCTTCTCTCCTAAACTTCCTTGTTATGGACAGCTTACTAGGCAGAAAAAAATCCTTTGAGAAGTAAATGCAAAATTAAACGAACTAACTAGAAGAAGAAATTAAAAAGCCTCTCTTATCAGCATGGTGATACTGGTGTGTCTGTGAGATATAAAACCATCATCGATAAATATGGGATGGGGAAACGGTGGCATTGATAGTACTTGTTAGATGGACTACACAGCGATGGGTACACTGGTGACAGGACACCCTCATAGCATATGGCCTCATCTATAGCTGTCCTAGTAGTCTGCTGAAGTACTGCTTAACTACTTCAAGAAATCTGCAGCAGTATCATATTCAAAATGTCATTTGTTTTAGGGGTGATTAGACAAGTTCCTGTTCTGCAGATGCCACTGTATTCCCAGACATCGGCCCTTGGATAGAAATCCCAGTGGTCTTAGTGCAGCTTCCTTTGTACGTAATCAATTGCTCTTCTTCTCCTCTGCAAATTACTAAATACTCTTCAATCCAGCGTATCTATGGCTTCCTGGGCTTCTGCCACATTTGTGTGAAGGTATGGTGTGTTTCCTTATCAGTATGCCTGTGCACTGTCCCTGCACAGTGGAACGCCCACTCACCCCCTGGGCCCACTGCCCATGTGCCTTTGTCAGTTCATTCCTGATCCAGGTGACAGGAACCCCTTTTTATCTATTGTACTTCACCTGACTGCTCTCTTCACTGTTAATGGTTTCAAAGTTTTGCTGTCTTTTCCCACTTAAACCCTGTTTTGAAGCCTACTCCTTCTCCTTGCCAATTGCTAGGGGACAAGGGCCAAGAGCCCTATGGGAGGTTCTTTCCACAAACCCCTAATTTTTCATAACTTTTCTGCCTTTTTTTTAGCAGTGGGTCTTTTTATCTTATCAGGCAAAATAACTCTTCCACAACCCACCTCTCTAAGTGTGCTAGGGCTTATTTCTTACTCTATTTTTATATGTAGTTCATAGTTTTTGGGAATTATTTTGTCTGTTCAGGCTCTTCCATCTGTTTTCAGGAGTCTAACCTTCACAGAGGCCTTTTCAGTTCTTTAGTTCTATTTTTGGCACTAATCATGGACAAATAGTTAAATGAGTCTGTGTTATAGATAGTGCCAGATCATTCCCTCTCCAGTATCACTAAAAGCAATTTGGTGGACAAGGTGTTCTTCCTTTGCTCTGTTAGAAGAGCAGTGTTATTTCCCCTTCTTTATTTCAGGGAAGTATAATTTTTCCAGATTTTTATCCTAGCCTTTTTAACTCCTGCAGCTAGATTACTCTCTCCTGATAACACAGAAAAGAAAAATACATGCCTGTCACCATCTTCTTCTGTAGTTTTATTCTTAAAATAACAAAGAAGTAGATGTTGATGCAATATTTAGCTTGCAAGATCTGTTTTTTGTAAGTTTCTGCACTGCAACATTTAAAAGTTTCTAGCTCTGTTATCCTGGCCTTGTTTCCCATCTCTGGGATTTCTAACTCTCCTTTTGTTATGTGTAAGCAGTGCTGCCTTGTTCCTCACTAGAACCATGTATCTGCAGAATGATGTGGCCGAGGTAGGTTTGCCATAGCAGCTACTATTTTTGATATGTCTTGTCTGTCTTTAGCTTTTTATTAGGCCATGACTATTGCATTTAATACTCTCATGTCCCATTACTGGAGAATGCTTTGCTCTCTGCATGCTGTCCTGCTGATATTTCCTTGGGATATTCCTTAATCAAATCACTATGCCTTATGGCAGTGCAAGACTTTGGGTTCTCCCTGAACTTGTTTCATAAGTTGTAAAATTTTTGCCTTATCACAAGTTTTGCTTTTTACAGTTTATGTTTTTCTTCATGTCTTGTCCTCTCACTTTTAAATTCTTTGTTGGTTGTAATTAGGCTCTCCCCGGCTTTGCAGAATTTTTAAATGAAAAAGCCATGTTTTCTTGCACTGAACATGACACAGCGCTCAGTTCCTGTGAATTTATCATGTGCTTTCCTTGTGAAATCACCGCATGTGTCTGTCTAAATTAACCCTTCTTATCAGTAGCTATTCTCTTAAAATATGTACCTAAATATTTCCAGTACACATGCAATATGGTTTTATAGTCCTTTACTATGAAATCTCTATTATTCTCTTTGAAAATTGTCTACATTCTACTACCTTTTGCAGTCTTCATGGCAGACAACCTCCTCCTTGCCCAGGACCAGGCGTTCAGCTGGGCTGTGGCCACGGGTTGCAGTAACTGGAGGTCCCTTCCCTGCAACTGCCCATGGCAGCAGGGGAACCAAAACACGACAGCCTTGTTCAGGACCATGTTATCTATTTCTGTAAAAAGCTGGTTCTGCCAGCTGAAAATTTCACAAACTGGAGCTTAAGGATGCTTTCTCATTACTGGGCTCTGGAGAAAAATGCTATCTGAATTTACATGGAAGAGCAGCAGACTTTGTCCTTCCTCTCTGCTTGGTGGCACCTCTGCCTTCAGACCTCCCTGCCTGTAGCTTGGGCCCTGGTTAGGTCTGTGTTTCTAAGAGTCTGGGGGAACTGCGTGGGTTTATAATTATTCAGCCTAAACTTTAACTCTAATTGTACAGTTTGGTTTGTTATTTTTGCACTTACAAGGTGGTGGTGAACTTGATCTGTATCAGTAAAGTAATGAATAATATCTGTTTGTATTACATATGAGTATTGGATTTCTTTGTCCTCGAAACAGGACATACAACAAGGCACTTCCTTGTGCTGAAACTGTGAAAGAGTGCCAGATCTCACACCTTAATCTTGGAACAGTTCCTCTTACCTTTTTTTCCTTTTAAGTTGCCATTTTGGTTCTTGGTAAACAAAAGAGAAAAAGTGTGGATTTCCACTTAACAAAAAAAGTGTTTCTGTCTTTAATTAAAAAAAAATGAAGGAGTAAAAATCAAATTTTATAGAGCTTAAAAAATATTTTCCACTACCTATGAAACAAAAATGTGGGAAATAGTATTTTAGCTGAGCTATTTGTTTCAATTTTATTGATAAACAACCTCTCTTCCTTATGTCAGCTTCCACTGTCATCATTTAGTAGGTGTCCCTGTGTGGGCCACTGAGTCATCTTGTTATGAGAGCTTCATTCTTGGTTTTTACATCCTGCAGAAATTACTATGAAGCAAAAAAATGAGGATTAATTTATGGAAACTCTTTTCAGCTGTCTCATTTTGTTCTGCTTGCATTCCTTTTTTTCCTGTCAATCTCCTTCTGAAAGCACCTGCTTCATTTTGTTCAGGGTCTTTTTTTTAATATTTTGATCTGAAAGATATTATGGAAATTATCTGAGGTCTCTAATTAAAGATCTCCTTTTTTTGTATTTACTGAAATTATGTACAAATAATTCCATAGCAGTCAGTGGCAAAAGTCTTGTCAGCCAGAGCTATAAAGCTATAAAATAACTGTTCGAACCAGATTCACAGAGTGACTTCAGCCGGGAAACAAGAGAGAGGGGCCTGTGCTTTCTCTAAAGTCAGTTTAAGTTTGTTTTGTAATTATAGTGGGGACAGGATTGGGCTTGAAGATCATAAAATGAGATCATTGCTGTTATCTGTGAAATCTGCAATGAATCCTGTTGTCACTGACACACGAGTCCTTTCCTGTTCTTCCTGCTGAAGCCCTGTGCTGTGCAGGTGCCCATGACCAGAGCCCCACAGCTGGTATCTGCAGCCTCCCTGAGCTGGTTTGCTCTTATATTGGGAAGACCTGCCTCATGTATACAAGGAAAAATATCTGGAAATTATATTTCAGCAGCTGTGATTCCGAGTACCCTCCGAAAGCAGCGTAAGCAGCAGCAAATTGACAGCATGGCAAGAGAAGTGCCATCAATCTGGAGGGAAGGCGGCAGTGCTGTGGTGAGTGCCTGCCTGACCTGCAGTACTCTGAGCTCCCAGGTTGTGGAAGGCACTTGGAACTATTCAAGGCCTGTATCTAAATCAATGCTTAAGGCTTGTCTGGCCTTTATCCACTCCCCTGCCTCACCTCTCTGGGTGGCACGATGCCCCTGTGCAGGCGTTTTCCTGAGTGTAGATGTGCTGTTGCACATGCTCTCTGCAGCACAGTTTCCTCTTGTGGAAATTGCTTCATGGTGATAGTTCAAAGGATGAACGCGCTCTGCTGATTTACTTTTAAAGCATATCTGTTAACAAGACATGTTTAGTATGGTAAGGCAGAAGTGTTTGGGTCTATTAATAAGGTCACTGATACTTGAATGAAATTCACTCAAATGCAAAACCATCACAAGAGCAATGAATCTTTTAAGTCTTCTGAATAGGTCTTGAGCTCCATTTGCATACATCTTTATGGAAAATATGAAGTTCCATGTAATTACAAGCCACATTATGGAAACTGTACCTGAAAAAATGATATGTGAAAAGTGGTTGCCATCTTCCAAAGTGTCTGCAATTTTAATCCAATCCAGACACCTTGGATTCATGAAAGCTAATTTTGTATTCAGTTATATGAGTAAATGCAACTTAATCATATTTGCATTGAATTCATTCAAACATCCAACAATCTTTGCTCCTCAAAAGAAGAGATAGTATTGCTGACTCTTTGCAGGCTTAGGAAACCCTTTCTTAAATCAAAGGCAAAGATATTAGAGTTGGAGCTACACGAATGGCACATGGATAACCTCTCCTCATGTTTCCCATTTGTTTTTCATATAAACAACTTTGCAGAGATGTCCAAGAATGAGCTACATGAATGGCATTCAAAGTTGAAATGCAGATTTTATGCAGGCCTACTTGCTTTCCTTTGTGGAAACTCCTTCTGTAAGTTTTAACCCACATGTCCTTCCTGTGTTGGCTTTAGATGTAGCTTGGAAGCCTGTCTATGTACGTCTTCATTTGAAAGATCATAGTGGGATGATGTGCTAGATGAAATGTAAATAATTTCCAAGTGTTGTGTGGACAGTAGTTCATGAGTTCATTCTGTATCAGAATAACTATTACTACCTATGAACCCATAGAGCTCTTTAATGAAAAGATATAAAATCCATAAAAATACAGAAACAAGATATGTCTTATTCTTATAGTTTAAATTTTGTTTTCCTGATTAGCTCAATAAACAATTATAAATGCAATGGAGACTTATAAATAAATATAAACCTGAAGTAAACAAAATATATCAAACTGTATACCTGCTAATGCATGGGTTATTTTTTTCTAGTTTTACGCTAAATAGCATGTGTATAGTTGAAGCCCCAACTATCTTTAATATAATAAGAAGTCTTTTTTATGCAACTGTTTTTTATTTCAGTGTTAGTGTGGTGTCTTTTGTCAGTGATTCCATCTGGACTGTAATTCAGATAAAGAATAGCCAAACTTTTATTTAGTCACAAAATATAAATGATTTCCTACTACTGCTGTCTCCACTCCAGTGTGAGGAGATGCCAAAGCTCTGCTGGTTTCAGTTGTACTGTTTTTCCAGAAAACAGGTTGTTAGGTTCCAGGAACGAATGAGTTAAAGGCAGCATTTGGATCAGTGTTGTGAAACTATATATTATCTATTGTATTTCCTTGGCCTTAAGTGGATTCTAGCATGGGATGAATTAGGTTGGCTAGATATTTTCTGCTGACTGTGATATCCCTGTTGAGCAGCTTTCCCACTACGAATATATTTGGCCCTTCTTTTTTTTCCCCACAAGCTATATCCCTGTATAAAAACAGCTTTATCTCTAAAGAGCAAATAACACCCAGTGCTCATAACAGATGCCAAGAAATGTTTCTGTTTTGATTTTTGAAAATAAAAATTCAACTGTGTTCAATAAAATTCAGAAGCTGTTTTCCTCTGTGGAAATTAAAGGAATCCAAGGAAGTCTAGGAAGATAGCGACCTTCCTAATTAAAGCGGTAGCAACTGCAGGAATCCGGTTTTTACAACCACCTCTATCTCACTGTGCTGAGAACAAAGCAGTCCTCCATTAATATTTTATTTTCTCTTTTCTTCCACTATAACAATGCTCTATGTTCTGTGAGAGCCCTGGAAAGACATGCAGAGCTATGTTAATTATGGTTTAAATAATTGACACTCTGATTGTGTTGTACTTTCTGAATTGTATGTGGCGTGTCACTGGTTCTACATATAATTACATCTATTCACTGCCGTCATTTTTCCCACTTACATCACAGTACACAGTAGTCTACATTGCAAAATCATATGCAATAACCAGTAACGTCTTCACCAAATGACCTTTGTTTTTAAACACAGAGAGTGTGTGTTGCCATCAGGGCTAACGTATGCATCTAGGAAGATCTATTATGAAACAGTTAATGTCAGGGGAGTTGGGAGTCTGCATCAGAAGGTCACTTGGAGTCTGAAGAGTGGGTGGTAGGAAATTTCCAGTGTGGACTGATGACAATTCTTACTTAACATTGCATCTAGCTTTTCAGCTTCTGGGAACCCAGATATTTGCTGTTTGCTATTATATAGATTTGTGTACTAACTGATTAAGTACATCCAGCAATATTGTGTATAGCACTTGAAACAACAGAAATAAGCTTTCAAGACTCATCTTCAGGTGTTGACAGAGTCATTCTGAGAGCTTGTGTCTAGGTACATGTTTGGAGAGTCAGTAACCAGCTTCTTCTTGGAGTACCTCGTTAGTCGACATGACTGCTGCATGGCCATTTTCAGTTTAGCATTCATCCAGTAAGCAGCTAACTTGAAAATTAAATCCTATCTCTTATGATGCAGCCTTAATGAACTAAAAAATATTTATGGCTTCTTTGAAAACCTGTATCCTTAGGTGTGATTGCAGAGTGCATGCATTTGCTTGGAAACAGCGTGAACAAATCCCCACTAAAGCATACACACTTCAGAGTTTGTTTCTGCTTTGCATGTTTGTTCTGCTGCTTGCAAATAACCTTCTGCCCAATTGGAATTGATAAGAGCGAGGGATTAGTGTTTGGAAAGGTTATGAGCGCAAGTTATCCTCGAGCAACCTGTAGGTTTACAGTGATAACCACTCTGCAACAATTGCCCCTATCCGTGTCCTTACTTCCCAGTAAAAGTGAGGTGGTTTTACCCCTCAGTGAAGGTGGGGAGGTACGCAACTTCGTGTTTACTGTGGAATAAGGATACGTGCAAAAAGAAGTTACTGCAGGGTAGCTGCTGTGCTTACAAACCCACGCCTTAGCTTACCGTAGAATCAAACATTTAATGTCTTTATGATTCGTATCCTAGTAATGATTAACTGAAAATGGTAACATGGAGAGGATCAGTAGAACCTGACTTTGGACCAGAGATGACTTTCAGGGGTCTGTTCAAAAAAATTGTAAAGGATTGAGGAAAGTCAGCACGTACTTTAGAGTCTTCTGGAATTTGGAGTCTTTGGCAGTGAGTGCTAGTTGTTCGATCACGATGAATGAATGGAGGAATGACATGGTGTCAATAGCAGATACACCTTCAGAAAATAGGGTATTCCTGACAAAATATATTTTTAAAATTTTTTAAACAGAAAAAAAATGAAAACCACCACAGTTTGTGTCATACCTAGCAAACATGATAGTACAGTCCTGGAAGTAATGCAGAATGAAAATATTTGTAGTTGAAAGAACCATTATTGTATTTTTTAGAAGGACCAAATCTTGCTTCTTCCCATTTAGCCTGAAAGATTATTATGTAGGAAAATCAGGAATCATAAACATTTATGTGAAGCAAGAACACTTTGAATGCTATAGGGATAAAATAAAATGTTGTGACAGAGAAGTAGCAATCTGAAAGTGCTTTAGAAGGTGGATCTCATGTTGTCAGGGCAGATACATGATATAACCCAGAAATCCGAAAATTTTACCAGATGAGTGCAGAGAAACGGAAAAGAAAGGAGCTCTCTAGAAACATGAGAGGGGATTGTCAGAAATATTTACTAATTGTCTGTGTCTGGTCCAGCTTGCAAAGCTGTCCCTCTTTAGGACATCGCTTGAACATGTGGTTCTGTGCTGCGGATGCTGACAGAGCACGAGTGTTACACGAAGCTGAGCATCCCACATGTGGATGGGTTTAGGAATGTGCGGAAGTGCTTTGTCTGAATTAAGGAGCCTGTTTAGATGTTTCCACAGGTTGGCAGACGTTGAAAAGGTTCATCTTGAAAATAAGGAATGTTACTTTTTGGACTGAGGGTTAGGTTTTTTTTAACGTATGCCTGTTCTTGTTTTAAGAGTAATGTTAGTCTTATTTGCAACTGTTGAATATTAAAGAAGCTCATGTACAAAATACTGTCCTATTTGTCCTATTCATTGTTAGAGTTTAAGAGCTTTTCTCTGAAAATGCTTTGTGTAAGTTTACACTTAAGAAAGCAATGAATGTTTTAATCAGCATGGACAATTGTGTGGAGGCACAAGAGAAATGGTGCTGGACTGAAAATACAAAGAAATTCTTTTGTATTTTAGCAGTTTAGTACACATGTTCAAAAATTTTAGAATAAGAACTTGACAGAGCTTTCTCATATCAAAAATCAATGTAAAACTGCACTGTAAAATAAAAAAAAAATCTTGCTTGCATATTAGGTATAATCATAAGTCTTGTTTTAATCTTGTTTTCCCTTATTCCTTGGTGTTATTACCAAAACATGTATTTCAGTGCATTAGAAAATGTAATTTGTGTCAACTGATACCTGAATCAGTTCTGGGATACACATAATTTTCTGTGATGTTGAATGGAGAGAATTGATTTCAAATGTATATTTTTGGATTAAGGTGAAGAGATCAAATAGGAACCTAACTCTTATGTCTGATGATTGAATTTGACCTGCCATACTAACAGAGCAGAATCCTGTAGGATCTGTATTTGTAACATATAAAGTGGTGGGAAAGTGGCGAATCAGTAACAATCAATATTTATGACACACATAAAGAAAATATTAGAAATGTGTGAGAAGCTGTTGCCCTATATGTATTCCTGTATTTTGTACTTATGGATAATAACTCTTAATGCCTATCAAAGTATAGCACAGAACGTGGAAAGAGCTTCTCACTCACTGCTTCTCACATGCTGAAAACTCCTGATATGCTTTGTGTCCTGGGGAACCGGCCTGAGCTGTCAAATCATTGCAATATATCATGGTTCTTGCTGCTGTTGTAAACTGAGATTGATACTGGCCACTGGTGTTTTAAAAAGATGATCACAGAATCTATGAAACAGTCTGTATGGCTTAATTTTTGCTTTACTGGGGTATTTAGTATTTTCTGGAGCAGAACTTGTGTTTCAGGCCTAAATCTAAGCCAATCATCTGACTCATGATCTATGTTGGGCTTGGCTCTGCAGTGAGGGTTTAAAGCCGCTGCAAAATTGTCTTTCAGTGAATTCCCATCACAAATCCACGTGGCTAGAACTTACAGATTTCAGAGTTTGAAATTTTTCTTTTAAATCTTGTTTCCCAGGGAAATGACAAAACTTTGTCTGCATGTCTCCTAGTAATTTTTGAAGCATTTTGCTCATTACATCTGGCAGAAAAGTAAAGTCTGTAAAATTAAGTTTTATGAAAATAGGTGCCCTAGCAGGGGGAAAAGATCCTACTAATGCCTTTGCTCCAGAGAGGTGACAGGATGAGTGTATCTCCTATAAGCAGCAGAGGTTTTGCAGCAAAAATGACAGAATTAAGATCTAATTGGCAGAAATGTACACGCTCTAGATATTAGGTTACAAATAATTCCATAAACGGCAAAACTCACTTCATGAAAAATCTGAACTTTTGGGGCAGAAACATAGTTCCACATGCTACCTTTCTGCAGAACCTGAGAAATTTATATGTGGTAGGATGTCATTCTCATAGCTGTTTCTGTATGCTATGTTTTTCTGTATGAAAACAGTTCAGAGCTAATAATCTGGACTGGTGAACACATAGTTCTCTATCCCCAGTGTGCACATATATATTTACATATGCATTAATTGCTTATATTGTAATGTTTGTGTATTTTACATGCTTCACACTGAAATGTTTTAGAAGTACAGTTTCTTATTTGGTGTATGCCTCAAGTCTGTAAATGTATTATAAATATTGTCTATCTGGATTAAATATTGTCATCTTTCAGGGAAACAAACTTCCCTTTCTTCTCTCCACACTTTCTGCGTCCTCCCAGCCTAGATAACAGCAGTCACAACTCAGAAAGTATATGAGAAGCAAAGTATTCTCCAGAATTAGAAGTTGATCACAAATATTCTTTGATGTATCATCTTTAGTACTCAGGATTTCCAGAAGTATCCACTAGGCTGTGGACACTTGAAAGAACCATGGTCTTTAATTAGTGCTTAACCTCCATTCTGTGAAGATCAGGCTTATATCAAGAATAGGTCTTGGGTTGCAAAATAAGTGTGGCAATTGCTTTTAAAAACTTGAGAATATGTCTGTAATCTGATTATGAAATGTTAATTTTATTCATATTTCAGCATCTACTGTGGCTGTTTTCCTCCCATATGTTGATATTAGTTAATAATTTCCAGCAAATTTTCCACCCAAATCTTACCATACAGTTATAGTCAGAGGAACACTGAATTTTCTGAGTTTAGCTGTCCCCTTATTTAAAGGACTAAGTTGTATTAAGGCTCCAATGAGTAACTGATGAGCTCTCATTTACCAGAGCCTTAAACCGAAAGCCTTCTAGACTGGCTTGGTATCTTTGCACATCCAGAAAACGTTTCTTTCTGTTCATTCAAATGTACTTTTCAGCATTTATTGTGAACATGCAAACAGTTTCTAGTTATATTGGAGAAGCAGCCATGAGTGATGTAATTCTACATTGTCATTTTTGTTTTCTATGCAGCTGTTGCAAAATTAAAAAGCTGTAAAGTTACAAAGGGCTTCATCTGAAGCCATAAGCAGCATGGAATTTCCTGCTGGTGGTTAAAATAATACAATTACTTTAAACAGATGCAAACAGTTAAGGGTCCCAAACAGGTCCCTATTTGAAAACAGAAAACCTCGTTCTTCTGAAAGTAACATTTGCTTGAAAACAAGGGAAAAACAATCCTGGCATAGAATATCTTTATTCTTTTGGCATTTTGGCACACAGCATGGATCAAGAAGAATAATCACACTGGCAGGTAAGAAAACAGTAACAGAAAGGCTTTTTTTGAGCACAATTCACCAGACGTACATCGTAGTTTATTCTTGTATCCATCTGCAGAGAAAAACAGCCATATGCTTAGAGACATCATTGTCTTTTTGCTTTTTTCTCCTCTGTACCAAAAATAAAAGTCATTAGGTTTGACAAGAATGGTACATTTTGTAGTAATTACAAGGGAGCACAAAACAAAACCAGGCCAGTTTCACAATGTCCGTAAGTGTCTTGGTGCACCAAAGAATGTTTTTACATTCTGTTAGAGGGAAGCTGATTAATTGCTTCTTTGTAACTCCAAATTGAAATCACAGTATAACCTGGTTGTGCTCAGCACAAGAAGCCTTTGGGGATGCCAAAGTTTGGACAGGAGTCTGGGGCACAGAGGAGTCCCAGAACTATTGTGTTCAGTGAGCTGTGAAAAGTCATTCAGAAGAGAAACACTCAGCATTCTTTATTTATTTGCATTGAAATATTTATCTGTGATGTGAGGCATTCATAATAGATTGTCAATCTCTTGTGCCTTGCGATGAATCTGGGTGTCTTGCATTGAATTCTAAGTATTCCCTTCCGTGAATAATTTCATAATTGTCACATTTCCAACCTATGAATGTTCCCTGACCTTTTGATCCAAATTGTCTGTAGTTTTTTTCCTTTCTCTAGGAAGGGAAATATCAAACCTCTAATTTTCTGTTTAAAAAAAAAACCAACTCACCTACTTAAATTATTAATTTTTGAACTTAGAGATTAAAACTCAATCAACCTGAAAATTCATGTCTTGCTACTCTTTCCTGATAATTGAAGGAAATTATTTATGTAGCATAGATTAATATTGTTCCATGTTCTACCTGACATTCCACATTAAAGTATGACTTTGAAACAGAGACAAGTTGGGACTGAAATACTCTATACAGCCACTCTAGTACTTGTAAAGTAAAGTGTTAGGTTCTTATTACCAAAGCTCACAAAGGAAGTCAATTTTCACTTCCATCTTGTTACGTGTTGGGTGGAACAGAGAAAGGAATGAGCTTGGGAAACAAAAAATGTAGAGAGAGCAAGGGCGTAATAACAATGAGCACTGCACATCCTCGGTCCTTAGCACTGACTTGAGGGAGGGGGATGCCACAGAAAACCTGTTTGCAGTGGAAAGACAGTAAAGTCTCTTTTCAATCTGCATCAAACACCATCACAGTCCTCTCAGAGCTATCCAATGAGACAGAGAAAACTCTGGGGTTTTTTACTGTTCTGGGGCAAGAAAACTCCCAAATAACATGTAGAGTAACGCTTAGCATTTTTTGCATAACTACTGGTTGGGTTAGGTAGAGCAGGAAGCTACGCTGGCCCACCAGCCCAGAAGAGTCTCTTCAGGGGTTTTATGCGTGAGCTTCTCTCAGCCTTTTCTCCTTTCCTTTCATTTCTGATTGTAAAAGGGGCTTGGATGCAGGTAAAAAGAAGTCAGTTTAAAGGAGGTTGAACAGTGCTAATCCAGAACACAAAGGGTGGAGGTGTATCTGTTCACTGCTGGCATGCAGCCATCATGGTTATCAGCTTAATAGCATAACTTAACAGGAAGAATTACACTCATGACCTTCTGCTCCAACAGCACCAGCTTCTATCACTTGAGCTAAAGGAGAATCTCCATTAGTAGTTGCTCATTGTCACAGGGCACATATCCCTCTCTTGGGCCAACCACTTATAATGACAAGATATCATAAACACTTGAACAGCTCTGATTTTGTCCAGTAGAGGGAAGTGGATAGACACAAACACTAACTCAATATGTTAGAGAGAGATATCATCAACATATTAACCGCATCATGCATGATTGGCAAAAGACGTGACAATTGCAGGAGAACCTTGCGTTTCCCACCACTACCAAAACCTCCATATTGACTAAGGATCATTTTCACTAGAATTGCTGCTTCTTGCGCTGTCACTGTTCTTTGAATTATAGAGCTGCCAGAAGAGAGTAATCTGGATCACAAACCAATTCACCTTGTTGCTGAAAATCAGGGAATATCATTGCTGTGTTACAGGCAACAGTCTTTAAGTTCAATTTTTTAAATTAGACTCTTGAGGGAAGAGGATTATTGAAAAATACCTTTAAGTGAGAGCTGGCAAGAAGCTACATTTCAAAAATAGATGTCTTTTTCCTTGGAAATAAGAATGGAATAGAAAATTGGGGACTGCCACAGAAGTCCTCCAAAGTGAGAACTCCAAAGCGTTTGGATGCTGCATTTTCACTTTAGTGGTGATTGACGTTTCTTGGGTAACATGATAAAAGCAAAATATTTCAGAACTAGCTCTTTTCTAGACTGCTGTTTACTTGCTTACACCAGCCCAGGGGCTGTTTTCTGCAGAGAAAGACAGTTACTGAACTTGGAACTGCCCTCGTCAGCTTCAGCTGTGCAAGTAGGACCCACCTAGTAGGGAAAAGAAGAAAAACGTTTGCCTGTTTTAGAGTCAATGTTTGTATTGTAAGTCCCCTTTTAAGACAGGAAAAGGCAAAGATGTACCTTTTAGTGGCAATAATCACACTCCTGTACCATGGAAACATGACTAACCGTATGAAATATAACCAAAGCATGCTGACAGGCAGCTGTTAAACCAAGCTTCCTTTAGAATATGCTTTCTCTGTCCCTTGAAGCAGTCCTCCTCTTCTCTTTTAATGCCGAATGCTTTCCCACAAGGTCCACTAGATCCTTTCCTCTCCATTGGGTTAGCTGGAATATCCAAATTTTAAAGGTTGCCCACTGCCTTGCACCAGCCATTTACAAAGCAGCTCCTGTTCTGGAACCATTTTTTTCCCCACCAACTTTGGCTGTTTCTCATCTTCATTCCTTTCTATACAGAACTCTGAAGTCCCTGTAGAGGTTTCCTAACATCCTGAAGTCTTCATCAAATGGTTAATTGGTATTCTGTTAGGCTGTCAAAAAGGATTAGAAGGAGGTATCTATTCTTCTTCTTCTTCTTCTTCTCATTCTTTAATGACAAGTTACATTGCCAGCTTGTCCACTAAATGACATTAGGCAAGGACCAATTTACCTCTTCATACCAAAGCAGAGAGAAACCAGAAAAAAAGTCTTCCACTTAGGACATGTGTTGAGAATTCAGATAATTCCTGTGCTGCTGTAATTTTATTTTAAGAGTTACCATTATTAGCATGAAAATGCATATTACCCCCTGACTGCTTTTTTTTCTGTAGTTTTAGGAGAACATGTAAGTAATTGTGAAGCTCTGAAACAATCCACCTTTGAAAATGTCATCAAACTCATGAAGAGTTAACATTTTGACACATGCATTTTCACACAGAATTTCTCAACTAATTCTATGAGAATCTTTTTCTCGTTCTTTATCAGGATCATTTCTTTCATCCTCTCAAATAGAGTTTGAGTTTAGCTGGAAACTAAAGATGCTGTGTTTGCCAGCACTGTTTTCCCCTTTGCACATGTGTAGCTCTGCCATTGCAGCCAATATCACTGCTCATGGGTGTACACATGAAAACTGATATAAACATTGTCTAAGATGGAGTCCTTGGAGAAGGAAGAAATGTATTTATTGTAATGTTAGAAACCTGATTCTAATCCCAGTTCTGTTTGAGTGTAGACTACTTCCACACATGTAGGGGCATGGCTGGTTTTCTAAGGAAAAAGGGAGAGATGCCTTGAAAAGATGGAGGGAAAGAAAATAGAATATCCACAATAGGCTCGATTCACCCCAAAAATCCACGTTCTGTCCCTCTCACTTCCATGTCTGAAGTACTGCTAAAATGACGTGGTTAATGCAGCTCATTGTATTTTGCCGTTATGATGATATATGTAGTGATGGGACAGATTAGGTTAATGGCAAGAATGTGATTGGCAAATGTAACCGACTAGCAGGCGGTCGTAATTGCACTATCCAAATACAGAGCTAAGAGAGTTCAATGAGTGTTAATGCTGCTCTGCATCCTGCACGACCAGAATGAATGCCACACATTTCCAAGTGTAAGAAATTCTGCATAAATAGGACATTCAATTATTTATGAATAGACTCTAAGTCAGTGATTAATTAGCATTTTAAATATGGTTGATTAACACATTAACCCTATTTTATGAAAACTCTTTTAAAAGATACATATTACATGTGCTTCCATTTGATTTTCACATTTCTGATGTCTTTCATCTGTTAGATTACTGTGTCCTATAAGACTTTCTAGAACGTTTAATTATTTACTTTACAAATGCAGGATGTTATAATGATATTTGTAAAGAAAAAGCTAGGATAATGAATATACAATACTGTATTAGCAGCTTCCCCAACTGTTGACAGGAGGTTAGGGGGGTATGGGTGGAGGAAGAAAGAAAATCAAAACAAGATAATAATGTTGCACTAGATGTATACAAGTGAATATGCAATAAGCATTGGGAATAGTGTACAAAAGCAATAACATCATTTACCATTCTGTATGAAAGAACTATCTGAGGTGCTTTTGTCTGTATTGAAGGTAATGTTTGGAAACCTTCACTGGAAAGCAGAATATAACCTAGAAACTGTTTGCATTTTCAGTTACAGAAGAAAACGTTTACTTGTTTAATAATCAGTTATTTATTTCTATTATTAATTATTCATCCATCTCTCAACGATTACTAGCATACTAGCTCCTATTGTACCAAGGGCTGGGATTTACCTACCAGACCTAACGACAATGAGACATTTCTGATATATGAACATAGACCTAATAAATAGAATAGAGGGAAAGACCTTCCCCACCCCCCTCCAATCAGTAGCTCAGTTCATTTTAAACCGTTTGTTTCTGTGGAGATTTATCAAGTTCTAGAATTGCCTAATAACCTAAAATATCTCTCTCCTGTATATTGGGTAGCGATCTACATTTGTTCTCATATAATAAAGTGAAATTATGCTGGAAGTGAGACTGTCAGAATTGGCCTTTTATTTGGAGGTCTCATCTCCTGACACACTGAACACTGAAGACATTCAACCTTCAGAGCACTCAGCATCTCATAAGGGTCCATATTTAAAGCATGCACCTGCTCCTCTGTAGTAAATACAATAAATATTCTTACTTAGAGGCAAATGCTTGGAATATTCTGTATAACTGGTGCTGTCCATATTTCTGCAATTGACGGCTGTTTCACCACTGCATTGTAAAGGGAAAAGTGCAAAGATCACTTCAAGCTGTGCTTGGAATTTTCCAAAGTTAATCTGTGTGTAAAACAAAAGCAGGGGGAAATGTGCAATATGGAAATTGGTCAACTAGTTCTTCATCTGGAAAATGGCTTCTTAGCAGGGAATCGTTAAGGTACAATATAGATTTATGGACCACGGTAATTGAAAAAGGGTGTAATTGACAATTCTTACGTATCTTCATCTGTGAGTTTATTTGTGCAGTGTGAGAAGCACTTTGTCTACGGTTTTCTTCCTGTATACTGGATGTTTGTATACTTCTACTACACAGAAGCAAGCTGTGAATGTCGTCCTGATACTCAAGTCGAAGGGCCTGATTCTTCTCCAGAAATTCCTCCTTTTCAGTTATTTTGCCATCAAAACTATTCCTAACCTTCATAGTATTGTCCTTCCTATCTGAAGAAAACAGGTACTTAAATTTTTAATTTGCTCAGTTTTGCTTTATGCCCAGAAATAAAGGCTAAACTCTTTCATTTTTTGACTCTAAGATTACCTCGGTGGAGGTGGCCACATCAAAGTGAAGGACCACATCTATAAAAGACAGGAACTGGGGTATCCAGGCACGATGCACGGGTTCTGTGCTTAGGGGGACTATATGCAAGGGTATGTGATTACCATATATCAGGAGGCTTGTGGAGCAAGTTCAGTGAAGTCATTATGATGATATCATTGCTGGTGGCCGTTACTTTGCATTACTAGTGGCCATTACTGTAATCTAAATGGACATTGGGAGGAGATTATGGTGAAAGGTGCTAATGGCTTGCACATTAGAGGTCATTAACATCTAAGCACCCAGGATGAAAGTCCATGTACAAAGAGTTAAATAAATTGCGCAGTAGCTTCCCCCAGGGAGTCATTAAAGGTATTATGCAAGTTTAAGTACCCTTCTTTATCTGGGCTATTAGACCTTTCCAAACAGGAGGTCTAAAGGAAGAGCTCCTGAGTAGTGGTTTTCCCAGGTGTAAAATAAAGCCTGTTGGCTGAGGCTTGTGGGGTGGTGGGTGAGAATGAAAGCAAAAAGTGCGTGCAGTTTTTCTGTTCAAGGAAGGTGCCACACATTTTGGGGCTTTACTCTGGCATACAGTCAAATTACCCACCTCATCCTGAGCTGGAAGGTTTGCTGTATGTTTGCAATATTTTGTTTCCCTGTCTTTTTTTGTAAAAAAATCTCATAGACTCGCAATATTCAGAGTGTGAGTATTCTAGCAATGTAAGTATCTGCTATCATAAAGATTTTCCAATACTATTAATGTAAAACATTAGGCAATGCCAAAATCCTACTGTTTTCACTCACCAGCTTGAATAAATAATGGAAGAAAGGAGTAAGTAGAAAAGGGAAATAAATTCTTCCTCTCAGCTGAGGCTCTTTGCAGAGATGTGTGTTTTCTTTCTCCAGTATGCCTCCAGAGCTTATAGTAAAAATAATTCAGAAACTTCAGCTAGCGCACAAGGCAGCAACCCAGCTCTGTTGTGGGAAGGATCCGCCTTACCACACGATAGTGTATGCTCCCTGCTTGTTACAGCAACTCTCCGTAGGTTGCAGTTTATTTTCAGGTGTTCCCATTCACGACCAACCAAGCTATACGTGCAACAACTGCAGCATATCTAACCAAACTGAAGTTAACCAAGAGTAAGAGATTTTTGTGTTAATAAGCCTCTCTTGAATTATCTGATTTAATGTATACTGCTGAGTCAAATCTACCTATCAGCAGGAAGTTTTGCAAGAGTTGATGTTTGTATGAAACTATACCAGAAGGTAAGTCATTATTAAAGATAAGCCATTAGAACCAAAATAAAACCAAAGAGTGTGAGGTGGCAGAGTGGTGAAACACAGCACTGTAGTTAAGGATAAATAATAGAGTCCCCTTGGGGTAATTATTTACGAATCCTGCGTTACAGTTAAACTTAATTGCAAATACCTACCATAAATATTCAGGAATCCTGGTCCCGAGTCCTCTGCACAAGTCTCAGGGTACATTGAATGACCAGCTCTGGTCTTGCTCAAGGAACTAGGGTTCCGTCCCAATGTATGACGAGCCCACAAGCTTATTTACACTAAATCTTGTGCTTGAATGAAGTCAGAATATTATTGAAGTGCACACATCAGCTCAGAAAGGTTTATCTCCCAGTTTAGGTGTAAACTCAAATACTTTAATCCAACTGTAATTAAGGCACGGACTAGAGGGGAAAAGAACTGTATGAGAATATTTCCACAGATGTTTTATTGAGGGTTCATAGCAACAAAGAGAAAGAGTTTGGCTCTTGTCCTATGATGTCTTTAGTCTTCAAAGGCTGCAAGTCCTGTAATTAATCGACAGGTAGAAAATAGGCTGGACAGAGGTTAATTCACTGCGGAGTACACTTGCTGCGCCTGCGCCCTAAGTGTCTGATTTAGTCCTGATCCAAAGTCAGCTGAAGCCAATTGATCAGGCCCTAACTGCACACTGATTGGTATCGCTGTGCTTGGCAGCGTAGTAAATCTTTGAGAATTAGGAGCCACTGTGTTTTTTGGAGTAGGTCTTTTCACCATTGTGTGTGACTGATAACTTGCAGTGGGATTTAAACATGAACATCATATTATTGAGAGAGAACACTGTAATTGTTGCCAAAATAATAGATGAAATAACTCAACTTCCACTGGAAAAGTTTCAAAGGTGGAAAAGTTTCAGACAGGCATTTTTTGCAGGTGTAATGAAAGGATCAGCATGTATTTCCCCCAAAGGCTTTCATTTTTCATTTTTATCCTTAAGAGAAGCCAGTGGCACTTCCTGGGTATTGTCATTGACTAAGGCACAAAAGAAGGAGAAAAAAGAAACAATTGATAAAAAAAAAAAGAAAGAAAAAGTGAATCAAAACATGACTTCTTGTTTTCAAGAAGAAGGGCCAACTTTTACTTTATAGTAACAGCTTTGAGATCAGCAGCTGTGGGATTACATGGCAGAGGTTTGTAAAAAAAATCAATAACTGCTGCTGTTTGGAGAGAGGGAAAGAAAGGACAGCTAACTAGACCAGATTGTAACAGTTCTGCAAGCAGTCACAATGCTCACCTTACAACAGCGCAGCCCTGCAAATTATTAAATAATAAATCACAAAGTCGAACAGTCTTGGGTGGACAGAATGCGTTTGACTGTAAAGCAGACAGAGGCCTATGAATTATTCACATCTCAAGCAAAGATAAAACAAGCAGAGAAGAAATGAGAAGAATTCTTCCAAACAGGTTCTCCTGTACTGAAATATACCTTTTGATTACTGATACATATTTGGGGATTCAACCGGTCAAAGTCAAGCCAGAACTAAGAAGAAGGAGACAACTGCAACCTAGGTTTAGAGCTATGGGAAAATCCTGGCATTAATAAGTAACTTCAGAAGTAATGTGCCTGTGAAATATCATTTTGCAACATTAGTGTGTTAGCAATTAAGGGGGGAAAAATGGATCTCGGAGAATAATTGTCATAGAAATGTCAACATTTCAAGTATTTATCTTTAATTTAGTAAGTTAAAACTTTGTAAGAGCTTATTTTAATCAGAACAGCAAGCTGAAAGCTGAAAATCTGCTTATGAAAATGGTGGGAATCTTATGTTTTGGTAATTTTAAGCATCTCATTTAGCTGAAAGGGGAGGAAAAGAGTTAAAGCTGATTTTCAATATAAAGACAAGAAAGAAAAGCAGAATTCTCCATTCTGGACCGTGGGTTTTTATTACTGGCTTATAACATTTAGGTTATTTGAACATAGCTAATGTCTATGACTTACAGAGGAAACAAAATCAATCAAAACACTCATTCTCCTTTGAAGTTTGGTGGGTTGGTTTTTTTCCCCAGCAGAATTTCAGGCTTACTACAGTGATGTACTGATACAGTGAAAGAAAATATGACGGCCAAATCCTGCTGACACCGACTGGGGCCAGAGCGTAACACTCTTGGGGCTGTATTGATGACATGGCTCGAGGATCTGATCAATTCCATGTTTCTAGAGAGATAAATGGTTTAAAAAGGACTTTATTGCACCAGATCTGCATGGTTTAAATTATAATCATAGAATGGTTTGGAAAGGACCTTATGATCTTTGTTTAAAACTCACTCTCTTAAAATTGAATTTATACATGTAGATGGTTAGTGATGCCTTCTTTATGGTGAGTGATATGGTTTCTTGAAGGATGGAAACACACTCCTGCTGAGCCTAATGCAGTCTGAAGTTATATAAAAAAACACCACTCTTTGTTTCTTGAAGATCACGTCTGTGAACGAACCTACTTGTGGGAACTTTTCCCATGACTGATTGTGTTACTACATTTAGGAGCAGTGATGAAGTTGGTGTGTCTCATTTTTCAATCTGTTTGTGTAGCGCTGAAACCTTTTTATTTGTGATAAGAGAGCGCAATGAAGAATAAGGAGAGGAGAACCTGACACAAGGGAAGCTGTAACTAATCTTGCTGAAGGCCCCTGTATGAGTTCACCGGAGTCCCACCAACTGGTTGGAAGCCTGAGTATCTCAGTAACCGGAAGCAAATGTTCTCAGTGTTCTGAGCACCAGTCCTTTCAGTGTCTGGGTCTGTGCGAGTTCCCCGTAAACCTGTGGCCTGATGAGGAACAGAGTTGCTTTACTAGCGTAGCTGCTGCAAACTGCAAGTGCAGATGGGAAGCAGCACACGCCAGCTCCTGAAGACGGAAAGTCTGGTTCAGGGTATGAAGCTGGAGCCTCCCTCCCCACACCTCCTCCAGAGTCAGTCCTCTCATGCCTGTTTATTCCCAGCCCACAGTCAGCTCTTTCATCTGAAATACGTAAAACTGTTCAGGTCAGTCTTCCCAGTCTCCTGATTTCCTGCACTCCAGGCAAATCAATATCAACCTGCCCAGGCCCCAGCAAAGCCTGCATCCAAGCCTTGCTCCTTGCCTCCCAGACCCATAGCTCCCCTGTCTTTTCTCTCTAGTCAGCTCTGAACCTCCTCATCTTGCTCCAAGCTGCCTTCACCTGTGAAGTGCCCTCTTGCACCAGTGTGTGATTTTCCCTGAGCTAGAGGCTTACAAAGCCATCTACTAATTGACTTTCACAGAGGTGGAAATCACAGGGGTACGATAAGACCAGGAAACAGGGTATGAAATGTTGTAATTCAAGAGTTTCAGGAGGGATGCAAATAATCAGTGATAATACAGGGGTAAAATCGATATACAGCAGAGCTTCAGAGGTGTAGACAAGAGGCTTCAACTGGATAAATACAAATCTAAAACAGTGAATAAAAGCAACTCAAAAGATAAATGACCAATACAACCAGCTGTGAGAAGGTGTTACTCCAGGGCTTTGGGCAGACTGGAGGAGAGGGGTGAATGGGAATGAGAAACTTGACTGAAATGTAGGGAGACCTGAAGTATTAGTAGTTACAGAGCTGGCAACATCTCTTGGGTATTTTAAATAGTGTAGGGCACACCAGTTCTGACTGAAGGGTGCTGATGCATCTGTGGAACAACAGAAAATTCTGGTATACCAGTGCTAAGGAGCTATTTTGCTGGTATCTGCTTGCCAGCAGCCAGGAAGCTATGCATCACATCACTTTTTCATTATGCATTTAATATATGTGTTCGAGGATTAGAAATGAGCTTGTAGATTTTGTATCGGAACTTCAGTTTTGAAGTTATAGATTCCTGAACAACAGATGGTCAGTGGAGAGCATAAGATTAAACAGATGATCTATTGCACTGGTATTGTCTAAAAATTTCAGGTGGACAACTGACAACTTCAGTAACAACTGAAGTTAATTTTCTGTACGTGGGGCAGCATAAATATAACCTGGGCTCACCAGCTTTTGACTCCAAGCCTGCTGTGCCAGCAGGAAGTCTCATCGTTGCTATAAATTAGTAAATTAGATTTGCCAAGAATCAGAATCTAGTCTTGGAAATTTTACATAAAAGTTGGCAATAACGGTGGGGTTTTTGTTGCTCTCCAGTACGTAGGTGAGAAAGATGCTCCTTTTCCAGCTCAATGAAAAAAATTCCTAATAGGACCTTCGATTTAGATGTGCCAGTGATATTAATGTATAGGTCAGACCTGCACAAATCAGATGAGTAATTTGGGTATATATTTTGCCCTGCATATTCAATATTAAAGCATGTTAAAAAACCATCTAGAATTTACTGTATGTAGTATTAAGATTATGGCAGCAGCAGGTTTTTTTAGCTGTTGTTTATTTTTCCTTTAAACAATAAACTGAAAGAATGCGACTAAAGATATTCTATACTTTTTTTTTTTTTTTTTAAAGTTTCTTTTACAACATCAGGTCTCTTTGCTGTACATACACACATTTGTTTAGGAGTATACATTGCTATAGCTCCCCTTGCCTCCTGGTTTAATTCAATGTTGTACATATTTTCTGTCTTTGGGGTGTTATGCAGAGAACGTACCAGCGATGTAAGCCTTGGCTATGCTGAAGCAGGAACCGCCTGATACAGAAAAGATGAAACTTGTTTTAAAATGTTTCATTTTATTCTTTAGGAAAAAAGCGAGCACCTGCATAATGTGCTCTGGTGAGTACTATCCATTAAAGAGTTGTGATACGGATGTTAGAAGATTATTTATAATACTGTTATATAATGGCTCAGATGGACTGCACTGGAGAAATTAACATGACAGAGGGATGGAAATCATATTAGAATTTGGACTTACTTGAAAGTTCATGAAATTATATTAAAAAAATACCATTCAGAATAAACACTAATGACATGCCTTTTTATTGATGTTTAATTCAGAAAAGAAGTTAATGCATGCCTTGAAAAGCAAAGGAGGAGGACGGCTTTATGCTTAATAATTTGCTTAAACTGAATTTCATACAGAAAATTAATTTGCTCTTAACAACTATATGACTTTCTGACTCGCTTCATTTTCTGATTACCAGTGCTCTTCAATATGTTTGAAATACTAAGAAGTAACTGGATGAATACAGTTAGAAACTTCTGGGGTGAACACAGTACTTTTCCCACTTAGTTCTTGAAAATGCAGTTTGCTTCTGACTCTCCTCAGAAGGGCAAAGGACATTCAGCTGGAGTACAGTGTTCAGTTCTGGAGTCCTCAGCACAGAAGGGACATGGATCTGTTAGAGAGAGTCCAGAGGAGGCCATGAAGATGGCCAGAGGGCTGGAGTCCCTCTGCTGTGAGGACAGGCGGAGAGAGTTGGGGTTGTTCAGCCTGGAGGAGAGAAGGCTCTGGGGAGACCTTAGAGCAGCCTCCCCGTTCTGAAAGGGGCTCCAGGAAAGCTGGGGATGGGCTCTTGACTGGGGAGTGCAGGGACAGGACAAGGGAGCGGTTTTAAACTGAAAGAGGAGATTGAGGTGAGATACTGGGAAGAAATGTTTTCCTGTGAGGGCAGGGAGGCCCTGGTCCAAGTTGCCCAGAGAAGCTGTGGCTGCCCCATCCCTGGGGGTGTTCAAGGCCAGGTTGGATGGGGCTTGGAGCCCCCTGATCCAGTGGGAGGTGTCCCTGCCCATGGCAGGGGGTGGAACTGGGTAGGCTTTACGGTTTAATGGCTTCTGACCTAAGTCATTCTATGATTTAAGCTGTGGCAGGGTTGACAGATACCACAACCCTTGTAAAGCATAAAGCACGCTTCCAGTGTTCTCTCCTATGACACGGTTACCTGCTTTGCTGCAAAGAGCAGGGAATTGGACGTTTAGGATAAATTCCCCAGCTTAATCTGGTAGCCGTAAGTAAAGTTGAAAGACCTGACCTAAGATACCGGAAGAGTGGAGAATAAATAAAATTGAAGAGGAAAATAAGATAATCCTCTGTCAGCTAAGGATGCCCAGTATTTACTATATTGGAAACTTTTTTTCCTTTTTGCAAATAAAGGTATCTGTATTCTTAGGAAGTGCTGCTGCTTTGCTTTGCCAACACCTCTACTGCCAGTTTATTCAGAGCAAAGACCCCACCCCTTACGTCCGTAGCCAGCAGGTGGCACGCAGAGCATCAGGAGCCTGGACATGCACCCACTTGCTGTCATACTCACAGTGGACATGGAGGGTTCTTTTTATAATTAAAAATATTTTTTAAGGTCAAGCCAGACAGTTAAGTCAAAGCAAAGCATTTTACTTCTTTTCGGGAGCTACATTGCTCCTATTTAATCTTCTCTCTAATTTAGATCTATGCTTAAATGAGTTACCTCAGAACTGTCAACATTTTATATCAGAGTGTCACCTATTTTAACATTTGGTAAATATACTTTCTTCCCTTATTTACCTGTGGGATCGTACCATTTGCTGCATTTTACTGACTTTCCTTAGTGATTTTGGCTTCTCTGAATCTTGATTTTTTTTGTTTGGCATCTATTAATTTTTAATGTTGTCCACTTTTTGTACATAAGCTCTTAAAACTGAGTTTCTGATATGAAAAGCAATGTGTCTAGGAACACCAAAGTTTATAATATTGAGAAATGGAAAATATTTTGTGATAACAAACCTGAAAGAGTCCTGTCAGCAGGAGGGTTGCCAGATAATCTCTTGCAGTTGAGACTAATGAAACAGTTTATCTTGTGGTCTGTAGTTAATAACTGTGGTTGGTTTTCTGAGCACTGAGTTATTCTAGAGATCTGAAGCATTTTCCATTCAAATAATTTTCTTGCATGGCTTTATCCAAAACACTGTCTTGTTGAAAGACACTTCCCATTGACTTCAGTGCTTTGGACTGGACTCAGTGTGGTGCCAAGTGCCAGTTCCCTTTTCAAACAGTGTGCGGAGGGATAGTCTCTTTGAATCCATTGTCTTTAATTCTCAATTTGTCTTTAATTATCCAAATGAACCAAAATGTAGATGCTTTCCATTCATGACTTCCATTTGAGAGAACTGCTAAGCAATTTGACATGAAAGTGATTATAGAAACTGGCTCACATATTTATTTGAATCATCTGCCTTCAAGGAGCTATCAAACAAGTTCGTAGCTGTGTTACCATGAGCCCCAAGTTCTAATTAGCAAAACCAACCTGACACACACTTCCTCTTACCGGCTTTTAAGCCATTTTCTTTTCAATCTTTTGGAAGCGCTGGGGAGCGGGCCTGCAAGAATTAATAATGTTATTGCAGTGTGTCATCCTGGAGTCATTTAAATGATGTGTGTGTTCCACACTAACCTTTGAGGTTATTATTAAGTCCTGCCACAGCAGGAGCAAAAGTCAAGAAGCAATTATATGCATGATTAGTTTGTCAGTTTTCCAGAAGTTCTTTGGGCCACTGTTCATCCTGCCTGGGTCATTGTGATGAGGAATTAACACTGAGTTTTGGGCTGATAGTGCATGTTGCTGTTGGGCTGCCCCCCACCCCCCCCAGTTGTCAGTGCTAGGAGAACAAAGATAACAGAGTCATGGAAAGCAAAACGTGCTCTAAGCCTCATTTGACAAATCTGAAAGGAGGCAAATGCATTATTTCATGGAAGGTTAAATTGAACACCTCTAAGTTCTCATTCATGAGGACGTCTCAAAACATGAGTTACGAAAAATAGTTTCTCTTCAGCCTAATGCAGGGGCTGGACAAACTTTTAGCAGGTTTAATTGGGCTACACTAACCTGACTCCACCTGGCTTTTTATTTTTGCTCACCTCCTCAAAATAAATACTTTGTGCTGTTCTGAAAATATAAACGTGATCTACAATGGCATTGATAACAAAGATAAATTAGACTACCCATCTCCTGTATTGTGTGATCTTTGCGTAGCAGACAATAAGGGAAATCAATTGAAACATAAAGCATTATAATGCTAACTCTCACCCACCACATGGGTACAGAGACTGTACAAAAGAAATACAGAGCCCTTCCTTTTATGGCACTGTGAATTTTCTGCATGCATGTTCTTTTGAAATTTCATAGTTCTATTTTCTAGTGTTGGTAGAAGACCCTACTAAAAACCGTGTCTTGAAATCAAATTTCTCTGGGCTCTCCCAGCTGCAAGTTTTGCATAGGTGACAAGGAAATCAATTGTCTGCTTGTCTCAGAAATTATCTTCTCGCTCTCCTGTCTGGAAGCAAGGCAACCAAACTTGTAAAGAGTTTTCTTGAATTTTTGATTTTTCCCACAAATGTAGACAAACTTGACCTTTCAACATCCAAAAAGACAAAATATCATGTTGTAATGCTGATGTTCATAACACGTCTTTAGATGTCATTTTCTTAACGTAGACTTAGAATATGTGAATGCTAACAAAACGCCACAACAGAGGTGTGTATGTGTGTGGAGGCCAGAGTGGACAGGCTGAGTGGGCCATCAAGGTGTTTAATAAAGGATGGGGAGCACGTGACAATACAGGCTATCTTGTGGGTTGCTCAGAGTTTACAAGGTTTATTGACAATATTTATGGAACTGGAACTGTTCACTGCTGAAAAGGGAGAAGGTAGGTTATCAACATGCAAGTAGATATATCTTTATGATAATGATAAATTATTGCTTGTAGGTTACAATGAAGATATTGTAATGTCCATCCTAATGGTTAGCATAATGTTACTTATAAAGAAAATCAATGGATGTGTTTTAAAAAATCAAGATGTGATTTTCTTATTTTATTTTTAATAAAGCCACTGTAACCGGTCCAACTTGCTGAGTTGAACCATGCATCAACAAACAAATGCTCCTGATTCCAGCTATTGTTTTTATTCTCTGAAAAATGGATGGTTTCGTTACAGAATTTGTTAGGTCACCTTAAAAAAAATTCCCAGTTGATCCATAACGCTGCAACTGATGGATTTACAACAAAATCCATATCCGTTATTTTACGTACATTTTGTTGCTTAAAAAGAATATCTTAATATAACAGCTGATACTTTTTAAATCCACATTGAAACAACTGTTGGATTTTTATACTGTTGTAAAACTCTTTGTAGGGTATTCATAGAAAATGTTTTATTAATTGCCATATGTTTATTGATTTCTCTTTCATGTTGGTTCTTTTGTTCTTTCTTTGTAGTGGCAAAAGATCTTTCTGCATCATCATTTGCAAGTTATCTAAAATGTCAAAGGTGTTCTTTTGAAGTTTATTATAGATCACATGCTGTACAGGCCTTGACTTTGGCATATTTACAAAAAAAAGTACATACTTTGAAAGCTCAGAAAGAAGTTGGGGTTGCAGTAGTTAAAAAAAGGAAGAATATTTTTCTACTTTTCTCCCCCTTTTTTTTTTAATTTAAGAAGAGTGTAAACAATTCTCTGCATTAGAAAAACTGATGTGTCAGGTAATTGTTGTTTTCTTTTGCCTGTCTCACTGTATCTCACATTAGTATCATAAAACAGATTGTATGCAATCTAGGCTTAATCCTCCTGGCAGGCACGTTACATTAACACTCCAGCAGTAGACTGGAGAAACTAAGAAGGGGGAGAGATGAAGCATTTACTGTGGTAGGACCATTCCCTTTTTCCAGTTGAGAATCTGAAAAAATTGGCACTGTGATCTCACCGAATGAACAAGGGCACGTGAAATCATTTTGTACAACAGCGATGCCTTAATGAGGTGGCATTTCTGAGCTGTGTAGAATTTTGCTGCATTTCCTCTGTTCTGGCTGCTTACAAAAGAGCTCCGAGCATTTGGATGGGGGAGCGGAACAAGTGGCCCAATAAAAAATAAAAAATAAAACAGTTAATAGTGCTATTCACTGACTTTTAAGCTAGCTATTGATGTCTAAGTCAGCAGATCTTTTCCTTTTGAAACCAGAAAGTAAGAGGAGGGTTTTTTTAAGCATAACCAGGAAAAACCTGTGCTTTGATCTAAAGGTGGTTCAAATGAGATCCACACAGAGTTAATGCCCAAGCATGTCAACCTTTTTTTTCCTTAGGAGAGAACCAAGCTCTGCTACTTCAGTTGACTGAAAATCTCCCTATGAAAGGCTCCTTGAGTAAACGGGCTGTGTTAAAACGTGGGTAGGTGCTGTCTGCTACCCCCAGTACATGCGAAGAACAAGGTCCCAGAGCAGTGTGCTATTTCTTTATTAATTTTTTTCTTTTCTGATAATTAATATTTAGAAGGCTAATAAACCGCAAGTGAAGACTGAAATATGCAGAGCTGTCAATGCAGGGACCCAAGGAGGAGGTTGGTTAGTATGGGATGCTGACATACAGGAGCATGTTTGCAGCAGCAGCAGGATTCCCCCATCATTTACATTAATTGAGATCAAAGGAGTTACTCCCAATTTGCACTAACCTGAGATCAGTTAATCCATGCATGCTTAAGGAGAGCTATATTTTAAATGGTAAAGGAGGAGGCGATGGCATCATGAGCACTTTTCTGGCATGTCTGAAAACTCATTTTGTTGCTTTGTAACTCATCCTGTGGAAAAGCTCTGTCGAGACATTGTCCTAGGTTTCATCAGCAGAGAATGCTGTGCTGTGAGTTACCACCTTCCCAGGTGAGGGAATTATTTAGCTTTTCTTTAAAAGAAAGAAAATGCAGAGTCCTTATTGATGGTTTTCAATCATTAAAAAAAAATCCTTAGTGTTTTTAGGAGTATACAGGATCTACAGACCCTGTTTCTGGGGAAAGTTTCTATGATGCTATTTACTTGGTATTACTTAACCTTTTATCCCTGATTTTTGTTTGGCTTTTCTTTCTGGAAATGTTGATAATTGTCAGGCTAACTTCCCAGATTCCTTGGTGGCAGTATTTCAGTGATAGGTCGGATTTCTATAAATACTATTTGTAAAGTGATTGCACTTGGAAGACTGTGTGTATACTTTTGAAGAGGAATTGGTGGAAATGGTGCTAAAAATCAAAGACAATTAAAAGGAACATTAAGACTGATAGAATTTAAGACTGCCTATAAAGGTGAAATATAATACAAAATTACTAGCTTTTTGAATACAAAAAAGCTCCAGTAGGTGAAGATGAAGGAAAATTGAAACATCTGCTGCTTGAAGGTAAGGTTAAAAAAAAATCAACATTTCAGCATCCCACTGAAACAAAAAATTACCTTTGCCAGTCATCATTCTGGCACTCCAAATCTGCTGCTTTATGTTCCCTGTTAAATAACTTTCTTTCCATGCACTTTGAGGGCAGGGTGGAAATACACAACTTAAATGGTAGTTAAAAAAGCAGATGGTGCAACTGCATTTAGGGTGAATAAATGCACTTTTGAATTCAGGTGCTATCTGCAGACTTAGAGGCAGAATTTTCTACTGAAATAAGAGAAAGCGTTTCTGAAATCTCTGTGGGTGAAATTCACCCTGGAGGCAGGAGGAGGCCCATGCATGATGTGCATCCCTCGTGACACTGTCTGGGGATGCTCGGATGCTTGGATTTGTGCTTGGATTTCAAGAAGGGTTGAATATCGGTCTCACCAAATGAAAAGCAGCTCAAACCTGTCCATATAGAGTTCTGTGTCACGGTGCTGGTACCGAAATCTTATAGGAAATAAAGTAATTTCTAGCTTTTAAAAGTAGAGTCAGAATAAAAGTTTGACCTATTTAAAAGAGAATCAATGAAATTAAAAACAATTGTCATGTTCTATTAAATAACATTAGAGTATAGAATGAGGGAATTGAAGGGGTGAGGAGTTTTGCTCCTCCCCAACACTGATTTTTCCAGCCATTGTACTGGGGCATCAGGAGGCAAAGGCAGTCCGGAAGCATGTGAGGTTCAGGAGAGATTGCAGGGCAGCGTGGCTGCGGGGAGAACTGTTTCCGATCTCTACAAAAGCAAGTTGTGTACAGAGAGGACAACAATAGCAAAGGGTCCTGCATCGTCCACCTTCACAGAGCTGTTGTTTTGATCTGCCCATCCGCCTTGTGTAATGCTCATCATCTCCAGGCACTTTATGCCTCAGCCACACAGAAAACCCCATCTGCTCCGTTTAATGATTTCTGTTTGATGAATTTTTCTGTATTCATAAAGGGAGATGCTGTCACAGGGGACAGCCTCAAGCACACCCACCCCTACAATCTTTATCAAGCTCCCAGCCATAATCATCCAGGCTCTGCTCCTAATATAGCACAGGCCCTGCAGAATCAGGGGTGCGCCGGCAGCCAGCTTCCGACTTCTTCATAAACTGTAATTCTGATGCTGCAGGTTTAATTAAGTACGTGGCAGATAATCAGCCACTGAAAACAGGGGCCTCCACTGGGGAATTACCTGAGTGAAAGCAGACCAAACATGAAGGGGCTCCCTTGTAACTCTAGCACTCACGCTTCGATGGCATAATGGAAAGAAAGTTATCAAATAAAATCTGTTTGCTTGTGGCTGTGCTGTGACAGCTTTGTTAGTCCTAACAGATGACAAGGATTATTCAATCAATATAGATTTACCCTGAGAGTTTTGCTGTTTTCAGGCACCTCCAGGAAAATGACAGCCATTAAATATGTACAAAGGCCAGTCCAGGGCCTATGGCCTCTAGCTTTAAGCTGCTGCCTTTTCTGAGTTATGTCAGGATCAATTTTTTCTAATAGATATCACTTATCCTACATGATAATCAGCCTATCATAGTCCATTGATTACATGACAGTCTGATTTAGGGCTGGTCTAGAAGATAAGAAACACAGGGACATCGCTTGCTTGGATTGTCAGGGAATTAAAATCCTCTTTTGGAACTTCTCCCTGAAGTTATTTTGTACACACAGAAGCCAAGGGAGCTGTTTTGTCTGGTTCCCCACTCACGCTCACTCCTGTGTAACACCCTGAAATTGTAGAGAGCCAAAGACTTGTGTCCCCTAAATTGGTGATTTATGGAAAGGTAGTCAGGGCCAGTCCTGTTGATTAGCATGAATTGTTCCAGTTGTTCCAGTAGGAGTTGTTTTGTTTGGAAGGCTCTGCTAGACTTGATCGCATCGTATTTAGAAAGATCCACAGTTCAGGATCTGAGCCAGGTGAGCACTAGAAGTGATCAAACAGAAACTTGCAGAACTACAAAGACAACTGCTGTTACAAGCTAAGCACAAGATGACATCTTATTTTTATACAACTTCAAATATGTTTTTACTTCTATTAACAACGTTTTCTCGAGATAACTTGCTGTTAGTGCTACTGTGATTTCTGTGGTGATGGGGTTGAGGTTCCCTATTTTTCATGGTATTCAAGAAGGCTCAAGGAAGCTATTTATGTCTGGCATGCCTAGAAAGCCATTCCAGTGCTCTTTGCTGAAATAGAATGAGATTGCTGGATTCCTCTGGGTGAAAGCTAAGGTAATGCCCTCCTCAGCCTGCATGTGATTTGTTCTAAGGAATCCCTTAAATTGTCATCTAGGTACTTATACATAAGATTTTGCTTCCCATTGGGGCTGGAATTAGTCTTGTGTATCTTCTATAGAAGTCTCCTCTCTTTAGGTGTGTGGATCCTGCTGGAAGTCTTACAAGCACTTGGCAGAATCATTCATATAGACATGACATAGATTTGGCTAAACATATGATAGTGTGTTTCCTTGTTTTGTTCTGCAATTGCAGATAGACTTCTGAAACTACACCAAATAACCCAGCATTGGTTTTTTTCAAATAAATAATTGCTACGGTTGCCACACAACAAGGATACAAGTCCCAAATAAGGGCAAAATGTCTATATTTAATCCCTCTAAATAGGTGGTTTACTCATTGAAATCTACTAAAAAAGATGTAACGTGAAGTTTCAGCTCATGAATCTACATGGATTCAGAGTTTTTCTTGGTCAAACATAAAATTCCATCATCTAGTTATATTTTGTGCTAACTTGCATGAAGAGGAATATTTAGAAGTACACTTAATATAAGCATTAGTGGACACAAACTACAAATATACTGATTTTTATCCTGCCTTTTCAGTTTCATTTAGAACTTGATACACTACAGTTGTCCTTCAATGTATTATGAAATCTTGGTTGCACTGTGTAGGGTTTTATATTCTTGAATTTTCAAAGACAGCCATAAAAGCAGTACCACGTGCATGTCAGTTATTTCTGGCTACTGAGTCTCGAGACATAGTGAGATAGCGTAGATAGCAGAGCAATCGTCCACATCATGACCACGTCAAAAAAAAGAGAAAGACCTGTCTATTTTCCTTATATTTCAGTACTCTCCTGTTAGGGTTTTTAACTCATTGCTCATTCAGATTCCAAACTGACAGTACAGTAATTTTCAGAGCAAAATAAAAAGTTTTATATCCAGATGTGTAGTTGAAATAGCTACCAGATCCATTTGTCATTATTGTTTTTGCATACAGTCTGCTCTTATGTTTCCTTCATCTTTCAGTCTGTGCTTCTAACCCAGAGTGCAATAATTCTCAGTCTTTACTGACAATTTTATTACTACTATAGATCAAATATATTTGGAGTTTGTCTTTTTTTAAGCAGTTTGTTTTCACCACAAAACAATTTGTAAACATAGCAGAGCTCTGATTTCAAAAAAGAAGAGAGTGAGAAATTGATTTTACTATGTTAAAGAGCGTACTGGTGTTTACTGGGAAACCTCTGCTTTCTATTTAGAGACCAGTTTACTTCATTTTCTGTAGCTTTTACCATCTTTTGTTATGTGTTTATTTTAATATTTGAAAAACGATCAAGGTGTTATAGATCACATCAGCGTATGGGAGTAGATAAAACAGTAGTACATTAAACTCTATTAATATATAAGTAGAAATACTAAAGAAAATGATGCTACTCTATGTTCCAACTATCAAACAAATCAAATCTATGTTTCATGTGAGAAAATACAATGAAGTCCAAATATTATGGGGAAAAAAGGCATTTTTGTTTCACTAAGGTGTACATGTTAAATAATCAAAGGATTCAACATGACAATATGGTTATAGATAGTTATCTTAAGTGCCTTCTGTGGTGAGGAACCAAAATTAAGAACTTGAACAAAACATGATACATGAAAGTGCAGGTTCTACAAACACTGGGTTGCTTATTAAAACTACTTTGATCCCTCGTTTCTTTGATATCCTAGGTCTTATAAAGAATTCACTTTCAGGGGTAAATATAGGTAGTTCAGAGAGACTTTATGACATACTGTACATACTGCTCTTCCAGAGACACTTTTTAATTACTTAAGAAAAAAAAATCCAGCAAGAGAAAAATGCTGATAGAGTCACTATCAACTGATGTTCGTTTCTAACTGCTGATTACTTTGGGTAACCTATTTGAATAACACTCTTCTTGGAAGCAGGTCAGGACTGGGAATCTGAGCAGGTCTGTTAGCGTCCGGGATTAGCAGGATGCAATGTGAGTTCACGCAGCAGATGGGGTGTATGATTGTCCCAAAAGGGATTACATATTTACTTGCTTCTCTGAATATTTTCCAGCAGCCACTGGAAAAGCTGGATTTTTGCTGCTGTTCAATACCTTTGTTTCCTGAGCAGGGAATTCTCAGAAAAAAAGTGAAGAATCAATATTAATAGCATTTATTCTCTTTTTCACATCACTTTAAGACCTTTCTTTCCAGCCACCGAGGCCTGCATGAAACTGGAGGTAGTTCTAATGAAAATATATAACACTATTTTCAAATATGCTGCTCCGGTTTTCACCTTGATTCTTTAAACCTACTGTCAGCATATCCAGGGCAATACTGCAGATCCTGCAGAGGTCCTTGTGTTTCAGAAATGTGGTTTCAGATTGTGACTTTTTTCTGTCGAGGCTGTTCTGTGTAACGGGCAGGTGCTAAACCTGCTGCTGTGATGTGAGGCTAAGCAGTGAGAAAGCTCAATTTCAGGTAACAGACTATGGTTTCTTTGTAGTAGGTAACTGCATTGCAGCCAAACCTTTATTTTATAAACTTCATTGGGATAGCAGCCCAAAAGGTTCAACATACATTTTTAGGCCCAGGAATGTGAAAGGATTACTTCTAAAACCCCCATTTCCACAGTTTTTGAATGCTATGTGGACAAACAGGTATGGCTTATGTGATTATGTTTAGTGATTATCAGGTAACAAAATTCAGATTTGAAATGAACCACTGAAATATAATCTTGCTGTGCCCTGGGTATTTAGGGAAAAAAAGGTTCTTGTGCTATTTTGGTCAAACATACTCTAAACACAGATAAAATACTCGTGACCTGAAGCTGGGTACTGAAAATACGTTGAGGTCAGACCAAGGCTCTGATACAAAGTACGCTCATATTTTGACCTGTATGTTTTCCACTTTGAGATTTGACTGAGATGCTCATTGGTGTTTTGGAATCAAAAGAAAAGTACCGACCAAATGAAAATTAGAAATTTCTAGAATGTATGTGAGTGAAAATCCTTGAGCAGTTTTATTAGATTCGTTCTCTGTTGTTTCTTTTATGACTTCTCTTTTGTTCCAACAAACAAATTAAAACTAAAAACGTAGGGCAACTTGAGATTCCAGGCAAAAGCAAATCATTTCTAAATGATAAAGAAGGGCTCTCCCAGTCAGGTAGACTGTTACTGAGAAAATTACTGCATTAGCAAAACCGGTTCATTCTGAAAGTGGGACCGTTGCACTTGTGAATACTTTTTTCCTCCTCTCAATATAGGGACCTTAATAAACAAGTATTTTTCTATAGTTACTTTATATATAGTTATTTTTTAATTTAAAAGTTTAATAAACAAGTATTGAACACAGTCTAGAGGCATTTTCACCTTTCCAAAACCCAAACAGATCCCTCAGTACAGATTCATTTATGATTTCTTTACAAGACAAAGCTCTGCTTCCTTTGCTTTAAATGCCATTTTACACCTTTGAGCTGAAAAGAAGTCTCTAGCAGGAGCAGAACACCTATGACACCCAATTAAGCAGCTCTAATTCAATCCAGCCGCATGTACCAAGTAGACACAGAAGTGTTTGGTGAGAGTGCAAATCTCCGTACAAACACTAGGTAAGCCAGGTGTCTAGATATCAGATATCAGTTCTCAGAGGCTGCAGCATCTTTGTGAAATGCCCGCACATGCAAGCGTGTCTCTTAGCAGACAAGATTATCCTTAGCCTTTATCTGTACTCCGAAAATAATGTAGAGTTTTCATCTGTTTCCTAGGTGTCCTCGTGCTCTTATTCACAAGATCACACTGCCCTTCATTAATGAATTTCTTGTCCAATAAACTCCTGCACTTTAATTGCTCTATTAATCCAAAGGATAACTATGACTCAGCTTAGTAATACTTTTAAATCTATGGTAAAATATTTGTCAAAATTTTGTGAATCTGCAAATCACTTCTATGGTCAACCCATATTAACTAATGCAATTTCTTATAGTTTTCAGTCTATAAGTTCTGTATTCAAGGTCTTTAAAACTAGCTAATGAAATTCCCTTTGGAGATGATTTATAGATTTATATTTAGTTCTATATAAATTTTTGTTATAGTTCTTAGAATAATACTATTAAACAGGTGTCTGCATTCCCTCCTTAAATTCTCCGGTGTTTTGGTGGACAGCAGATGATGGACAGCTAGAAAATAGAGCTTGAACCTAGGAAAAGATTTTTTTTTTTTATTAAATTATAGACTCTACTTTCTGTCTTCAATATCTCATTGTGATCAAGAATTTAAGATCTCCCTTTGAAAGACTTTTATATTAATAAACCATTTCAGACATGTTTAATCACCTCACATATAATAGAATTCCTTCAGACACAGAAGACATAAAAGTAATGTAATTTTCCTTGAGTTGTTATATCATCGTTTGAGTATGCAAGCTCCACATTAATTGATACTTGAACACACACGTAATTTGTCATTTCCAGATAGGAGGAAACCAAAACAACCTGCCTGTAAATGCAGTCCTGTTTGGGGTAGGTCTTTGGAGTGTGCTTCACTCTTTTTTTCCCTCTTTTATTTAAGTGACTTAGATCAAACATTCAAGCACCGTCTGTAACTAATATTGTTTCCTGGCCTAAACAGATAATTGCCCTTCTGGATGTATAAAAGATGTCTCATGGAGCAAAGTGAAATATCATTAATAAAGGAGAATGATTTACTCACGAATTCTTCAAGAAGTAAGATTAATAAGCCATCCCCTGGTGTTAGATATAATCTTCAGATCTCTCTTCACTGCATGACTTATTTTTGCAACAACTGCACTATTCAATCATTAATCACTACACTCGGAGAGCAGTTTATCTGTGCTAATGTGCATGCTACACACAAACAACAACTCTCTTCTACATTTGATGGAGGAGGAGGAAGAAAAGGTAGGCTCTACGGTTTGATGCGAATGAAATAAAATGAGGCTGCCATATGATACATATGTTTTCATTCCACATGTAGCAACTTCAGTTAGAAGCTATCTCTTTCCTGATGAAAGCAAGATTGCATTTCAATGTGAAATAATGGTCGTAAGGGAGAAACTGTGTGTGTGGGCCTTAAAAATACACCCACTGTCTTACCTATCCTTGTGCAAGTAGAGAAAAGGAGACACAGCTTTGGCTCTTACCGGTGCATTGAAAAGGTAACCTGCATTAGCTGAAGCAGTTTAGCTTCACTAGCACAGAACTCTATGTAGGCTAATTCACCTTGAATTTAAAGCTATTTTTACGGAGTGCAAGCCTGAGCATAAACCACTCCAGGGATGAACAGGAGAGGAGGGGAGAGAACCACTTTGTTTAGCAGTTGTTGGCTGATTTTGGAGCCTGCATGAACCCTATGGGTGTTGACAATCTGTGTAATTGGGGTGCAGAGTAGGTTCCCTCTTTGGTTTTATTACTAAAAATGAGACAGCAGTAAACTGAGCATTTTACATACCAGAGGGTTTTTGTCATAAGTGGTAGAGCTCAACTCCATTAGCAGTGACAGGATAGTGCATACTATCCAGTCCAGTTTGGAGTTTGTCTTCCGGCAAATTCCTCTCCCTTTCACTTCATCTTTAGAAAACCAACTTCCCAGACAATTAGTGAACTAAAGCAGTAAAACTATCATCAAAAGGGAGACTCATGAGTTCAGGTTATAATATTTCTGAGAGAAATGAACCCATAATTAAAATAATAAAGATTATCAGCTTCATACAATCTGACATAAATGTAAAATTCATCTATCATTTTAAAATCCAGTTGATTTTCATATGCAGATGTGCACCAGTACACCCAGATACACAAATCAGCTCAGTTTAGTTTGTTTCATCTGAGGTCTGGCAACAAAGATTTCTAATATTTCATTGTTTTTCTTATTGTTGATGCTGACAGCAATCCAGAAACTCAGTTACAGCTGTATGCTTGTAGAGATTAATAAAGTGCTCGTGATCAGGAGTCCATTGTCTATTCCCCCTCTAACACAAAAACAACTGAGGGAGAACAGAGCAGGGAAACCCGAATCCAAGTACGCTGGCTATTCAGCAGGTAATCCTGCATCTGCACTGAGTGGAGAGGATTGTGGTATGAGATAAAATGAACCCTGCATTGGCAAAGCCAGTGAATGAAAAAAAAACAATGGAGGAAATGTCAGGTTTCATTTGGCTCTTCTCTGTCCCTGTGCAAACCTTTTGGTGAGCAAAAGAGCTTGAGGCTTCTGTAATGGAGAAAGATGGTCTGGTGGTGACCTTAAGAGATGGAGAGAAAGTGAAAACACATGGCTTTAAGTGATTGTTAGCATTTTGGAGAGATAGCATGAAACAAGGAGAGGGAAAACTAAACATAGGAAATAGCTGTTGCATTTCTACATTACATTATTTTGAAATAACTGAAAATGTTCCATTGGTCTTGTTTTTTTCCAGTAGAGAACTTGGTTTTTTATATTCTATATATAGGAAATCTTTCCTAATACTGGATATTGTTTAGCAACTAGAAGGCAAATTTTGTAATAATTGTTGCCTTAAATGTCAGGCTCACCTTTCACGAAGAATCTCCAAGTGCTTTATAAATACTAAGTAATATGTTATAGAGTAGTATTTTCATGCAGTTAAAGCAAAGCATAGCATGTAAGTAAATCTGAACTGGCTCTGGGGAAACCCCTCTTTTATATGCTAAGGTCCCACAGGTGAGGAATTTTAAGCTATTTTTAATCCATTGGCTTTTTAGTGAGGCATTGCTTGGTCCTCCCATTGGTTTGGAGGGCTGCTCGGTCACCTGCGAGTCCTTCAGAGCCAGCTCATTTTCTGCTCACAGCTGCTGCTTTGTGGTGTGGCAGAAGGGCTCTGCAAGCCAAAAAACTCTGCAAAACTGCTTTTCTCTGTTGGGCAATTCTGGTTCTGGCTGTCACTAGAGTGACAGGGCAGGAATCAAAGCTCAGACAGCTAGCATAGACTGCAGTTTTGAGCTGGATAATACATACCTATTTCAGCCACTTTTATTTCTTCTACTGTCTAATTAAATTAATGAGAGTGTCCTCCCTCTGTTGATTACTTAATTTGAGAGGATTCCTGCAGGTTTTTCTGACTAGTTAAATGCCTGTGAAAACTTTAACTGAGCATGCTTAATTATTCTGGAAAGATCTGACTCTTTCCTGGTGAGGTACCTGACCTCAGTAGCAAGATACTTAGCGGAGTGAAAAATGGCCACAGCATCTCCATTTTCAGTAGGAGTGGTGGTAGTGGCTGCTTCTCCTTTCTGCTGGATCTGATTGTCATGTAATTGTCACGTAACATGATTGTCCAGCTTCTACCAGCATCCACCCAAAAAAGTGTGATAATTAAATGTGCACTGCATCTACTAAATCAATTTCCCGTTAGAGTGAAATGCGCCCTAGTTTAGATCAAGGGCCACATTCAAGTCCGTAAGGTTTACAGCGGGTTCCCACAGTAATACCAAATCCTTGTTTGTGAATGAGAGAATCCTAGTTTGGTTCATATTTACAAACCACACTGTCATTACCACTGCTGCAGTATCAGCTATGATAATTAGCACTGTGCCTTCAGCTTCAACAGAGCAGACGTTTGTCTGATCCACGTGGAGGGTTGCCAAGTTGGCTTGTGGTATACTTGCTGAAATTAGATGGCTTTTTTCAGCTTGGATTACACCAACACCCACTCATGTTAGCTGTGAAGGAATTAGTGTGGTTAAAATGACATTTCTGATGTTGTCTTATGAAATGTGAGTTCTGAATTATGAATTACAGTAATATGATTTCTGTTACATTTAGTGACTCGGTGGAATGTAACATTAAGATATTTTGACCTTTTTTGGCAATTGCAACTTGGAGAAGGTAGTGGCTATAGATAAAATTAGAGGATACTCTCGTGTTAACAAACTGAAAGTTGCAAAGTTTGGGTTTTCAAAGTAAACTTTCACTCTTCCAAGCTGCCCGGTGGTCTACTCTGGTTTGTGTATTTTTTTCCAATATGCTACCTAAAAAGTCTTTCCCTTAATTTGCCTGGAGAAAGCCCTCTTCACAAAGAATTTTTTATGTGGTTTAATTTTTATTCATCTGGAGAAAATAGAATCTATCTGACATTCAGCAGAGCACTTTAATAAGATTAGTTCACGCACGTATGTGTCAATAGTAAAGTTTTTGACAGTCTTTAGCACTTGTCCTTCTTCCAGCTGCAGATTCATGAGTGTTTTTTACCAGTGGTTTTAGTGCGAGGAGGATTAAGCCAATGCTTCTAAAACTTCCAGCTCGGACGTTTTTCCGTGTAACAGCCTGGGACTGAGCCACATGGAGAAATCAAGGAGTCAGTTTTCTCTGCATGATTGAGAATACTTCTCAAGAGCCAGGGATACAGATAGGAGAAACAAAAAATCCTGCTTTTGTGCAATCTAGTGAAATAGATTTGTTGTTCAATAATTGTTGAAAAATAGCTTTCTTTTTCTAAGTCAGAATACAGACGTTAGGTGCTGCCTTTCCCAAACCAGTTGCTGGAGTAGGGCTTACAGCTCCTTGCTACAGCATCGAGTCTCGGGTAGGGTAAATATGCACATGGACTTGACCTCGTGAGTTCCTTTTATGGTTCATTTTCATCACTGTCCTTTATGCTGGTCTCTGTGGGACCATGGAGCAGATCCAGCCTAAACAGCAGAGGAAGGGCAGGATCTCCCTTGTGGGGCTGTTACGGCTGCATCCAAGCAAAGCCCCTTAATGATTCAGATAGATGCGCCCGGGCTTACAGCGGGAGAAAAATTCACCCTGCAAATAAAGAGCGATGACCAGTGTAGCTCACACGAATGAACTGAGCCACTTAATTATGTTGAGCACAAGTTCAGGCAGTATCTGTAGGTAACATATGTGACTTCAGAGCCGGAGGTTCAGAAAAGTGGGTTCTATATTTTGGTAGACTGTAAACTTGGAGATGATGGCAGGCATTAATCTAGTTAACACAAACAGCAAATACATCAGTTATCCCATGGAAAATAGGGTTGTGGCCTATAGTTGACATCAATCACTGAAACAGGTCAATGTTTCTCAATAAGAAAATGAACAAAGATATCTGTTCTTGCCAAAAGGTTGTTTCTTCTGGAAATGGTGGTTACTGGCAACTTTTTTGTTTTCATTGAAAACCCCAAGACTGAAAATTCTTGATTTCCAGCCTGTCAGTTAAAACAGAAAAACTTTCATAGGAAAGCTTTTGTGAAAGCATTGTTCACATTAATATATCTTGTGAGACCAAAATAAAAAGAAAACCATTTTCTTCTCAACTTAGTGGGTTTTAAATTCAGATTTTTTTACCTGTATTTCTCTTCTATGTAGGTTGTGCTTGTTGCTGAGAGTGCTGGGATGCGGGTGGCTGTTCTAGGACATGCCCTGCTGGCGAGGCTCTCTCATACTGCTCACATGAATGTTGTGAAAGTGCAGGAGGACAAATTCAGATGCAGTTGTGTGAAACTTCAGTGAGTTAACTTCACTGTTGTTTCTCCGGATTCATGAAGTGTAACGGGCCATGAATCAGTAATTTTCATTCACAAAAGAACTTGTTGTATATATTCAGGTCCTCCTAACAGTGCTGTAAGAAGCAATGCCTATTAAGCTTTCTAAACTAGTTAAACTAGGTCAGAGTGAGGGAAAACTGTACCAACATTATGATTAAAAGGCACCAGTATAACGATCCTAGATAGCATTGTCGTCTTTGTTCCCATGAGTCACTGCCTAACAATATGGTTATTTTAGCTCTGTGACTTCTTAAAAAAAAAGCTTTGTCCACATCTTTACAAAAAAATTATCAGCCCTTTCTTCCCCTTTTCCTACTACATTATATGCCGTTGGTGGTTTGCTAGAAAATAATTGTGCACATTTTAATTTTATTCTGCCTCTTTTGCTCCTTATTTGAATTACTAATGCCTCTCCCGTTTCCTTCTATGGGTCTGTGTGTCGGCTGGTGAGGACTGCATCCTTACCAAATGCAAAATAGCAGCTCCCCTGATATGTTGCCAGGAAAATGTTTGCCAGTTTGTTTTTTTCGGGGTTTTTTTCCATTGGATTGATTCCCCCAGCTCATTTTTTTCTGGTTGGGCAAGAGATTAAATGAAGCACCCAGAATTTTACAGTTGGCCCTAATCAGTTTTCTTAACAATGAAAGAGTCCCTATTGCATTAATATTAAATTTTGATGAAGCTTTTTTTTTGAGGCTGCAGATTTAAGACAGCTTGGTTACCAGGACTCCTCTACTCTGTGTCATCTCTCTGTGAGATACTGAATATTATAATTTCTATATTTGCTGCTCAGATGTCATTTAATATTAATATGCAAAATACTCATTCCCTTTAAAAATAATGTTCTTATTGTATGATTTATTTGATGTGGAGCTTGGAGTTTTGTCTTTTCTCACATAAAATAAAGTACCTTTCAGAGGGAGATGATCTGTTTCTTCCCGTACGTGTGGCACAAAATGTCAACATTCTTCCTGTCATTCTCAGACTCAGTGAACGGTGAAGCAAACATCAGGCAATGCTTGCATTGAGAGCAGTGGGGAACTATTGAGTTTTTGTTTTCAGTAATGTGCACCACGAACCTGAAACATTCAAGGATTTGCAGTCACTGCAAAAATTTCTAATTCATCCTCCCATGACTCCTGAATTTCTTAAACTTTGATCTATAATTTCCCCCCTCAAATTTAGGTCTTGCAGCTGTGGTCCTTGTGCTTGCAAAAAACACAGAGTCAGACTGCTGGTATCGTTCCTGAATTTGGCTCTTCATTTTTCACGTAGTGCTCTAGACAGAACTTGCTTTTCATATGCTTCAAATTTCTAGGTCTAATCCTATAAACACTTATACACTGCACTGCTTAATTGTAGCCATCTACATAATCCCATGACAGATTTGAAGAAACTGCTTACATAAACAAACATTGGAATATATATATATAAATGTCAACATTACGTGCTATCCTGCTCTACTAAAACTAGTGCAAAGATCTCATCCGCTTCTCTGAGAAACAAGTTGTTGTCCAAAAAGACGTTATGCAATTTAAGCTTTGCAGGGAATGGATTTAATTTAGAGCACTGCTTGTCTTACAGGGGCTAAGTGAAACATCCTGAGATCTGCCAAGGCCTGGCAGCAGTGACTAACTCTAGACTAACTTTAAGTGTCTGGAAAAAGAGGGTTTGTGGAGGAATTTGAATGACAAGATTGTAACAGAACACAAAGGCACTGTTGGTTGTAAGATTTTGAATGCAGTGAGATGACCTGAGGTGCAGCACTGCTAGAGGGAGCACTGTGGCTCAGCGAGAGCTTGAACTGCCGGCTGTTCCCCCGGTTCTCAGCTTCCCAAAGCTGGGGATGGTTTGGACAGTTCTCCCTGTCTTCGAAATCCAAAACTTGTTATTTGTTAATAATAGTATTTACTATATCATATTCATGTACATATTAGAGGTTTTCCATGTTCTTGAAGTTTGGAAACCAGAACTGGACAGCTTTTCCTAATAATTGCTCTCAGCATTGCGCATAGGTGTGTTATTTCAAATACCTTTTTTTCGTCCTTGAATCCTCTTCTTGGATTTGAACCAAATCCCATTGCTCATGTGAGGAAGACTTGCAGTATTTGCCTTTGAACAATTAATATTCTTATTCATAAATGCCACTTTTACAGGTTAGTCACCTGAAATTGCTGCCATTTTCCCAAACATCGGTGAACGAAGTTCTCCTTTTTGAAAAGGTGAAGTAAGGTTAAGGCCTCAGGGTAGAATTTGAAAGTTTTAAATATTCTTATAGACCGCTATGAACTCAAGGTTTACATCCACAGTCTTCACTGACATCTACAAGGGTTGTGTGTTTATTTCAAGCCAAAGCAGGGTTTCTTGTAGTACAGCAGTCAATGACTTTTTTCCCTTGGATATGTTTTACAGTTGTTTCCTTTTAATATAACATTATGCCAAGCAATTTGAAATGCTCAGTTCTTAACACAGAGTACAAACCCTAAATGTGTTGAGAGAGGGTTGTTATTATTATTATTTTTTGGAAACTGTACAAAAATGAAGGCCAGCATTACCACATTTCAAGGGAAAACATTGGATTTAACAATGCAAATTATGCATTTGGGGAAGGATTCTTTATTATTCCTAAAGGAAGAATTCAGAATTCTTATACTATTGTTGTGCACCTCTCCATGGGCAAGGGCAATAAACAAAGCAAACTAAAAGTAGTGTAATTTTGGTTTTGTTGTTTGATTTGCTAGTTACCTGCCCCAAGAGTGAGTTCATGGCTTGATCAGTAGTGTGAGTGGACAGCTGTCTGGACAGTTGTCTGAGGTCTAGCATGTCATATGAAGTTTTTTACAAAGTCTCAGCCAGCTAAAGCAGTTTTGGTTTGGTTTCTTTGTCTGTTTGTCTGTTGTTTGTTTACTGTGACATAACCTCTTTGTGAGGCTTTATGAGGTCTGTGAACCAGTAAAGTTTTATTTTGAGAAAGAAGATAGAAGCAAGTTAATGAAGAGAAATAAAATTGGCAAGGTGAACAATGTGATGGAGCTGTCATGGGAAGCTCCTGTTTCTTGAAGAGGTGAAAAGTTTGACTTGGGAGGTAAGGAGCGATAAGTGGAAAGAAATAGAGAGGAACTGAGCTGGAAGGGAATAAAGAGAAAAAAGAAGGGGAAGAACAGGCCTGGTGTGAAGTCCAGATGAAGAGTCCTTGTACAGTTACTACTGTTGTCTACAAGTTGTGGTTGACTGAATCCATCCCAGAAGCAGTTTATTTAAAGCAGCAAGGTGTTGTGACTGGGCAGGTCCTGCTGAAGAACCAGACTTATTCTAGCACTGAGTTACTGGAAGACAAGCAATGTTTTAGCCCTTCTTCCTCTCCCATCCAATTGGTGGTGCTCATTGTGGCACTGTGTGTGCCACAATGTTCCCACTATGTGTGATCAGGTTGCATAGCTGTGTAACCATCCTAAATTTAAAACAGCTTTGTGTCCAGTCCCGTTAGCTCATAATAACTGGGAACCTTTGTCTAGACCCAAGTACCATCTCCAATCATTATTTTACCAGCTCCTTTAACACTGTTCCCTGGGACCTACTCTCCACCTCACGTGGGGAAATTTAGGTTAGGGAGAAGGCTGGGGGGGCAGCACAAGGTAGAGGAAAGCCCACTGGTTGCCTGAAGGTGCTTACTGACAGGCCTATTTTAATCATAATGTGAAAATGTTGTCTTTTAATGTCTTTGATTACAAATGCAATGGGAGGTAAAAGGGAACATGATTCTCTATATTTGTCAGGGAGCGGGGCTACAGGAAGACTAACTTCCAGGCTCTCAGAGGAAATTTGTGGCAAATCCAAGAATTGAATATAAGTCCTAAGTCCTCAGTTACTGCTTTAACCACAAGAATCCTCTCATTCTACAGAGGGACTCTAAATACATAGTGATAGGATGTTTATTTTGAATTCCAAAACATCTCTCATCGAGAGACTTCATTGTCCTTGGCAAATATTTGGTGATCCTAAATACTCCTTAGGAATTTCTGATGTACAGTCAGTTCTGTAAGTTCAGAGCCCTGATCACGTATTCTTAAAGTTTTTGCACGTTGTAAGACTTACAAATGCATGACTGTGAAGCCTTTTAGATTTGTGTGTCTGATCCCGGTAGCTGACTACACTAGTTAGGTGTGCATGACTGCACTCCAAAAGTGCTTGCAAAATCATCTCCTCTCCTTTCTCCAATCCTACAAAGAAAGCTACTAATTTTCTAACGTATTTCAGTTTCCTCCAAGTGAAATCGTGAGATAAGGATCTGTGAAAGCAAATGGGTCTTCACATGCTACAAATCATGATAAGTTAAAAGTCATTAAAAATTACATTTGCTCGCATTTATTGAGCCATAGTGTGAGAGCAAAAATCTCTAGTGCTTGGATCTGAATTTGCCTACATAAATGGGATAAAACTGCTCCTCCCAGATGCCATTTTCTGTGGTGGAAGGATTCTTCCAAACCATGCTTTGTGAAGAGCTGGGTAAAGGGCAGTTAATTGTTTTATTCCCAAAAGATAGTGCCACGTTCTGTTCATGTTCCATTTGAAGTGGAATTGTTACCCTCCTCTACTTTATGTTCATAAGACTACACCTGAAATAGTGATTCCTGTTATGTCCCTGTTCTGCCCCCTCCTCTCATCCCTATTCAGGAGTGATGCAGAGGAACATTAGAGGTCTACCGTGATGGTCTGGGGCCCAGAGTACCTGACTTGTAAAAAGCAGCCAAGGGAGCTGATCTTGTTTGGTAAGAGGCTAAAGGATATCTAATAGCATCTTGAAGCCATTTAAAGAGTAGTTACAAAGATGACAAAGGCAGTGTCCTCTCAGTACTGGCAGAAAACATAGCAAGACGCAGTAGCTGAAAACAGCACAAGTTGGGAGGTTCTGGCTGCATACTAGGAAAAATATTTCTGTAGGACAGTAGTGCAGCAGAAGGACAAAGCCACGGACATGATCTAGTGTCGGCAAGGGTCATGCTTTGAGTGAGAGGTCGGACTTGAGACCTCTAGAGGTCTCTTCCACCCAACATTTCTTTGATTCTGTTACAGAGCATGAATATTCAATTCATTGACTGCTTTTCCTAATTTATATTCCTAGTTTTTAGTGTGATTTTGCTCAAGGCTAGATTCTACCACTTCTATGTTAAGAAGCAATTTTAATCTTCTGCAATCAATAGGACTATTTTTGGCACAAAGTCCTGGATTGCAAAATCTGCAGATATCTGTATTGCAAATCCTAAGAGGGTTTGATTTCTTTCTTTTTTTCTTCTTTTCTTCTTTTTTCTTTTTTTTGTAAAGCACCTGACTTGCTTAATGAATGAGCAAATAGGAAAATTAGTAAAGGTGAAGGAGCTTGATAAAACTTGATTACATCTCATCTTTAAAACTAATACATTACTTTCTTTTCTTTGAACATATAGTATGTTTTCAAAGAAAGTGATAGTTGTGTGTATGCAATTTGTCTTCTCTTAACCCCTTCTTGTGACCTTTTACTTAAGTAACCTGATTGAAATCTCACTTTGTTAACTTTAATTGACATTGAAAGAAAATTTATTTTTCCAGAAGCAAGGCAGATCAATATGAATTTGCACTCTGCTAAGTTCGCTTCACAGAGTTGTCTCGAAAACTATAAGAAAGCTTAGTACATGATTGAAAGCGTTGAGTCTCTCTTGTTACTTTACATTTGGTGTGTTATGTGGGTTACCAAAAACATTCAAAATTAACTGAGAAATGATAGTACAGCCATAAGAGATGAAAGCAGCCCTTTAAAGTACTTCAATTTGCTCTGAAAAGATGTATGCACTTTTCCTTTTGTGCTTGATTCAGAATTAAAAGGGATAATCAAGTTGGGACTGTGATTATTGCTCCAAACATTTTAGGCTGTCCAATAAAACCATTGCTCTAATCAAACCAGAGAGTCAATTATGGTTTCAAGCACCTAGATCCCCCAATATATAAGGTAGCATTAAGTGCACCTTCAAAAGCAGAAGTAAATAAATTAATAGCAAATCTAAAGGGATCAGTACTATCATGGTTTAATTAGACAGCAGAAATTATGGCCAGAAAGAGGAGCACCATGTGTCTAAATGTAGCAAGGTCCATTTTTTTCTGAATGGACAACATTTGGCTAAATAGTGTGGCCTGACACGAGGTTTCATTAGGTATAAATGACATTGCAGAGCCTCGGGCTTTAAAGTCGCTTGAGCAGGTACAGGAAGGGTGTTTTTCTTTCACCTGTCACCACTTATTTTCCTGAGCTACTGGCCAGTAGCCTGGCATTTCCGGCTAATGGGAATTAAATAATACAGCTGTAATACAAATGTTGTTTCTTGTTGCTTGATCTTATATGGTAGTCATTAAAGTTTAAATAAAAATCTGGAAAGAGAGACATATTTAAAATGGTTAAGGACCCTCAGCTAACTTTGGATTTTTATGACCTTCTCATTATAGCTATTATACACTAACAAAACCACTAATGAAAGGCTTGGAAACTTTGCGTAGGATGAGGCTCATTTCAGGCAGGAGGAGGAAGTGACCGTCTGCTTGGAAATAGCTGTGTGTGCCAACCCAGCGCAGATCCCGCCTGTGTGTCTGCGTGCTTTTCTAAATTAATTTACAGCTAGATTCACCTCAGCTTTGTACTGGGCTGCTGAAGAGGCCACCCTTGTAACCAGCAGGAACTCCGTCCAGCCTGCCCTCTGGGAGCTGTCACACTCTTTACACCCCAACCCTCCAGGGCCCTCGCCTCTGCCCCAGGTCAAGGCTTGGTCTTTGGGTGGGCATCACCAAAGGGTGACGCCTGCAGAGTCCTTGGTTAAATCCTTGGTTAAATCCTTCCTAGCAAGAGACTCTGGTTTTATTGTAAAACGCTCTCAATTACACTATTGATAGAATTTCTGTGCTAGTTTTCAGTGTTTCTTCCCTGCAAAAAAAATTTGCTCAGTGTAATACCTTTTGATTCTCCTGCTTCAGTTTATTTGCTCACTTTATGAAAGTTGTACATCCCAGAGATAACAATTGTTGCTATTCCTGGTGAGAAATTTTTCTGTTCTCCCCAAAAGAAAGCAACCTCAGTTCTAGCAAGGCATTGCACAACTTGTTTCTGACTGCAGTGGTAGCAAAATTCATACTCTCCGTGAGAGAATATTCATGTGCGGCAGTAAAATTCATATTCTCAATCAGAGAGAAGTGAGGGGGGACTTCTAGCACCTCTCTCTGAGCACCTTTTTTCTGTACCCCAGGGTGCTGTCCAGGGCTGACGCTGCTGCCTTCCACTGGCCTGCAAGGAGCCACGCTGCTTCTTTGTGCCTCCGTCTTCCCATCTGTCAGAGGCATTGCAATGCCTACCTCCCCAGTTAAGCACTTTGAAGATTATTGATGTTGCAGCAAAGCTTTTATATGAGCATTTGATTCTAATATTTCTTCCTTCCACAGTATGTTTTATTCAGGCCAAACTCCTACTCACTTTCCCTGCAGCTAATGGAGTGGAGAATCCTTTATTGTGGCTGTTCCCTGTTGCGGTCCGAGAGGTCTGTTTTGATATGTCAGCACAAGAAACTTTTATTTTTATAATTACAGATTTTGTCAACCATTTTGACTGCTAATCAAGCTACAATATGGATTATTGCCTTATTAGTAACACGAGCAGTCTTGGAAACACACAGCCTGAGGCAGAGCCTCCTTATGGAAGACTTCAGGCCAGTTTATTTAGCAAAGCTGTAAGGAACTGGAAATAAGATCTTATACTGGGAAATGTTGAGTAACCTTAACTGTAGGCATAGAGCCCTGCCTCCCTTAGGGACACACCCTATCCATAGGTATTTTGCTGTCCGTACATGACTGGTTTTATGTTAGGAAAGAATCTGCTCGTTGATATTCAACTGATGCACAAGGCAGCCCTAGGGTCAGCCAGCGTGTTTAGGGAAAGGACTACGAGGTGTCTGTCCCAAAACCTGCCTTCTGAGGAAGACACGCGCCTCAAGAGGAAAGAGAAAATGGTCAGTGACATAATTCGAATGCAAAATTGAAGACTACTGCTGAACATTAAAATATTTCTTTTAGTTCCCCTGGGATTTTGCATGGAATTCACTACGCTCAGTGTGAATGGCAGAGGGACTATATTTATACTTGGTAAATTGGCTGGATGGTCTCCTGAGATTTGAATTGTTTAACACAGAAAGCTCTTGATTTGGGGATATTTTGTAGCATCCAGTGGCAAGATCCACCCACAACCCCTCAAGGGATGTATTCAAAAGAATATGTCTAATTTTGCATCATAAGTAGCTGGAGAAAAATACAAGCCAGACATTCAAGCTGCATGATTTAAAGAGCAATAAAAATTATGATATATGAATAAAAAATTATGAGAGAATCTTACCTTAAAACCATGCAGAATTGTACTAAATATTTTGATAGGTACATCCTCCCCCCTCTTCCTGAAATAATTCTGTTCAGGTCAACAGAAAGGTTTCTTGAATTACATTGATTTTAGCAAACGTTTTCAGAGGGAAGAAAAACTGAACATTCCCATTCTCTTCCAAATGAAATATTTTAACTTCTTCAAAATGGCACTTTTTCCTCATAATTATTGCTACATAATATATTTTAAATTATACCTGTGTTTTACAAATGCATGTATAAATTACTATATATATATAATTAAGACAGCAGATGAAATATTTTGTCGCATTCAAAATGTTTGTGTATTTGCTGCAAATGCTTTATTTTTAATCAAATAAAAGGAGAAAGTTTTTTTATTCTTCTCTGCCTTAAGAACTGGCAGAACTGGTACAGGTTTGACCCTGAACACTGGTGTGGCAGTTTGATTCCCTAAATTTAGTAGCTTTCAAATTGCTTTAATAGTACCATAGCATAGTTATATTTCAGACTTCCTTGGCACTGAGAGGAAGTGCATGTACCTTTAAATGACTTGTGCTGAATTTAGACATAACTGAATCTTATTTTTGCATATTTATTTAACTACCTGGGCAGGACTTTTTTTCATGGAAACATTGCCTGTAACTAAGGCATGAACAAACACTGAGCTGCTTTGTTGTTTGTCTACTTTAAATGAAAATGTTGCATTGGTATAGAATCACACTTGAAGCATTCTTTATCTTCTGAGAATGTTTCTAACCAGTAATATTTCAAAAGCACGTTTTGCATCCTCTAAAGAAAATGTGTTCACAAAATTAAACACTTTTAGATGCCTATGGTAACAGGTTAAGGAAACAACCCTATTAAAATAACTAATGAGATAATAACCCAGGAACAGCCTTATTCTATTGGACTGACAATTCACTGTGAAAGCAGGCTGGTTTGAATGTCTGAAAATTGAAGAAGTGATAGGCTGTGGATCAGGGTGGTAAGTGATTTTGAGGGATCACCTTCTGGTACTTTGAAGGTGACAAGTGTTCAAAGCAATGTTTGGGAATATCAGACCCGCCAAGGCTACCCTGTGGCTGACTCCAGAAGAGAGAGGCAAGTGTCACTAGCTGGGCTATAAAAACTAGCTCCAGCCTGTGTCTGTCTGGAGCAAAGACCAAGGAGACTGAAGAAGGAGAAGGAGGATAATGAAGTGCTTTCATAGTCATCATTTTTCCTACACCAATTAAGGTTTATTTTAGAATTATCTTTTTTTCTTCTTCGCCTTCATTCCTGTCAATATTCAATATAATTCATACATTCATAGTCATAACCTTATTTTGGTTATAAGAACTGCCAGACTGTGGTCTAGAGCAGCATCTTGATTTTGGCCGTGCCCAGTAGTAAATCCACAGAAAGAGGCTAAGACGAAGGACGTGTTCATGGCAGTGCATCTTCTAACATGTTCTGTGGGTTTCATATAATAGTCGTTGGTGATCATCCACTGATGCACCTTTATCCTGCATGGATTTGTCTAATTCTACTTTGAACCTGTTAATACTCTTGGCCTCTACACTGTCCTCAGGCAGCAAGTCTCGCATGTTAATTGTGTATGGTGTAGTGTTTGAACTGTGGAGAGGTATGTGTTTAGACGTTGAAGTAGGTCCAGCCTGTCTGTGGAAGAATGAAGGCATGATTCATCTTGGTGACCAGAGGACCTGAGTCTAATAAAATAAATTAAGCAAATTTTGGATTGCATCCCTGAGCAAACAATCAGGTGCAACAGTAATAAAACTTGACCTGCTTACATGAAGATGTATGGAAGCTCAGAGGACTTGCACAACTATAACGGTGACTTTTTATGAATCGAGAGAGTTCAATCACCAAGCTCAGTATGAAAATTTTGCAATTAGTTTTGGTCTTCACAGTAGGAAGATGTGCAATGCAGAGGATGAAACTTTTCTGCATGTTTCTTCTCTGTTTGCCAACAGGTGCCAGCATCAGAGTAAATGTTGTGCGGTGCTTGGCTGCTCCTGTAGGAAGATTGTTAGGAAAACACATCCATTCTTAACTGCTCCAACTCGCTTTTCAAATTCACTACTGTTTCATGTATCATTTATCAGTTCCTCATATTATCCCAGGGAACCATGAAAAAGACACCTCCTTTCATTCTGTATCAGACTAGGGTTATGGATATTTTCATTTCTTTATGCTCTGTTTGACTGTCAGCCAAGGTGCGGAGAGAAAGGAGGAACTCTGTTGTACCTTCAGTTGCTACTTCGTGTGAAAGTGAAAATAAAGGCTCATGGCACGCAGCCGTGTTATCTAGGCAATCTTCTTCCTGATGGGATTACAGGGGAGGTTCAGATTTCTCTGTAGAGGTTTTTCATTCAGTGTCTCGCTGTTCCTCTCCACGTACCTGTACAGGGAGTATAACTGCTGCATCTAAGCACTTGTTCATCCCTCAGTGGCGGAGGACGTAACAATGCCGTCCCAAGGAAGAAATCTGGATAAGGATTTCAGCACAAGGACAGAGTAGACACCCTCCTCTGTGCCAATATAGGTGCAACACAGATCTTGTAGAAAGAGAAAATTTATATTTCCCAACCAAAGGGAAATCCGGCTCAGACAGAAGGACCTAAATCCCACCCAAGAGGGATTTATCCCCACTATTTCCATGGCCCTGTCTGCAGGCAAGGGTGTGACAGGCACAGTGGGCTGCAGCCTGGCTGCAAGCCTTACGCAGCACACACAGAGCATTTCAGAGACACCGGTGCTCGCTCTGAATCGGGTCTTGCAGCGACCACAAGTAGTGAGTGCACATTAAAAGCTGAGCCTTAAGCTTTACGGGTGTACGCAAGACAATAGTGCCTCTACATCTGTCATGTTGACATTAAGCTGGTTTTAGTAAAGCTAAGCGGCAAAAGGATGGCTTTTTGGCCCTTGGCAGAGACTGAAATGAGAGCTACTTTTGTCCCTTGGTCCTTTTAGCTGCAGAGAACCTAATTTTAGCACAGTAGAGATTATGTATGTGTGTGTCTATGTACACACACAGACATATATATACACATTCAATCTCAAATTTTAAATCACTGAAAAACCACAAAGTCTTGAATTAGAAGAGAGGTCAGGGGAAAGTTCATGAACTCCAGCTAGCGCTGCAAACCAGAGCGACAGCTGATTCACCTCTCCCAAGGTCTGTCAGCGTGGTGTGGCTCAGCAGGACCTACAGAGTAACCATAATGACAGGATTCTGCTAATGGGTCTTCATCTCACACATAACCTTGGCATGTAGTGTCTGTGGCCAGGCACCCTAGCCCTGGCAGAGTTGTCATATTTTACTCAAAAGAGTTCTTTGTAATTGAAAGAATTTTAAATTACAGATTACTAGCAACAGTTCCTTTCTGAGTAGTATTTAATGTAGTTGCACTTGACGCCGTTACTGTAGTGCAGCTGAAGGTGCGTGGCTTGGCCCAGCCTATATGATACTAAGGCAGTATTTTCATGGGACAAGTAAGGGAGCTATGTTTTTCCAAATCTCTAAGTACCTAGCTGCTCCTTAAAGTTCAGCTTTGATCACTGCCTACCAGCTAGAGGGTATATGCTTCACCTGGTGTCAGTATTTCATAGGATCAACCTGTAATACTTGTGCTTTCTTTTATTGTAGCTATTCCTTAGGAAAATGAGACAACTGTTTTAAATTAACATTAGTGACTGATGGGAAGGCAATTATTTCAGATATAGTCCAGATTTCAAAGGAATGGCTCAAGAGCAGTTAGATTATTTTTGTCTCATGAATTTAAATACACCATGGCCTTTTAATTTTATTTTTATTTATTCTCCTGAAATATAGTATCATTGTATGCTTTTAAAAAAAATATTACGACAAATAGTTCTTATAGAGAGGTTAGAGGATCTCTTTTATAAAAGCCTTTATGAAGACCAATATTACAATCATCATAGTAGGTGTGTACAAATGAAGGTCAATGGAGGTGAAATGACTTTCCTAACTTCAAACAGTGAGCCATTGAAAAAGCTGGGCTAGAACAAAATTCTGGATAGACCTAGCCTTGCTCCAAGGGCTGTGGTTATCTCTTCTCCAGCCAACTATTGCTATCGTGTTTGCCGCTGGATGTCTCTGGTTCAAGCATGTGAAAAAACGTTCTAGCGAATGGATGGTAACAAAAACAGGGCAGAGTCAAAGAACAGAGTGAGATGGAAGTGTTTGTGAGAGAAATGTTGATAACCTTGATCAGGCTTGACAGTAGAAGATTGTCATGAATAGAAGATCCATTTGAGATGAATTCTCTATTTGAAATCCCACATTAAATGGCTGCATTTGTTGCCAACATGTACCTCGTAAATTCTGTACATTTCTTCTTTTGGAGACTTGCAGAACTGCTTTGACCTGGTCTTGTTAAGATTAACATGGTATCCTTTCAATTACCTTGAACAAAACATGCCAATTTTCTATTGCCTATTTTTATGCTTCCAGCTGGGCCTAAGAATTGAAAAGTTATTAAAGAAAGCCAAGATCTGAGAAAATGTGCCTGTTATAAATTGTAATATAAGCACTTATAAGTATAGGTTTTATCATCTTAGAGTTATTTCTTAATTTAAATGTTTCATGTGCGTATCTAGGAGATTGGGGTGTATTTGGGTGAGGGACACGATTATAAATACTATTTCTTTCTATGCCAGACTGTGATTATTCCAGATTGTAAAAACAAAAGTATTACACATCTGTGAAATACCTGACAAACTACTTTGACAAACCAGATGTTGGACCATCTAATATTTATTTTAAAGATACACACACAAATGAAAAAATACATGCAAACTTATTCTGTTACGATGATAATGTTATTGCTGTAACATTAATTTCTTTTTGCTTTTCATGTCTCCCACAGCAAGGGGAGTGTGAGCATCTGAGTCTGGTTCCCATTTGTTTTGTTTGGAATGTGTTGGGCTGTCTTGAATATCTTCCGTAATTATATGAACGGTACATGTGCAATAGCTCTCTTAATGTAGGGCATGAAGATATACTGTAGGTATATAGTGTAATTAACTACGCAGCTATTCATGAGCAGCTGTTCCCTATTGTTGTTGGTTAATGTTGTGCAGCACAACAAAACCTTAAGGCAGCACTTGTTAGTATTTATGGAAACCCGTTAGCCAGTAAGTGAGCGAGTCTGCAAAAGAAGAGGAAATTCTGATAATGATAAACACAGGTACTTGTTAAAACTGGAGAACTCCAGCCATCCCTGTCACTCAGTGCTGGTAAAGGCTCTCATCCCTTTGATTCTTACCACAGAGTAGGTCCAAACTCTTTCTCCAAATCAGCAATCGAAAATCTAAACAAGTGAACTCTTCCCAGCCCACTGCAATTTTTGAAAGGGATTCAGAATCTCTCCCTGCTGCAATCTAGTTTTGGTGCCAGGATGTACATAGGAAATACTATTTCCTGTCTGTGCTGGCAAGTTTAGTTATTAAACCACTTCCTCCAAGAGCCAAACTTCTTTAAAGAAGAAATAAAGTTCAAAGCCTTTTTAAGAGACCATTTGTTCTTCTTATGTGTCTAACCTGAATGTTATGCACTCTGCCATACAAATAAAAAGAAAAGAGCTTAATCTCTTGAAGATGGGCTGGCTGCTGTCCTAGGTCACTGGGCTGGGAGCAGCAGGAACAGGTTACAACTGCATTTGTAGGGAGCTGCTTTCTGAAGCTGAAGGGAGTTGCCTGTTGCTGCCGCAGAGGCGAGTGCCGCTGACCAGCCACGGAGCCGTTGAACAGCTTCTTGTAGGACAAATGGCGGCTCTCGGCTGCAGGCAGAGACAGGGAAGCTTGTGCTGATACTTGTGTTTATTTGAATAATTAGGTAGCTCTGAGTCCAAAGAGATGGAGCAAATGTAAGGCAGATACCTCAAAGTACTTTTTTCTATTGAAGTCACCTCACTCCTACTGGCATTCCTGGCTTAGGGTTTAACTGGCAATGCACACTCTGCTCTTGTGGAGCAAAATCAATGCTGTGTGACTGGTGGCTGGTCAAAACAAAGGAAGGGAACTCAGACAATAATCACCAAAATTATCTACAGGCCAAAACTTATCTAGAAGCTCAAGCACCTTCCCAAATCCTTTGCTCTTACTGCTTGTGCTCCAGCCTTAAGTGGCATAGAGGTGATTAGTTGGGAAAAAAAGCTTCCATTAAAAAGTTCCCCTCTCTAAATCTGACGAAACTACTAAGGGAGATTTGGGAAGTGTTGTAGGTATTTCCTAACCTTGGAACAAGTAGTAAGGTACGTTTGTGAGGAACAGCAGTGGTGAAATGTTTGTTATTGTGCGCCTCTATCCTTTTTGTGAGTATTATTCTGTGAGGTTGGGGCTGCTTTTCATCTGATCTGTGCTGCCAAGGCAGATGAGAGAGGTTTATATGATGTCAGATCTGAAACCAAGAAACCTGTAGACAGGTTCTGAGCAGTGATGCCTCTGGCAACTGGTTTCAAGGCAGAGCTTATGTAGAGTGCCTGAGGTTTTAATAAGCGTATAGATGTCTGAACAGCACATAAAGAGCATGGGAGGTGACAGGCTGACCCAGTCACTTTCATTAATTGGGATCAAGTTACCTTTTTACATCTGGGCAGAACACTGTGCTGGAGATTTAGGAAGTGAACAGTACGTTGACATTGTCTCTGTGCACCAGGTCCTCAATAACTAGTAAACTGGGACACGAAAAGTAAGTTCAGAGTAATAGGGGATGTTCATGGCTGAGAGAGCACCAGACTGCGCAAGTCATGCTTGCAAAAGGACGAGCATAAATCATTGAGAGATCTTTGCAGTATGTGTTTGTCAAAGGCTGCTTTTCATGTGCGAGCTTTACACACACCAAATAAAATATTTTATCATACTTTTTGATGGTGTTTGTTTTATGCTGCTCAAAGTTTAGGGCTAAACCTTCAGGCAACTCTGTCAAATACTTCAGTAAGTGATTGGGAAGTATAGAGATGTCTATAGAATTATCAACTTAATTGTAAGGATATTGAGTTCATTTTAGAGTTATTTTTTAGAAAAGATGAAATAGCAGAGAGTCTCTGTCTTGGCTGCTTGATATGAGAAAAGCCAAATTAAAATCGAACAGACTGATTTTGTGTAAGGTAAAAATGTTGAACTTATGTTATTTCACTCCCAGATGAGGCATCTTAGACATTTCTATCAGTGCATTGGGTGTTCTGTGGGAAAGATGGCATATGCTGAAGTAGTTTACCAAAGCAGGTTTTTAAGTCATTTGTTCTAACATAAATAGAGACTAAAACCTCAGCATTATAATGAATAGAAAGCACAAACCACGGCCTTGGAGGAAACCCACAGACAGTGCCTTGAAATCTCAGAGGTGTTGCAAGAAAAAAAATATGTTGATATTTGAATCTATTTTTTGTCAGCGTTGTCCCTGAGTGACCTTTAAGATAACCCAAACATTTAAAAACCATAATTTAGAGCCCACAGCACAGAGAGGACTGACTAAATGTGCTTATAGAATACATATCTTTCTTTAGTGTGGAAACACTTCTTGCAATGTTTTGAGGGAATATTTCTAGAGTTGACTTGGGCTGACCGATACAAGACCAGAAAGCCAGTCTCGGTTTTGTGAGCTCTGAAGAGTTTATATTTAGAAAAATATTAGTTATTTCACTGTATTACAAAATCAGATTGCAGGTCCTCAAAAACCTATTTCGGGAAGTGTTTACTTCTAGGTAGCTTTCCATATTTTCAATTATGTTTTTATTAAATGTTTAATTGGTTTTAATCTATGTTTTGAGCCTTTTGATTATATTTTGGTAATTTTTGAGGCTTTTGCATGAGCATAAGGCTAGAAGCCTATGTGAAAGCTGAGTTGTTCCTCTGATCTCAAACATTTAAGGAGCGGGGATTTAAAATAAAGGCGGTCAGTGTTGTAAGTTTTGAATCAGAATTTTGACAATGGGCAACAGTGCAGATCTAACATAAGGCTTCCATCTTAGCTACTTTCAATGATATCTAGTTAAGGATTGGCAGAGTAGGACCATGTCTTGTTAGTCTTGCAAAACTTCCTGCCGTTAAAGAGACTGAAGTCCAGGTGTGCTAGAAGTCTCTCTCTGGGGGTCTTGCAGTCTGTGGCAGAGGGGTCTGCTGAGTTTGGTCAATTAAACCTATTAGCAGTGTTCCTGTAAAATATGTGCTGAGGTATCATCAATGAACATACTTATGTATTAGATATGTGTCTGTGTTCTCCCATGCATAAATTGTGGCTCGGGTAGTGAGCAGCCATATGTCCATGTACCAGGCACGAGGAAGGCTCCTTCTTTGTATTTTCTGTTTGTTCTCCCTGCCAGTGTTGCTGCTCTGGTACCTGCACTGCTCTCCTGGATGTGTTCAGAGAGTGCGAATACCCTGACCCTTGAGCAGTGAAAAGCATCAGCTGCTGACTCTCTGTGTGGCATCTGACAGTCCCTGTACTGCAGAGTTCCCCAGGAGTATTTGCTTCAGCTGCTCTAGCTGATTGGGAAAGTCTGTTCGTTCCCTCTGCACTGGAAATTTGCATCTTCCTGGCTCTGTGAGTGCGGGTTGGTGATGTTCTGGCCAGCAGTCAAGACCAACCTCATCAAAGTATATCACTGCTGCGTTATTTTACTGCTAAACAACATCTCAAACCTCCACATCAGATGCCGCTTGGCATCTTAACATGAAATTATTTTTTTAAATCATAGGTCAGCTTAAAAACATGAGTTTTATACAATGTGAGAGAGTTCAGTCACATTTTTTTTAGGAAGCATTCCTGTTTTCAGGCTTTTAATTCTAAAATGGTCATATCTACTCACTTCATTCAAGTGAATCCAATCTGAGTTAAAACTAATAAAATGCAGACTGCATTATATTCCACATACATATTTAAAATTTCAATTCAAGTATATTTATTTTTTCTTACTATTTAGTGCTTTTTTATTACTGTTGAACCCAAAGGCTCTACTTGGGAATGGGAGCCTGTTGTGCAAGTTGTGATGAGCAAACACAGAAAAAGCCATCACTGCCCTAGCGAGTTTCTAAAATTTTGCACAACACAGCATCTGAAAACAGATCAAAGTCTCTGTCCCATCTCTCGGTTCTCTACTCTGCTTAAAGAAATTACCAACTCATAGTCTTTGAGAATTTCAGGTCTGATTCAAAATGAGAAAATCTCTGTTATCTCTGCTATTCTGGATTGCTTTTTTAAATAAGAGAAATCTTGTACTTTGGCAACAGAAAGACTTTCCACGGCTGTTTATTGTGGACAGGTTGAACAAAAATGTTTAATGTTTAGCTCCATCTGCTACTTGAAGAAACATGTTGACAGCTGGTCCAGTCATGATCTTACTGAAATCAGTGGAAGGGATCTGTGTGGCTACAAGAAGCCCAGTATTTTTAGTGTAAGATACAGGGAAAAGTTCCAGGTTGTATATATTTTACTGATGATCCTAGTGCCACTTAAAGGGATTAAAATAGCTTGTGTTTTCAGGTATCATTAGCTGCGCTGATTACATTAGCCTATGATCCTCTTCCCTGGACTGGTTTCTCTGCACTAGTAATACTAAAAAGGGCTTACAGCCTGTGTGAAATCTATATTTGCACAATTATAGCTGTCCCAGGAAACTGCCAGTCAGTTATTTTGGGAGCTCTTAGAATAAAACATGTCTTGAAATCATAGTTTGGGAGGGGTTATGCATTTTTTCGTTTGTTTTTACCTAGATTCTGCGTTAGCTTTTTCATCTGAAAGCTTATGACACTAATCTGTCTGACCAATGCATTATGCAGTCCCAGCAAGGCAAAATTTAAGAGATTAAACCTAGAATGGAGAATCTTGTCTATTAACTGTTGTCAACTCCTAGTTCCCTCGCCCAGTGTACTAAATTTGTTCTGACTGCTTTTGTTCTTATATACATAATAAAAGGTGTCTCACAGTACTGCATCTTGCTATAATGAGAAAAAGTGTTAAGAAGAAAACTCCATGTTGAACATTGAAGTGACAATCCTACTGAAACTACCAGGGTGGGTGATCTGCACCGTCTGTGCCACCTTCTGTAACGTGGGGAAATGAAGAGAACTAGACAAAGGCTATTACTTCAAAATTATATGGGAAAAAAATGTAAGTGGAAATCATCAGACTGCTGTTTCTTTATTTCATTTGCAGAGCTTAAAAAATATTAGTTACCATCAGAATAAAAAGGACAAAGTTTTAAGCAGAGCTGTTTGCCGGAATAGTGCTTATCTTCCTTTGGCAGTCATTGATCTATTTTTCACATATAAGCTATACAGTGTATTAGCTGTATATATTAGCTAAGAGAGTAGGAGTTCTCGAAGGAACAGATGGCTATTCCCAGCCTGGACAGCACTTTTTAAACATTAAGAAATCTATACAACTGTTCAAGTGAATTACCTGGGTTTTGCTACTGCAATTTTAAAGCACAGTGCAGGCTTAAACCGTCCCTACCACGAGCATCCCCCCAAAATTAGAAGTTTCCTTTCTTATGCCCTCTTCATTTGCCATGCACTTTAAAAATGACAGTTGTCGTCTCTATGAAGATTAGAAGATCCATGTTGGGTATGTCACATGCTTTGATGGTAGTATTGCCCCAGGCATTTGTCATCCAACCTACAGGGATAACAATGTGTAATGATAGTGCTTTTTTCAGGACACTGTAAGTATACAGATATTATTAAATTTTACAATTACCACGGGGAATGAATCAAAGCCTCCAATAAGCAAATGAAATATATATATTATTGCCCTGCCTTTATAATTTCTGTTCCGTACTATCTGATTGCATTCCTGTTATCTCTTAGTTGTTTCTCTGCATGTAGTTTTATCTAATTTCTCTTTATTTCAGTACTTGCAGAGGAGATAAATGGATTACTTCAGACTAATAGCTACTTATTTAAAAAGCCATCAACCTTCTGTAAGAGTTTCAAATCAGTGATTTAAGCTAGCTTTCGCTATCTGTGGTATTTATCTTGAAGCATTTCATCACGGTAGAGTCTGTTAATGAGACATTTTTCTACAGCTGATTTTGATCCTCTCTTACCTGGTCTGCCAAAATTTTTAACACAAACAGGTTATCATAGTTAAGCAGATAATGAGCTATTTAGTGTCTATACAGGTTGGAAATACCACGATAGACCTTGCAACTGCATAGTTTCCCATTTAATGTGTCTGACAGAGAACTAGAATAAAAATAAATTTTGCATTGTCTTGATTTCTCCATCCTTATAGGACAGAGGAAGCAGCTGCATTATTTATCTAATTGAAGGAACGTTATGGGCATGTTTAATTAAGTGTAAGAGTACTTAGTAATACCGGAAAAGTAAACAAAGGATAAATGACAAAATGAGCTCAAGTCATCTAAGATGGTTTAATTCACAAGCGTTGTACCCTTTTGTATTATTATGTAGTATGTGCCTGTACATCAGAATCAATGTATCCAATCTATATGCAACAGCATATCAATTTCTCATCCTCCTTAGCAAGCTTCCTTTTTTCCCAGTACGATTGGATAGTGATTTCTTGGAGCCTAATTCTCACATATCCATTTGCACTAATTTTCAGTGGGTTTCATCCATTCTTCCCTTTGTGTGACAACAAAATCCAGCCTTCTATTGCTGGATATATCAAATGTTTGAAGTCATAAGGTTTCAAAACACACTTTAATCCCAAAGCACTGAGTGTTGCTGGAGTAGGAAATGGGATCATCAGAAACTGCCTGAAATTAAGCTTTGGCAACACAAAGCGAATAGTGGTTTTCTCACTTATTCTAATTGACGCTCCCAGCAACAGATGTAGCATGGTAGTCTCGGATGAACACAGTCCTGATTATTGTAGGTATCAGAGGAAAAAGCACAGCATAGGAGTTAAAATATTTACAAGTCCTAGGCTCTCTGAGGGAGCAGTTGACATTTCACAGTTAAAGTATAGTTTTCCAGGAATGTAAGCTTTTATTTGTTGGGTGGAGGTTTCCACTTAAGTGGACCGAACGTAAAGGTTCTGCAGGATTTGGGATATGGATTTTGATGAAAAACATGTTCCTTGTGAAAAAGTCTTTATCTTTACAACCAGCTACCTAAAAAGACTCACTGAAAGCCATAAGACATAATTAGATCATGGAATTTGATCCCTGCCAAATTCATAATTTAAGTCAATGCTTAAGTCACATCTCTAACAACAACAACATAAAGGAGCTGCCATTAGTGTATGGAACTGATGCTTTCATGTGCTAATACACTGATCATTCCAATTTTCTGTTAAATCAGGACTCAAGAAGTCCTAAATTAATCCTCGATGTCTATGAATGGAGGTGGCTTTTTCTTAATTTTTTTCATTTCTTACAGAATTTTAAAAATCCATTGATATGTATTTTAAAGTCTACTAAGTGTCTTATGTGAAAGCAAAGTTTAGTAAAAATATGTTTTGCCTGAGGTTAAGCAACTCTTTGTCCAGGACTTATTTCAAAAAATGAAGCTTTCTAGCACATCCATTCTTCCAAGGCACTCCCCATCTTTCACAAATACAGCAAAATAAACATGAAGGAATATCATCAAGAAGAAGATATGCTGCTTGTGTAAGTAATTATGTCCCTTGTTAGTTCACTATAAAGTAATTTCCCTTTTTTTTCCCCTACTCTTTACATTTCTTAGTGTGCCCTGGAAGGTATTTTTACTTAATTTTGTTTAGAAATTTGAAAAGCAAGAGAAAGTGAGGGATGATTACAGACTTTATTTAAGGGTTTGATTTTGGTTTCTCTCTGTTCTTATATCAAAGATAAAATGGAAGTGGTGGTGTCATGTTCAGGTAATGAGATTTTATATTAAAAAGAATAAATTAAGCTCATAAAGCCAATGGCAGGAGGGACATGAGGAACCATTTCTAGCTCACAAAAAGGACTTTATACATTAATGCAGTGAGCATCAAGAGTTATTAGGAGTTGAAATTCAAAGCTCAAAGGATGTCAAGTGCTTCAAAAGCAAAGGCTTATTTTGTATTGTTTATATTTAGAAGTGATATGGAGCTCCCTTGAAATATTTTACCCATGATGTCAAAAATCAAAAGCATTATGGGGAAAAAAGAACTCGGGACATTTCCCTTGCAAACAAGAGTTCTGTCCGTGACACACCAGAGGATTCCTCTGAGGTACAGATTTGTACACAGCACTACTTACCAAAAAAACACAAACATCCTCTCTGCTTAGCTGCACGTTGTTGCTTGCCTTGAAAATTCATAGTACACAGAAAGGTTTTACTGTAACACTCACTACTTTTTTTTTAAGTAAAACCCCAACTCCTGGAATATCAGTATGTGGTCATTTTTTAAATAGATATTTTTTTGAAAAGCTGTGTGACATTTTTCTTTAATGGCTGATTTTTTTTTAATGTCAGCTACATTTTTAAAGCATGAGGCCTGGTTGTAACTAGCCTCGGCACTGCTACTGTACATCAGACTGTACTATTTGATCATTAATTTATCACAGTTCTAGCAGTTTGTTTGACAGGTGATAGTGCTTTCATCTAATGGCTACACAGCAAGTGTGTGGTGCACTAAAGAGTGGATGCCACTGACTAGAGTTAGAAATCAGCAGACAACAGCCACTTTGCAGAGTTTTATCGATTTACCTGATTCATTTAAACATATGAAGCAACTAAAGTAATGAATGCCAATTCAGCTCACAGTGGGGTTCCTTATAGTTATTTAGTTTGGAGTATATTAATAGGATTTCATCGACAGCGTTGTTGTTATTACAACTATTTGCAATGGTAAAAGAGGTGCAAAAATCAAGGTACAAATTCAAATATTTGTACTGGAAATACAGTTTCTGTGCTCAGTGCCGTTTAGGAAATTGATGCTTGGCAGGAGTATGAGGAGTATTAGAATATTATGAATATTTAGCCTCTAATTTCAGACTCTTATTAAAATTATCTAGTAAAGATGTTTTCTAGGTTAAGTAGGTAAATGTGAATATATTTGCTCTGTTGATAGGAGGTTGCAAAATGGGCACCTTGTTGAAACAATACCCCCCTGCAGACAGTATTTGTACCATCGAGGGACACAAACTATATTTAACACATCACCTTTTGTTTTCTACTTTGTTTGTGACAACATATGTTTAAAGTGTGTTGTCTGTGTCACAAGTGATTACCGTGCTGGCACAGGCTGGTGCACTCCAGCTGTGCTTCTGCCAAGGACTCCCCGGGCATGGGTTAGCGGTGCAGCACATGGACGGCACAATGCATCTGCCTCTTGCCCATGAGCAGTGGAGCCGATATGCGCCTGCAGAGCTGCTCTGCCTGAGACCCTTGCCTGCAGCAAGGCTGTTGTGGATATCGAAAGTCTGCATTATCAAATCCTACCACACAATATACTTATGTTCAGAGGATTTGTGCATACAATAAATAGCTCAGATTGCTGCATTTATCCTTCTTGGCCAAAGACCTGTCTTACAGCCGTACTTGGCTTTTGTAAGTTTGCAGGGATGGTTTACTGCCATGAATCCGGTGCCCTGGTTTACTGCAGCAGAACCCAGGATCCACTCCAGCAAGATGATGAAGAAACAGTATGGCTGTAAATCTGTTAGCTGCCCCAAAAACTTCAGAGACTCTCCAGTCCTGAAGCTCCTGGCTACAGCAGGTCTCAGTTGAAGTTATATCAAGAGGTGGAAGGGGCACTTTGAATTTAGTGCCAATAGACTTCTACCTCTGATATTGGACAAGTCAGCTTAGGTAAAAGCTGAGATGAGTCATGGAAGTTAATTAGTTTTCAGAGGTGCTGATTACTCATATTTCCCACTGAAGTCAATAGGGAAACTCCCACATGTTGCAGTGGGAGCTGGAAACTGGCCATGCAGTGTTGTGGGACATCCAGAAGAAGCAGTGTTGTCTTTTGTAGTGGAGACAGTGGGAGTTATTTACAAACATAAAGGAAACCAAAATGATGCCAAAAGAAATGTTATTTTCCTCCTCCTTAGTGGTTGTTACAAAAATCACAAGTAAATAGTAAACACAAAAGTTTGTCAAGTATCTTCAGTATTTATTTTAAACAAACCTGGATGCCTGCATACGTGCCGCCTTTTCTCCTTTTGATTGCAAGTCCTGGGAATGTTCATACTTGTGAGGTTGCCATATGCCTAGTCCAGAGTGAAATTATATTTATTAATCTAAAGCTATTACTTAGAATATTGTCTCTAGGTTTGTAGTAGCCCATCGGTGTTGATGAGTTCGCATGTCCCTTACTCCAGGAAGGACCCTGTTCCTTGGTTTCCCATGTCAGCAAGTCGTCATCACAGCATCTGAGCACAGATGATGGCGTTTGGCTCATGAAGAGACACTGGGGTTTTAAGGCCTGTACTACATGGACTGCAGGCATAGTGGTGTCAGAGGCTGACATACCGTAAGGCTTGAGATCTAGAGCCTCCCTTTGCTGAAGCTGCAAAAACTTACATTGGTCAAAAATCAACGTGGAGTTCTAAATGGATAGATAAATGTGTGTGCATTAGTAGGGATTTCACAGGGTTGATCACGAACTCTTTTTGCTTTGGTGCTTTTAAGTTCCTGTGCTGTCAATCTGTCGCGTTTCTAATGTATTAAATCTAGTTTGGGTTTTTTGGAAAAAAGTTGCTAGTTACTTTGAAATAAAATCTGGTTAAATTTAATTGGTATTAAAATGATTGTGATAATTTCCTTTGGTGAGGAATTAAAATGGGACTCTTTTAGTGATACTTTAAAAAAAATAAAAGCTGTGCTTTCATCTTGACTTCTCTCCCTTTGCTGTGGGATCCCAGTTAAGAGCTTCTCAAAGTCTGGTATAAACTGCAAATCATGATCTGCCTTTGCGTTTGTTTTCCTGCCTATGGAAGCACAAGCTAAAAATATCCTGGACAAGCAATTCTCTTCATCCTGTTGTTTCAGCTTGCCAGTTCCCAGTCCAGCTCCTTCTCCTTCCACCATTTGAGTGCCAGTTTGAGAAATTCTCTTTCCATTTTTGGCTATCGTTTCTGGGAGCTAGGATGGGTGTCCCTATGGGCAGCCTGGTTATAAATAGCTGTTCTAAAGAATGAAGAGCTTGCATCCTTGGCTGGTGGTCTGAAAGGGCAACTGCCATGTAATGGAGCCCTATCTTGTCTTATCTTCTCCTAGAAGCACTGCCTCTGGATCTACGAGGTCTTTCCTGGAGGATCCTGCTCATGTGATTTCAATGTTAACTCCTGACACTTTTCCACTGTGATGGCAGTGGAAGTGCTATATGAATCATACCATTTGCAGCAGGATGGGGCTCAGGAGGACAGATTCTCCTCTCTGTTGCTGCTGGAAACCAAGAATAATTCATCTGGAATGAGTGAGGTCCTCCCAGTGATAGCCTTAGACCACAGAGATCAAAGTCTGCCCTTCCCTCATATTTTAAGCTATACTTCAACCAATATGCAAACTACATTTTTGCCTTCTCTTTCCCTCCTCCCAGTTCCCACAGATGAAGTCCTGACTTGAGCCACTATTAATACCCCTCCTCCCTTCAACACAAAGATCCCTTACTCTTCCAGCCTGAAAATCCCAGCCACAATTTGTATTTTCAGTGTGATTATCACATACATCTACAACGCAAATCCTGAATCTCTGTCCCCAGGGCTGCCTGTTCCCATTCTTGCCACCACTGTCGTGGTTTGGCATGCAGAGCAGGTGGCCTACATGAATGCAAATGCACAGCGGTAGGCAAGCTTGGCTCAGGTCGGCTTGTTTGTTTGTTGCTGCTGTTTTTGCTGTCCTTGCTCATCAGAGCTTAAATCTCTGGAAACCATCTAGTGTGATTCATGCAAACACCAAACACGAGTAGGATCGGACTTGCTGACGGGAGGGATAAAAAGTAGAGGGGAGCAAACACTTGGTGGGGATTGGCTGCCTGACATGGCGCAGCGAAGACTGGGATCGAGAGGTATGCCAGAAAGCTCTTTGTCTCACATGCACATTAGGATAAGTAACGTTGCTCCTCACCATCTGTCTCTCTCTATGAACCTCTGCCTCGTTCCCATGTAATAAGAAGATTCATAGAAGTACCAGCTGTGAATTTACAGGGAAGCCTGAGAAACTTTGCCTTTCAAACCAGCACTGGGAGAGTCAGATTTGGCACCGTTGAACACAGTTGTGTTTCTGTAATTCTTTTGTTGTTGCTCTGTTGCCATCTCTTTCCCCAGCAGTTGTGCAGTGTTCGTAGAAAGATGAAAGCTGCCGGGGCAGCTCAGGAGAGGCTGGCAGCTGCCAAACATGAGTTTTGGTGGGCTAATCTTTTTCTTTCTTTTCTTTCTTTCTCTCTACTCTAATAAGGCTGAATTACACAAGAAGAGATGATGAGGTGATTTCCTTATCCCTGGTTACGGATATAGGCCAAGAGGACCAAATAGTAGTGACGATGAAGTAAATTGTGTTAATATTTGTTTTAATAATCAGACACAAAGCTTATAGAAAGGTTGTGAGCATTGAGGCTCCCTTACACATGTGCTGATGTGTTCCCCTATGGGTTAAATGTAAGCTGTGTCTCTCATACCTCATCTGCAGGATGTTTGGCAAAGGAGGTTGCTGGCAGCTGATATGCGTGATTACACTTAGGGTTATGCTGTAGATGCCTATACAACTATGATGCAGGTTAATTCACAGCCACCTTTTCCACAGAGCAGGATTCAAGTCCTTCTGTTCCACATGTTCATGGCAAAGCAGTCTGAAAATTCCCCTGACCCTTAAATTTGTGGTGACACCTGGGTAAATGACTTATTTTCAGCTCAGAGTCCTTCTGAAAATTTGAGGGGAAAATGTTTCACAGCAAGAAAGATTTCTTTGGCTAATCAAAATCTAAAGGAAGAAATTTAATTTGGATTCAACTAAACCATGTAATTCAAACCCAAATTAAGCACTTAATCTTCAAACATGGGGGGTTTGTACAGTGAAAATTAATTTCAGATTGAAATGTTTCATTTTTCAACATCAAATGAAGCATTTTTACATTTCATTAAAAACAACTACCTGAACTTATTATCAACATGGCTTTCATAGAATATTGCGATGAATCGGAATCTCTATTCTTATTGTTGAAAAAGTGTAAGATAAAGAAGTTTCCATATTGTAATTGTACGGCGATTAAAATTCCATGGGTATTTTTCTGGTGAAAATAATCGCTTAGTTTTCTAAAGTAAAAAGATTGGACTAAGTGCTCCTGAAATTTCCTTCCTGAGCATCTGTATTTCTTAGGAAACTCATAGTAATTGTATAAAACCAGTTCCTCCAAACTTCGCACTCATCAGTGATATTTAAAACATAGTTTACCCTTAAGATTTAAACAAACTAGAACAAAAGTTTATTGTCTCCCTCTCCTTTGCAATTGTCATGTGGGGGGAGCCTTGCTTTTTGCTGGGACTGTAGGAACGTACCTTACTGAGACACTTGAAAATTGCACCAAATATCACCAAGAGCAGCAGATGGATCTGTCAGCTGTTTTGCTGAAAATGGTGAATATCTTCCCTGGAACATTCATAACTTGCCTGAGGCAAAATTTCACAGTGGAAACAGTGAGATTTCTCTTTACATAACATTCCTAGTACTCACGAAAGTCTAGGTCCCCCCCACCCGACGGATTAAAATACCCATGAAGCAGGATATGATGAATAGGCACAGCTGGGCTGTGAGGAGGGCATTGCAGAAGTCCTCAGCCATAGCCTGACCATGGCCCATCAGAGATGCAGAGAGCAGCAAATGAACAGTGTCTTTAGGACTTTACTGCTGGTGCTTATTTTCACATTTAGGTGGAGACTGAAATAGGGTCTGATGATGACTTTGTGCCTCTCTCCTTCCGTGGGGCCTCAGCAGTAGAGCCGGCAGAGTCTTCTTCGCACAGTCAGCTGGAGAGCTGTATGGGAAAGCTCAAGGCAGGAATCGGAGGTGACCCAAGTCATCTATCGTAATATACTTGCTGCCTTTGACTGATGTTATCTACATCTAGGAGAGCTAATCACAGCTCTGGAGACAAAGGAAATCCACTGTGCATGTGAACGTATGTAGGTCCCCAGTAGAGCAAAGTCTGGGCCTCAAGGAAACCGGCCACCCTTTGCATTGCAGAAAGGATAATTTCAACAATGCAGCTTGGCGCTTTTCCTGTCCATAAGTACTTTGGAGAGTTTAAATTGGCTTTCTGCAAATATTTGTGAGGCTGATCCAGGGCCCGATCCAGGGCTATTTCTGTTGGGCATTGTTTCAGACCGTATGAGTAAGAGCTGATCGTGTTGGTGTTCACCAGAAAAAAACAGTTCCCCTGAAGCTGTTTCTACATTTCACTGTTTGCTTACTGATACAGTACAAAATCAGCTCTATAATATTCTATTAGAAATAAATATTGTAGGCCCAGATCAACCTCAGTTTAACAAAGGATTATCTATGCTTAGATTTGTTATTAAGGCAGGCTGTGAAATTAAAACCCAATAGCCGTCTCTGAATGACTATGCTCTGGAAAAAGAATACCTTCGGTTTAAAAGGATGTCAGATGGACAAATGTCAATTAAGATTCAATCAGGTAGAATCTACTGCAAGAAGATAATCTTAGGCATTGTCTTAATTATAATGCCTTTTCAAAGTTTATTCTTGTAACCACTATTTTTTAATGTATTACAATATCTGTAATAAAAAAATAATATTTAAATCTCTCTTAATTTTCATTATAATGAAATACTCAGTGTAAAAAGGAATACAGAGGTGTTTCTGAGAGGGAGGTCTGTATGGGGTTCATAAGTGTTTGAAGCTGGCTGGCAAATTTGTATAAAAGCAAGGCAGGACTCCAGTTATTTGTTGTGGGTCATACGCTGTTTCGATCATCCATTTTCTGATGGTCTGAGAAGTTATTGTTTATGAGTTGGCATATTGCTACCGTAGGCAAAAAGGACAAAGTATCAAGTGTGCACTTATACCAAGGGGGACTTCCACACAGTTTCCAAGATTCAGCTCCAGCTTTTGTCCAATCTTTTCCCTAGGAAGCCTGAAATATTCAGTGGCTTTGTAAGAAGCAGCAAACATACCTTGGGTTTTAGTCTTTTGTATCAACTGATGGAAGAGCTATTGAAACCAAAATCCACGACTCAAAGTGGAAATTTTAAGATATTTGACATCCTCTGTGTACAGATACAGACTTTGGGTCAGGTTTTGTGCTCATCTTCATTTGGTAAAGGTTTGTGTGGTTAGTCTTAATGGGACCAGACTTCAAATGGGAAAACTTGTGAACAAGTGCTTGCATGTGTAGGGATTGCTGTCCGGTTACTGGTAAATCAACCCTGTCTTTTGAATAGAAAGACTGAAAGCTCTTGACTCAGGCTGCCGTGAATTGTTATTTGAAATCTGATTGGGAAGTTCGTAATGTGACTCAGTCTGTGCAACAAAAACAACAGTCATTTCTGGTGAAATTCTTCCTAATAAGCCTGGCTACTTGCACCATGTATCGTCTGCTGTGGGATGGGGCCTTCTTAGGTCAGTAACTGCTGAAAGGGCCCGTGGGTGAGAACGCCTACCAGGAATGCCTGTAAACAGCATCTTGGACTGAGTGAAAAAATGTGGGTTTGAGCATCCACAAAAGTATGAAGAGCTTTAAGGCTTTCCTCTAGTCTCTTGGTTTCTCGAGGGAACTATATGGCAAGCTCTGCAAACAAAATGGATAATATTTTATGTCCAAAGCAGTCATCTAATTGCATCTCCCAAGTACTGGACGATGGCATATTTACTAATTCTGTCTTTTGTGACCCCGTGTGACACTCATTTACACGTGTATGAATTACAGTGGTACAACCACCGCCTCCCTGTGGTCTAGCATGAAGGGACTACAGAAGCTTATGCCAAACATCCCTGTAGTTTGGGCATAATAGAGCAGAAAGAAAAATTCTAAACAAACCATTTGGAGCCTGAGTTCAGTTCCCTCTACATTAACGCAACTATGACTCAAGTAAAATTTTGTTCTTTTGGGAACCTGACCTCGTTGTCTGCACATTAAATGCAGACAGAAACAGAGGGGCTGGAGAATGAAGGAAAATAAAAAGCTTCTTGATTTTCTATTTATTGTTAGACTTTCTTTTTGAGACTGGGGGGAGATGGGGCTGATCAACCTCAAAAATATGTAAATGTAAACATGTTTATCCTAATTCAGATAATAAATGCAGATCATAATAGTGTAAAGTAGTGCCACTTGGATGTTTAGGTCATCATCCATGGTGCCTATATACACTCTTCCAGGCTCTGAACTAGTCTTGGCCTGAGATGGTCACTGGTAATCCAGCTGCTAGTTTGATCCAATTTGATGCTTTTCTGTGGCTTTGTTGTATAGATCTGGATGGTCCTGATCTTCTTAAGTAGATGAGGACCACCAAAGGAATCAAAATTTTTGCAGCTCCTGCCTTCTTGTTGTTTCAAAGGGGTTGTGTTTCAGACATTTATCCCTTTTGTTCTGTAGTGAGAAGGGTGCATGGCACAGTGAAAATCTGTGAATGGTCCTACCGATGTAAAAAATCGTAATGTCCTGAGTGACTGGGGCAGAACAGGCTTCCTGCTCAGTTTTCCTGCCTTCCTATAGCTTATTCAAAAGCAGACACTGAGAGTTTGTTATTCCTAATTAAAAATGTCAGCAGGTTTAGTTTGTTTAGGTTGGAGAGCTGCGTCACAAGCTGTGAGTGCGGTAACACGGCACACAGAGGGTTCACTCTCTGTAGATGATGTCAGGTAGCCTATTTCTTGCCAGCAGTCTTGCTCACTGGGATATTCAAAAGAAGAGTGCACAAACTCATGCAGTAGAAAAGCGAAACTATGTTTTGGGCATTGATATTGATTTTGGCAGAGTTATGGTACTAATCATGCCATTAAAAATAGGTGAATTGTTGTAGCATTGAGCATTTTGTGCAAGGGGTTGTTAGATTAGCAATCCAAACTCCAAATGTGGTCCGAGGGAAGAGTTTTATTGTTTTCCTCATCCAGCAGAGTAACCAGACCTTATGTAAAATCTAAGAAGGAAAGAAATTCAGTAGCAGCTGGAAGTAAGAAAAAAGCATTTAATGAGTAGGACAAGGAAGAAAGAAGTCTGGTATAAGTTAACTTCAGAAAAAAATCAATGTGTAGAAGTCAAATGTGTCCAGGACAGTTAAAGGAGACATCAAGGGAGTTACTAGACAGAATGATACAGGAAGAAATGCAAAAGCCATGGAAGATACAGCTTTTTGGTTTCAATTTTGAGAGGTTACAACTTCAAAAGAAACCAACTAAACCAAAATAAAAGGTTTCTTCTTCATGCTGAAGTGATTTGGCCATTGATGCCCGTGTTCTTTCTATAGTTTTGTCCTTTGGAGGGTTCAAGTCCTAAATCTCACTCCAGACAGCCGCTCAGGCTCCTTCACCTCCTTGATTAGCAAGAGGTCTGCGGTGCACTGAAATATTATAAGGAACATACATAGGAATTCATCGTGAGCCAAACAGGTTACTGCCTTGGCAGGATTCCTCTCACTGGTTTGTGAAGATAAAAGGAGAATGGGTAAAGGTTAGTATTTCAAAGCAAGTGTCTTGGATCTTAAAATATTTGGTGAAATTATTCAAGAATAGTTCATTCATGTGGAAGTCGTTTCTGTGTTTTGCTGTCAAGGTCAATGAAAGCTCAAGTCTGATGTTGGCCAAGCATGCAAAAACTGCCTGTGGGCTCCCTTAGCTTACATACCTGGTGACTCTGAGCTTAACATAGGAAAGTCTGTGGGGAGCAGGATCAGGAACTCACAGGCTTTCTTGGGTCAGCTGTACCGTTGTTTTAAGTTGGGCTAAACCCCCCCATGTCATCAGGAGAGTCACAGCACATGGTACTTCAGGAGTGCTGGTGTGACTCTGTGGGATCTCATCCTGTTCAGACTCAGCAGCTTCCTCCTCCCCAGCTGCCCACCCTGTACCAGAGGCTGGCATCCTACCTGGCCCAGACCACCGAACCACCACAACAGAAACCAAATGATGGTGTACAGGTCCACCAATAAGCTGGTGGATGATGTATCACATATTTGGCTCCTCTTTCAATACAAAATTAATGTATAAACATCCAAGTTTTCAAAACAGCTGAGATATTAGGTGGTGAGATGCAGGGGACCTGCCAGCTCTCAGCTGTGCTGCCATCACTCCAAGCCAGGAATTTTGACCCAAGTCTGCTGCTGTGTCTGAACACAACCGATGCGCAACGCGTTACATGGCAACTGATTCTGGCTGGTTATCCAGGGCCACTATCACAAAGCTGTTCACTGGGGCTGAAAGGTTTTGAAAACCAGCTTGGGAGCCTGGTTGCAGTTAATGACCTTTCACCCTGAGCAGACTGTGACTGCCAACGGCTACTGACCACACCCTCAAAAGCCCATAGCTCAAAGCAGGGAAAGCTCTGCTAAGCATCCGTGTAAGGAGTAAATGCAAACATTTGTGGAGGCTTAGCAGGTCCTGTTCCTGATCGTCTCATACTTTAAGACGCGTTTGCTGAGTTGTTGGGTGCAAGTGCTCAGGCTTCAGTAGCTTATTGAAGAGAAGACACTAAGGGAAGGTTGTTTAACAAAATTTTACTATTCAAGTAAAGGAGGAAGGGTACAGGGACTGGGCATTTGGTAGTGTTGTTCACTATAACTTGGGCAAGTGCAGGCAAGCTGAGATCGCATTATCATTTCATACAGTGTGGTAAATGTTTCAGACTTAACTTTTACAGATTATTATCTGCTAGCTGAAAATATATGTTAATATACCCTTACCTATGTCTCCATCTGAGTACAAAACAATCCTTCTGTGATATATTTATCTCCAACTTTAAAGGTAAACAAAAAGATGAATAATCTATTGGTCTTAACAGCAATTTGGAAACCTTAATGCATGTAATCCTCTGGAAATAAGAAGTGAGTTTCTTTGTTAATCTGCAATGACCTTGGGCAATTTGGCAATTCAGTAGGTGTCCACATTTTGCTACGGCATTTCTTAGTTTTCTGAGGAAATCAGGTATGGTCATCTGCCATCCAGTAAAGGAAGAAAAAAGGATATCTGCTTATAACTGATGTTAATAATTTTCAGCCAGTAGCATTTAGTAAAGTCTACTTGACGTGATTCTTGCAGAAGTCACATGCATGGTGTTTCCTGAGGCCTCTGTGAATCGAGGTGATACACTGAGTTGATGCTGGATCAGCACAAGTAAGCTTGCACTCTGTGCAAGAAAACAGGTGCACAAGTGTAGTTCCAGGTGCCATTCGCCTCTCCATGAAGCAAAGGAACTTCTCCTTTGGTGGACAGGAGGAAAAAAAACCTGGGCTACATCTTCTGTGTCAATTTGAATCTTGTCTTTGTCTCCTGTCATTTTGATGTCTGAATTTTGTAGCACACCGTGTGATGTTCTGGGCTTGTGAAATGCACATACTCCAACTTAAAAATCTGTACGTTCCCATCTGTACCCTGAGGATATCTCAAAAGGGGGGACTGAGAAACTGGGGGGGAAAGGTTTCATGAATTTTGCAAACTTTTTCCTTTAAGTGCTTTTTTTTTATACTTGAGTGACGCTTACGAATTGCTAACACCATACGCTATAATTCAATGCGTTACACAATAAAGAGTATCTGCTGTTCTTTGTGTATTTCAGTACCAACGCTTTCCTTATCTATTTTCCCCAGCTTGCCATTCCATGCGGTAGAGGTTCTGTCATGTGATATTACTCCACGCAGAGGGAAGTCGGCGCAGCCTGGCATGCTGCTTTACACCACTGGTAAGTAGTCAGAGGATTTGCTTTGGTCATAAACGTACTTTCACAACATGCATTTCTCCTCTCTTGCATGTTGAACATGGCATTTCAACAACTGAAAATTCAGTGGTTGTCAGCTGAATCAGTATTTGAATTAATAGCTTGTGTATTTGTTTGGAATAGTGTTTTCAGCTGCAGTATTGATTTGTAGGCACTCCAAACTACACTCATTTGTAAGTGTGTGCGTGTGCAGCTTCTGTTAACCTCAACTATCATTTGCATGCTGAATGAAGGGTTGAGTGTATCGGTTGTCTTCTAGATTGTATTTCTTCACAAAAGCTCAATGTAGCTTTTTCCCCACATTCAGACACCTTTGCAAAATTAGGAACTATTGCTTTATAAATACTCATGTTTCAGGCTGTTGTGTATGTATTGTCAAGACATCCCAATCACTGCCTTACAGACCTTGCCTACAAACATCAATTACTTGATTTCTCTTCCTCTGACTCTGGATCTGTTTTACTATTCTTCTGAAATATTTTACGAAAGGAAAATAGGAATCTCTAAGAGTAGACTCCTGCTACAGAGTTGTCTTGCCTTATTTTAAGACATTTATTCTATCTTTTCCTTTAGCTTTGCCTTCATTGGACAGTTCATTCCATCTTCAAATAGTTATCTAAAATAGTTGTCTCTGTGTATGCAGAAAAGCAGTCTAGACATCTGATTTTTAAGTGGCTTGAGTCATATCAGAAGAATCCCTTTCTTATGTCCCTGCAATACTCCTGAGCACTTAACAATTTTCATTCCATCCCCTCATCCTATATTTTTCCAATGCCTTTAACTTCAGATACAGGTTTGGACCCCCTTCCGGCCCTTCTCAGTAATGAGTCTGATTTGCCTCATGTGGGAATTCTGAATAAAATTATCAATAACATACTTACATTCAATTAAATCTATTTAAACATACACATCATTTAGCCACTCAGTAGGGAAATCCTCTCTGCCACATTCAAGGAACGGTAATCGATATGTGCTCACTAGTAACACGTCTGCAAATTTCAAAACACTGTAAGGAGTTAGGTGATGTAGATGACTTTGTCTTAGTAAATTGTAGTCTGACAGCTTCACTTAGCCGTAATCAATTCCCATCCCTGTTGTTCAAAGGAGAACTGTCGAGCGATTTAGTTGCTTCTGACTCAGTGTCAGAAATCATGAAGTCCCCCATTCTTGGGAGAGAAGCAATCTGGACACGATCAGAAAATGAGGAAGACACGTTATCTCAGGTTACATTGAGAAAAAAATTGCAGTCCTGTTTGGGGGGTGAACTGAATGGGTACTCTAACATCTTAAAACGTCATACACCGACACAGGCAGGTTAACACTGTAAAAACAACTCAAACTGCTTACCCACAGAAAGGGAAGTTTCAGATTTGTGCATGCATATCAGGAAGACAAGAAAGGTGAGCTATGATTCTGCCAGATTGTTCTGTGTAGGAAACATTGAGCTTTGGCTGCAGGAAGGTCAAGTAAGGAGCAGCAAAGGGAGTCCTGTCACCTGAGTGCACAGAGCTTCACCTGTGTCCCTGCTTCTGCAGAAGGCAGGCAGGTGGGAAAATGGAGAGTCTTTTGTCTGTGTGCACTCACTGGCCAAGATGCTGAAGGCAGCATGGGGCAGCAAGCATCTAAGAGAGGTGATAGCAGTGTCTGTCTGGGAGTCCTTAACAAGGCTGGCCCATTAACGCTCCGTGTAGGCACCCGTTTTGGCTAGTACTGAGAGGCAAAGAAAGGTAAAGCTTTCTTGTGCTTTTCCTTTAGATGTGGAGGCCAGGCTTTGCTTGCACGTGATGCTGGATATATTTGAGTTGGGACATGGGTATAGGCTGACATATAAAATACCAGCTAGACAAAGCTCTGTCTATGTCATGCAAATAACTTGATTAATGTCTACTTCTTTTCCTAATAAACCAGTGTCCTGCCTCCCAGTGAGCAGGCAAGGAATGGAAATAAAGTTGCCTTTATGGTTGGGCTAAAATGACTAAGATGACAAATGTGGGTCGGAATCTGTCAGAGCTCACAAAAGAACCAGAACAAATCAACCTGATTTCCTCAGCTGTGAATACGCAAGTCAGACCAACGTATAGTGCATCCAGCTCTCTCTAACGTGTATGTGCAGCCTGCATGCTGGGACTACACTCCAGGCTTTTGAAGTTTAGCCAGTAGCCACTGTATTTCTGGTTATTTAGCACTTGCTAAAGAGAAGCTCACTGCTACCACAATGAATTATAATTTTTGCCCTGGGAAAGAAACAGAGAAAATAAAACCTAACCAGACCAATAGAAAACCTTTTGGAATAAGTATTATTTTATAAAGGAAAGATCTAAAAAGATCTGGCGTGATTTTTTTCTTCACAAATTGAAGTGTGAGAAACAGTACAGTTTGTAAAGGTTCATTAAAGTAGATTGTATGCGTGAGTGGCTTGAAAAGAATTAATGGATGGAATACGAAGTACATGGAGAAATAAAAACAGCACGAAGGTTTAAGCACCCTGTGTGATGCGTATTGCCACTACAGAACGAAGCAGACTTTGCAGATGTTTTTGGTGTTTTATATGTGTCTAGCTTTAAAATCTCTAAGAATATATATCATTTCTCCTTCTTCCCTCCTTTCACTCCCCTCTTCTCTTTCCCTGCAACTGGTTGGTACTGTTTTTGCGGGATGTTGTGGGTTACACAGTTTGCTTCACTTGCCATTTCAGGAGGCTACATCAACATCCCACCTGGTAAGTGTTGTTTACAAGCAGTTTTGCAACCTTTCCATTCTGCTCCTTTATTTTTGTTACACACAGTGTAATGATGCCATATGGCATTTTAAGTCTAAATCGGTACTCCTTGTGGTATCTCCTCAGGTCTGTTATGCTTTGGGTGCTTGCACTACCTGTTCAGACACCCACGTGTGGTGTGGTTATTTTCATTTGTGACTGAATGCAAGCTGTATGCCGGATGTCACAGGAACATGTTTAGAACTTCCATTGATCTCTCAACTGCAAATAATCATTATAGCTGCAAAACAAATAGTGGATCAAATATGTGGGAACGTAGCCCAGAAGCTGCTACTCACTTTTCCTTCCAAAGTGCACAACGTGCAGGTTTGAGGTATAATATATAAATGGCTGAGATGTTTTTTTTTTTAAAAAAAAAAAAGGCAGGATATCATTAGGCAATGACTGTTTCAGAAAAAAATAAGTAAAGGCAGCCATGGGAAGTCGGTTGGCTTGTGTGATTCCTCAGCACTAATGTAATACCCAATAAATCCCCTGCTGTAGTTTTGACTAAACACAGGGTTTTGCTTCTCAGTGCTGTTCTACGTGACACTCACACAGTTCACTTGTTCCACCCCAGAGATAGCTGCATCCTGCATAGATAGTTCAAGGAGTTTAGAGACATATCCCATCTTCTGTGGCATAATGTGTAAAACTTGTTCTTATTCATTTGTTTAATTTTATATATTAGCTGTTTCTTGAGAGAAACCTCAGTTTGGGAGAAGAGTTATTTGAAAGTTTAAATTGAAATTATGTTAAATCGCAGAATCCCGATTGCAACATCATAAATCCTGGTTCCTTGTGCCCCTCTAATCCCTGGTTTTACCAAAGAGAAAGGAAAATTTGCAAGATCTGATCCAATGCGAGCAGCATTTTTGTGGGAATAAAGGTGATCCAGTGCTTCCCTGCAAATTCTTGTTCCACTTGTTTCCATGATGGGGATGGAGCTGGCTCCAGCCCTGCTTCTTGGCATCTAGTCCTCTTCCAACAAGCCCTGCAGAGAATCTGAGTTTAAAACCAGCCCAGCCTGAGCACAGTTCTCCTCATGTCTGCAAGCATGAGCTGTCACAGCTGCGTGTCACCACACCATGCAGAGATGAGGTTAGGTCAGTGCTAGCGCGGGGAGGTCTGCACTTCTGCTGCTTCAAACAAGTTACTCTTTCCTTAATGTCTTTCTGCTTTGGTCCTCCCTCTTAGAAAGATCTATTTCCTTTCTTCCAGGAGATCTTCCAAAACGAGAGGCATCAATGAGTATGGTGAGCCATTGCAGTACTGGAGAATTATTTATATTTCTCAGGTTTTTAGATGTAGATGATTGCTAGTTAAAATTTCTCCTTACAGAGCCAGGAATGCTTTTAGGTCCTTCCTAGCAAAATTTCTGGTGCTCATTGGTAGTTTATGTGTTTTAAATAATTGTTAACAGTAATTCCTGTCCAGAAGAAATATGTAGGACATAAGCAGCATTATCTAAAAGTGGTGAGCAGTGTCCCATATTGTCTTTGGCCCTGCCATCTCCGTAGCATTGGCCAAGCACTTTCTGCGGTGGTGGTGTGACTGCTTAATGATGACAGTGGTGTATCGGTAGCATTGCACAGTCTTTGAAGAGTGGGGGGAAAAGTGTTTTTGGCGTTCATGCCGTCATATCACAATTGTTTTGGGATAATTATCGAGTGCACACAAGAGCAGCATTTTCTCCCCTTGCAAATGGACTGTAGTTGATGTTGCTCTATTTTGGTTTTGTTTTCTGCTTAACATTCCTCTGTAAGTGCAGGTCCTCTGAGGCTTGAAACGAGACAAAACTGAACCAAAGTGACTTTGTTTTCTCTGTGTAAGAGGATGGACGCTGAGTGATAATGACATATTTTGCGTGTGAGCAGCAGGTGCGAGACCAAGTGTCTACTGTGGATTAAAGTAAATATGTTTTTTTCTATATTTAACTGATATGTGACAAAGAAACAATGTTTAAATGTCACTTTCCATGGGTTTTTTGTGTGCCTGTAATTATACATTCTAATGTGCCAAGTAGCTACTCACTGAAGTTCAAATTTACATAGTAAAGTTGTGCATAACAAGACAAACAAGATACAGTCTAGCATTCATCTCCATGCATCTGGGCTGCCTCCACCCAGCAGTTACACTACCAACAAATGAATGTTTTCTGCTTTCTTGAGTTCACATAAATAGCTGTAAATTCCTATAATTAACTATGATAAGTCACTCCCCACTATTAAAACAAAGACATGTTTGTTTATCGGTTGTACTTGCATCCACCACTCTTAACATTACAGTGTCGACTGATGTTTTTTCACTGTGTTAAACAAAGCAGAAATATTCCTGTTGGGCAATGCCCGAGTCCCAAGAGCAGCCTCAAAAGCAGGAGCACCAGGCTGTCGCCTGCTGAATGCTCCACTTCTCTGCTGATGGCTGTTTCTCTTCATCGTCCCTTAGCACACCCTCCTCCAAAAGACAGTGGGGTTTGGGTGGGCAGATAGGGCACTGGGGACCAAGGCACGGCTTGGAAGCAGAGAAGTAGATGCAACTGAGATATCAAGTTGAGTTAATTCTTCTGGGGCCTAAAAATAAAGCAGTTCCTATGAACATCTGATTTTCCGTGTGTCAGGCCTACATTTAGTCATTGGTTATTTTTGGCAAAGCTTCTCCAGACTTTACTGTCTAAATTATTTTTTCTGACATTCAGCTACATTAGTAGCAATATAAAAAATGCTTGTGACACTTTTCTATTGAAATCTGATTTGATTTTGAGGTGGGTTTTTTTTGGAGTGGGTTTTCTTTTTCTGGGGTGATTGTCACTTGTTTGGTTTGATTTTGGTTTTTAGTTGGGGATTTTCTGAGACTTAGCCTCAGAATTTTGCTACAGATCCTCACTTTTCCTCTCAATTGTATTTTCATTTTATAAGTTTACTCTTAGTGCTTAGTGAAAACACTGCTTCATTTATTTCTTATGTCCATGTGCTGGGGTCTGTGCTCAGGTAGCCTCTGCTGGAGCAGGACATGTTTTTCACAGCTTTTAATGTCTCAGAACTAATACGTTGTAAGAGATGCTGACCACAGAGCTAAATTAGACATCCAAATTATAATTGCCGTGAAATACTGAAAAGGCAGGGGTAAGGGGATAGGCAGTTTAACAATGACAGTTTTGTTATGCCTAAATTTTCCATGGAGAAGTATTTCATAAATTATGTCGAATTGGAAAGCTGCTCCTATGTGTCTCTGTGTGGGAATCTGTGGTCTACAGATTACTCAGGAGTAGATGTGCAGTAGTGGCAGCGTGCTTGTAGCCAGAAATGGAAGTCGTTCTCTACTCTGGCATCTCTATACCATCTTTTTCCCAGTGTTTGGGCCCGTGGGGTGTGTTATTAGTGTAGTCAAAGACTTTCTCTTTAGAGAAAACAACTGTAACAGGAATTTGGAGGTGCTGGCCAGAAGAGAGTAATAGCTGACCATCTGAAATAACGAGGCTGCTTAGAAAGTGCATTATGAAATTTGGTGCCCCTGATGGTTTAGTGGATGTTGGGCATCAAAAAAGCATGAAACAATTTGCTTTTGAGCTGGTTTCTTTGGACAGTAAAAATAAGTCCTTTCCTTTCAGGTTTTAAAAGCAGACTATATGTAGCTGCTTCCTTCCTTATGGATTTTGTTATATATAATTACCATGCGTGAACAGCACAGCACATGGATTATGTAGCAAATTCAGTTTTAGCCATGCAAACTCCCAGTGACACTGTGGGCTCTAACAGCTGTGAAGATGTGATTACAGATTTTCATGTTAATATTGGGTGCCTTAAAGACTGCTGAAGCTTGTTCCCAGGTCAGCAGAACACACTAGCTAAGACTTCACTAAAACAAAGAGATGGTGTAGAAGGTTTTCTGTGAAAAATAGAAAAAATGATAACCGTAGAGTTTATTACAGTGCTGAAAGAGTTAATTCTTAAACTCCACCCCAGATCAAGGTGTGAGTCGCTCCTAGGTTCCCAGAGTGTCCTTATCACTCATGATAAACTTTTAGTGTCATAATTACATGAATATTTAGAGGCTCCAAACTAGTTCTGACCTCATTATATTAGGTGCTGTGTACAATATGTGGCAAGAGACGTAACATGTTATAAAGACAAAAGGCGGAAGATGAAGCCATCATTCCTCATTTCACATTGAGAAACTCAGGCACAGGGAGATGTGGTGACTTGCCACAGGCTGCCTGAAAGGTTCCAGCTAGCAGGGACTGCTGCTCCTGCTGCTGGAAGGGCAGCTGGTACACAACTGCTTTTCTCTGAGCTTCTCCATCCTGTGATGGGCAGAGTCAGCGTGTGCAGCTCAGCCTGGAGCCCAAGAGTTTCTTTGTAAATAGAGCTTATCTTCCTGAAATAAGTGCAGTCTCCTCTCCTGCTTCTATCTAAGAAATATATCAGTGGATCAATGGAATTTTTCAGCTGTAACTCTGCCTTTGGATAAAAACAGTCAAAGGGATTGTTTAGAATTTTTACCTTTTATTTTAAATTCCGATTTCATATTCTTTCCAGGAGGGAGAATAGAAACATGACAGTTTAGAAGCATGAGCTTTTTTCTCCTCCCCTCTCTCGACTTGCCTTGGGACCAAACTATTTTACATGAGCTCAGTACAAGTGTAAAAGCAGGAACTAAGAAAAAGGACAACAAACAATAAAGCACAGCAAAAATCCACTTAAAATGTTGTGGCTCGAAATACTGCAGAGCCTCTGTAGCCATGGTCTATTTAATGAATGCCTTGTTTCCAATTCACCTTATATTTTTATTAATCTTTCTGATTTTCCCTAGTGATCCTGTTACAAAGACATTACAGCATGTGGCACAAGGACAATGCACATAAAAAGTTAAGAATACATTTAACTACTGCCATTGATCAGTGTTCTTGATGAGCTTAAATACTACCTGTGAAAGGCTTTCTATCAAATTCAATTGGCTGCAAATGTATTAAGCTTAATGAAAGTCAAGATTCGAGCATGTATGGATACTTTTTCTTAGAGGAGGTGCCCTTGCCTGGAGGATATGAGCTTCCATTGCTATCCTGTCTCCTGCCCCAGTGGAAAGCAATGGCAAATGGCAGTGCGTGCAATCCCCAAGCAGCTCTACTCCAATTCCCATTCTAGTTACTTTGCTGTAAGTCAGGAGAACGCCACTGGCATTGGTGAAATTGCACTGGACTTGGTAGTTCTTGTGGTGTGCAGATGTAGAGGAGATGAAAATTATCTGTTGATATGATCTGGGAAAATGTCAGTCTGGGGGATCCAGCATCAGGGTTTGGGGAGGGAGTGCAGCCTAATTTTCTCCAGATTGTAGAAGAATTCAGTGGCAGAATCAGGAACTGAGGCCAAGTCACAGTAAAAGGCTGCACCAGACCTTCTCAGGAGCTTAGGTGGTGTGTGTGTAGTGTGTCGGGTGCTCTGGATAATCGCCAGAGCGCTGTGTGGTGAGTAGATGGATTTTGGTCCGTCCCATGACCATCCTGCTGTGACAGTGAGCTAAGGAACATCCCCCTGATTGGGAATATATACGAAAAGTTACTGCAGAGTTGGACCATGCTTGAAACCCATATGTTAGCCTGCCATGAGGAGGTACGAAGTTCATACAGCCAAGCCCTTACTTGTAGTTTAAGCACGACAACATCATTTCTCAATGGTGCTTTGTTCTTTTGTGAAATTTCTCAGATAGTCACAAGGTCATTGTTTCAAATAGAAAGATATTTTATCTTTCCTAAGAAGCAGTTCACCTACAGGTATGACAAATACCCTTCTAGAGAAAGCTCATTTATCCTTCTTTAAGAGGCACAATTTCACAAAGACTCCATAGGCTGCAGCATGTGAATTCACTGTTGCCTCTTCCCGGACTTGTTCTTTCCAAACTTGTTCTTTTCTGCTCTCCAGACTAATTTAATTTACAGTAGTTTGCATGCTGGTTGCCACACATATTTTGTTTGGCATGATTTTTTCCAAAACCTTTCCATAAAACTAAAAATATAACACACAGAACAAACTGCTCCATTACCCAAAGAGAAAAAGTTATTACTGAAACTCAGGAAAGTATGTTGTGAGGTATTCATTTTAACTTCAGCTTCTGTCATAAAATTCTGCAAAACAAAAAAATCTGGAACATGCAATTAAAATAATTGTAGGTATGTGAATGCCTGCCTCCAAGCAAGGAATTTAATAATACATTAAAAGATTTATTTTTGATTCTAGCAAAATATACAATTATATCCATACAAGCTGCCATTGCATCACTTCTTGGGTTCATGGAGGAAACTTCACCTAGTGCTATTTCTACTACATGGCATGATATTATTACAATTCTTACTTAATTTAACAGAGCAATGTGCTCTCCAGTATGCTGAACTGAAAATGGCATGCACTTTCCTAGTGAGATTGTGTTTACTATTGATTTATCTTGCCCTAGAGGGTTCTGGTTAACATTCCAGTGATAATTGACTCTGTTTTATTTAACTCTTGCGGAAGTGCATCCTCATTCCCAGTAATGCCTTGATGCTAGAAGACACTGAAACGCTAGATCAAACAATAAATTTGCAGGAGACTGATTCATACAACATTAGCCATTTCTCAGATTTATAGGAAGAATAAAGTCCCAGGAAAAGATATGAATAATTAGCTTATTAAAGCAATGGAGAATTTTCAGCTTTAGATTAGGTAGAAACTGTCATCTAAGCTTTGTAAAGGCCACCTTTGTTATACTGTAAGCTTACAACTGATGATGCTTTAGCAGGCATCTTTCACAGAATCACAGAAACATTTAGGTTGGAAAAGACCTTTTAGGTCATCGGGTCCATCCATAGTCAAATAGGTATCACTGCTTACACTGGGAGAGGTATAATTTCATCATATTCAAACAGGTGAGTGCAAATTAATAGCCTTGTACTATTCTAGTCCATAGAAGATTCTTCTGCCACTTCACCAAGATCCCTGTTGTGGCCTAAGTTTTTTTAGGTTGTGTCAGTCAGTGTAATGAAAGATGGTACCTCTGTCTACAAAGCATGCTCTGCCACAATGATTCAGATATCTTAAAATATGATTTGAAATGATCCCGTTTATAAAATATGAGATCTCCCAAAACAACAATAATCTTCTGATGGTAGCTCAATATGCCTGGTCGTTATTACAGAGCTAGCACTGGTGTTGGGCATTTACTGCAAAGATAGGACCACGTGCATCCCTGCTGTTATTTTGAGTATGTTAGGAAGATGAAACAGAAAATACAATATTTACTTATAACATTTAGAAAAACCTTTATTGTTGGATTGGTTTGGGGGGATGGTGGTTCTTGGCTACTGTTCTTTCTCTAATCTTTTTTTCAAGAACTGTATGCAACATAGCCATTTCAGAACAGTTGACTGACCCAGAGACGCGTCTCAAGCGAAGCTGCACCCTCAGGGCCTTCAGCTGTACGCTTTGGCATTGCAGATGGAGGTGGGGGGGTTCCAAGCACACCTAAGGGTCTGTTTGCGTAGAAGGAGCACGTATAGGCCTTGATCTATAAACATACATGTGAAAACAATTAGTTGTAGACAATTTCACCTCTAGTCATGTGTGTATGGGTTAGTAAGTCAGAAAGCTCTTTCTCATGGACTTGGCGCAGAGGAGTGCACTAGGAGAGCCGCTCGGGTGTCTAAAGTCAAGTGAGTAGGTACCAGTAGATGGCATCCAAGAGTGTCCATCCCTGGGGTGCAGCTCCTCACGACCCGCTTCTGTCTGCAGACAAAAGTGCCCTCCCTACCTTTCCTAAAAATACTTTGGTGTCTCCTGCTTCCTGTGTGCAACAAGGCACTTTCTACTTCCTTCTTGAACTTGCCCTGTTGCTAATTGCAAGGTTTTGGAAATACTGGTTTCCAAATTAGTTATATTGATTCCTTCAGAAACGGCCCTGGCAGAGGATGACGTTTCTGTCAGCATCACCTCTGTTTTGTATCTGGGCAGCTCCAGGCATGAGTGTGATTTTGTTACTGCTGTTCCCTCCTCATACACAAGTGAAACTGCATCTGGATGAGTTTGAAACGACTGTGCTAATAACAAAGGGGACTTTACCCTCTATATGGCTACATTAGCCCCAGGTCCTTAAACGCCACAGAATTCTAGACCTTGAATACCAACCGAAGGATTAGACATAAGACTTCTTTTGTATGTAGTATCTTATTTGTAGATCTGCTTTTTTCACAGGTATGGTATCATCCCTTTCTTTGGAGACTGTGGAGCATTGGTCCTGCTTGATTGAAATCCAAAAATTGCAGGTGTGTTAGCCAGGATATTTTCTGCTCAGTGCTGTTGATGTACAAAACTGCACTGTGTTGCTTTGTCAGAGAGGCAGAAGAGATGTATGACACCTGAAAGACACTTGGGATTATCCCATGGCTCTGCCATTGCCCTGAGGAACATGATTCCTCTTCCGGTGGCAATGCCCTGCTGCATCACACCCTGCTTCCTTGGCTAATCCCAGAAGCAGCAGCCACAAATACTGATAATTAACACTGACAGTTAATACTTAGGGTGTGAAAAACGATTCCTCCTGCCTCCTTCTTGAAGCTATCCAGTAATTATCATTATCCCTGTTTTACGTAATCGCAGTATGTGCCACTCATTCCTCCTTCTAACCAGCAGTAATCTTCAGCGGTGGCAATGCCCCCTGTGTCGTGCCTGTGCCCACATCAGCCAGCTGTCAGTACGCCAAGTAGGTGCTTGCATGTGGCAGTACTGCAGTATTGTAACTTAAAACACAAACCCATGATCTGAGAGATGAGATGAAGCAAGGGCAGAGCCTCTGCTCAGGCTTGCTGCTGTCCTTCTGCAGGTGCAGCGATGTAACTCACGTTACTGGTCCAAGAAACTGCCGTAAAGTGTCTGGACCCCACTGGGCTACTCCTCCCCATTTGTTCCTAGCCCGTTTGCACAGCTTGTTGCTGTCAATGTGGCCACACCATAGTCTGCATCACCAAAACGATGGCACTTGGAAATTGTCCTTGTTTGTAGTGGGGCAGCAGAAGCAATTGACACCAGCTCTGCTGCTGGACCTGATGCATCATGCAGCTACACCCAAAGTTTCTGCCTTTCATGACTTATCCTTACCTTGAAGTTCAGTAAGAAGTGGGTCAGAAGGAGAGGAAAGCTAATGTGAAAAATCAAAGAGCAGCATTGCTTCCAGGAGTGTTCCAGAGGTGACAGAATGGCTCCCCTGTGACTCCTTCGAATATTGGCTGGATGGACTTACTCAACGCAGATAATGTAATACGTTTGGGGGCTATTTAAAGTAAATGTTATTGACAGCCATTACATCTCATAGCAAGTATTTAGGGAATTTTTTAAAAGGTGAAATATTGACAGGAAAGATTGTAACAGCTACTTCTGGGCCATTACAATTTATTCTCTAAATCAGTCTGGGTTTATGGTTCACTGACATGCTTCACCCTATTACCCACTAAAGGGTGGTTAATGACGACGTCTTGGCCGCACATGATACTGGAGCATGTGTGACGCGGCACATCTATGAAGCAAAGGCCTCACAGGGAAGTGTTCCTCTGAGAAAAGCTGTTCACAGCAGATCTTTGCAGGGCTCAGTCTTGATAGCTACCTAATAGAAAAAAAATATTGAATTTGACTTCTCAGAGTGATGACTAAACTTGCAAATGGGTCAATTTCTGGTAAATGTTTGGTGAAGTACAAACCCAGGCACTACAAACTTATGATAGATAAGGGTCGGTAGCTACAGGGGTTGAGAGTGGCCTGGCTCTGCTGACGGCAGTGAGGAAGCACAGGTTGGTACTTGCTGTTTCTGTGCAACACAAACCTTTCTCCTCAAAGGTATCACTTTCAATTCAGTCCCAGATTAGTCATGGAGGTCATTTTGGGGTTATTCAAGTATAAAGGTACAACTAGTTGGTTACAAACAGTGAAGTCACAAATAACATTCACCTCTACATGGGTCCTTATACGCAGCCTTGTTGGGAATGTTTTCAGAAGCAAGGGAAAATGAGGACACAGCACTGCCCAAAATAATCATGTTCTGTAAATAATCTAAGCTTGGTGTGTTGATCCTTGCTGGTCATATTCTGGTCACTAATATTATTCTGAGGTTTTTGTCCCTTTTGCATTTCTTGTTATTGGAATTGAAAAGAATTAATATGGACCTGTAATCATCTGTCTCCTGCTGAAAGGTATTTGCTTCTTCTTCATCCAGAAAATTGTTTAGAATTGGGATTTCCTTCTCCCCTCCCAATTCACAACCACTCCAGAAGCAAGAGAGGTGTGGATTCACTTGCCCATAGTCAAGCCCTACCTTTCCAACGTCAACTCAATAGATTCTCACACTCACATAATGGCCCAGGTGTGAACAAAAGAGTGAGGTTTTGCCATGAAAATAACATTTCGCTCCCAAGGTGCAGCCATACATTGCCATCTCTTTTAACTCCTGACCACCTATTCTAGAGACCTTTTTCTAGAGACCAGCAGAGAGGCTGAGTTATGTCTAGGCCTGTCTCTTTTTCTTTCAGCATTGAGCTACCTTTTCATAGCCATCTTTTAAATTGCCAGATACGTCCCATTAATGCTGATCTTGCCCTCCATTCGTGTAGCATGAATGAGTTGTCCAATAATAAGGGCTGCTCTATTTCCACAGAAAACCAGTCTGCTGTCAGGATGCAGGACTGCTTGGGACAGTGAGACCATTTTCTCCTCTTTTTGTTTGCATTAGACTTTCAGCACCCCCAGCGAGTGCCATTCAGTCCCTCAGTTAACATTTACACTGCAATCAGCATCCTGCACCCTGTTCTATTTTCTGCAGACATGTAAATAGAAGCCTTTTGTAAACTTCATTTAATGATAGTGCCGTATTATGGGTTGTCTAAAACGGTGTCAAGGGATCCTGTTTCCTTTTAACTTCACCGTTTGGCTAAGGTATAATCTACAGTACGTCAACACAACACATCTCTCTATTGAGTGTAGAGGTGAGATACAAAGCTTTCAAAGCAGGCAGATTCTTTTGCTGTTTCTTGGTTTCCTCAAGCACTTTGTACATGAAAGATTGTTTCCTTATCTCTTGGAAAACCTTTTGGATGAAATTAACCCCAGTGTAGAGGGTCAGCCTAACGGCCTCTGCACTGCTTAAGTCCTACTTAGAGCCTATTCTCAGAGCTTAAATTGGATTTGTATGGTGCACCAGGTGCATTTCCCTCTATGAATAGGTAAAAATGAAAGATATATTAATTTATACTTAGTAATGATTTCAGTGCCTGTCTGGGTCTATTTTACATGGCTTTCTTTAGGGGAATTCTTGAGATGGAAATCACTGACTACACGTACCTCTCAGAGGCTCTCCAGCAGATGCAGAGAAACTGGCCCTGTCTGAAGAGGAGCAGATCTCCCTGCTACTGCCATCATGTTTTGTGTTGTGGAAGGGCTTGTGTTATCGCAGGTGCTGATAGCAAACAGGGAGCAGCAGGAACAGGGATTGCCACCAAAGGCCCAGATCCCACGCAGCTGCAGCTGGTCTAGGGGTCTGCAGCCATAGTCCCTCACTGGGCTCCCTTGGGAGTGACACACACCCCGGGGCAGCTGAGAGTGAGAAACCTCAGTTTTCATCAATTGCAGCTGCTCTCTGAACACTTACAAAAGAGAAATACTGCTGGCTTCTCACATTGTGTTTTCCCTTTCAACCTCTGCAATTGAATTACACAGCTCTACTTCCGACTAGGTAGAAATAGTCTTAAATGTCTCTTTCTTATTTTCCTGCTTGAGCACTCCAGGTAGAACTCTTCTTTGTTTGACATCAGGGCAAGATGTATTAAAAATGTTATTCTAATGTGAGTGTGTGAGCATCACTGGTTAGGTACAGGTTTAAATGGGAGGATCCTCCCCTGGATGAACACCAAAGAGACCTAACAAGGCTTTTCTCCATCTTAGTTCTCTCCAGCCAGCTTTGCGGTCAGCTGGGGCAGGTTGCCTGTCTGCTGCCCATGGCATACCTATGTTTCAGCTAAGAATATGGGCCTTCTGTTACCAATTAGGTCAGTCTGGCAATCGTCAAGTCCTAAATTCAGGTTGTCATTTTGGACATTTATAAATGGAAACAAAGCCGCTTTTCTCCATCATGCTTCTAAATAAGTTCAAAAACAATGCTAAGTCCGTTTTAAGCGTTGTGTCCACCCAGCAATCTTATTTCCCATTTTGGCAAATTGATCTTTCTGTTATAATGTGCAGCCTCAGAAGTTTCAATGATAGAAAATCACTTTCCTCTCGCACCTTGGGATCAGTAAAGCTAACCTTACTTGACCGTCTAATTCAGGAAGTTCATTTGAATGTACTATTATAGAAGAGGCTACAGAAGGGATAGCTGCCTTGTAAGTGGTATAAGTTATTTCTCAATATATCTGGGGACCAGTTCAAGCATGAGCTATGGAATTAGGTGCATCATCTCTGAAAGGAGGTATGCAGCTCTGGGCCCTCTCAAATCTTTTCTGACTCAGTGTGGTGAAGAATTTGTAAGACCAAATTCCAATACTAATTTGTTGGTGCTGACAAATCTTTCTAGAAGAGTTCAGAGTCTGAGGCTGAGTACATTATAGGCCCCAAATAAAATTTAGAGATAGGCAGTTGGCACATCTGAGGAGGTACTCAACACTTTGAAAGATCTGATCCTTGGAGTGTACTTCTGCTCGTACTAGTCTTTAGTCTTATGCGTTCAAGGTAATAGACAAAAGCTCAGCTTCTAGAAGCAAGCAAGAGAGGTTTGCAGAAGCAGCATCTGGCACTGGTACAATACTAAACATGTTTAGTGAATGTCAGTATTCTCTCTGTGATTCAGGTACCGGGGTGTCATTTCAGTCTCACCAGCTCAGCTTACGAATGACACATGAGGGGTCTCTTTCCAGTAAATCACGGCAGCGGTTGCGGTACGTACAAGCCCGCTCAGATACTGGTGGGAACCAGGCCATGGGGGAGTGGAGATCCACACTGACTGATTTGCTGGGAGTGAGCCCCACCCTCCCCTGGAATCCCTGTTAATGTAATAATCATCCAGAACTGGGAGTGTTAATAGCAAAAAAAAGCCCTGGGAGAACAAGCGCTACAGGAGGAGGTGAAAGATGTGGGCAGATTAAAAAATAGAGTGCCAAATTCTTGGCTAGAGTAAATAAATAAAGTTCTTTTGAAGCTACTGGTGAGACACCAGGTAACCTGACCCAAAATTTGTACAGGTGGGTGAGCCATTGCAGGACAAACCTCCATGTGTTTGTCATTACTTTAAGATACCTCACAGCCACTCAAGCCCTGCACTTCTAAAACCTTCCTCTTCTATTGTCGTGCAGCAAAGGCAGCAACGGGCAAAAGGCTTCTCCTCTGAGACAGAAATGTCACAATATGGCAGCTTCGGATGAGGAAGGTGCCGTCTCCTTTTCCTTTCAAGTTTTTCTAACCCAGCCCAGGTCGTAGGCATGCGGCAAAGCCCCATGGAGTGTGGTGCTGGCATGGCCAAGGACAAGAGGGGCTGCTGTGGGAGTGAGCAGTGGTGGTTGGAGGACTCTGTGCCCTGTCCTTGCGGCTGCACAGGCAGGAGGAGCCTGCGCACAAAGTGCTGTGTTGAGGGGGTGTTTGAAAGTTGGCCTGGCATCCAAAGAAAGGCCTTTCAGTCCATCCATCCACCTTGCAGTATTTCTTAAAGCTACTAAAAAGACAGTGCTCCAGTAATAAAAAGGAAAACAAGTAAACCACAAATCAATGTAATATTTGACTTGGCTGCGGGAGCCATTGCTCTGAAAATGTTATTATGAGTTACATGGTGTTTAGCTTTCTGCTAATGTAACAGCTGAAGAAAAATGCATTTTGTTCTCGACTTGCCTATTAGTCAATGGAAACTATAACCACAAACAGTAGAACTCCATTTAACCACGATATTAAATATTAAACCTGAAACTGTCATTACCAATTATTTTCAATAGGGCATAATGGTTTGAGGGTTAAGTAATATGGACTAGGAGCCAATGGATCAGTCTAATCAAATGGAAGTATTCCTAATAGGATAGTGCTCTATGGGAAGGAGCAGTGATGCTGAACCTTGGTTACTAACTCTGGGACGATTTCATGTCAAATATTTTCCTGCTTTTTTTCCTTCATAGCTAACTTGCTCTAATGCTGTTGATGAGGAAGGTGATTCAGGGAGGCAGAGAGACTAAAAGCCTGTAAACTTTTAGGTTTAGCATGTATATCTTGTGACAGGACTGACTGCCAGCATATCACCCTGTTCGCTCTGCAAAATGCTTGTTGAGAAAGATTAGAATTTCTCTACCTAAAGAGACGTAATCAGATTGAAACAAACCCTGGGGAGCCTTTACTTAGGAGGAAAAGGCCGAACAACCTGTTTGAGGGTTGTGGATAAAAAGGTGTTATTAGTAGTTAAAGCTGCTTCTGTACAACGTAATAAAATGCTGCTCACATTAGAAAAATCCAGTGATGATGGTCAGACACAGCTCTTTGTGGCCAGGTTAGCAATCTGCTGGGGGACGAATCTCCAGTGCTCTGTATCTACAAGTGTAACTAAAGACATTTAACATCCAACTCCATCCAGGACAGCAGGAGGCCCTGCGGAGACTCCTGTTCTACAACCCTTATGGGTCTGGACCTGCTCCTGTACCCTGCAAAGCATGTGCTGAAGTTCCCTTCCAGTTCAAGCAGAAACTGACTTCCATACTGGGCCTGGCCTCCCGACAGCCAGCAGAGTGTGACTTCTCCTGTAGGCTGATGCGTCTTGGACACGCGGGTTTCTTGGTTGTCCACTGAGAGCTGCCATGCAGTGGGCAGGGAAGGGCCTGCCAGGCCAGCACAGCCAGACCCTGCTGGTGATGTGTCTGGAGCTCGGTGTGTGCAGCAAGTGTCTGTGAAATAACGTTAGATTCTCATCTGCCTCTTCCAGTGAAACCAGGTTTTGTCAGAAAGATTCCTGACCAGGGCTAGCCTGATTGTTCTCATGGTTCAGCTGAGGTCAGTAATGCATGTAATCAGTACCAGGGTGTGGATGCATCTGGCAAGTAATGGCAATACCCCATGAAGAAGATTTTCCTCTGAATGACAGTGCTATAATTAAGTCTCCAAATTCAGGACTCTGAGCCAGAATTGAAGTTCGGGAACTTCATAGAGGTAGGGGCCAGCTGTGAAGCTTGTCTAAGGCTGTGGATTGCAATTTCCCAAAGCCCTGGGGTGGTTTGGTTCTGGGGGAAGATGCTCAGGAGCTGTATAAAGAGATTGAGCAAAGATAGCGAGTTCTCTCTCACAGCACTAGACTGAGTAAACAGGTTTGCAATAATCAGCTGTTGACAGATGGCAGCAAAACACCTGTGAGTGACTAAACTTTTCAGCCACTTAGTCAGAGCTCCAGGAAAACTTGGTGCTGATTCTCTTTAGCCGCAATAAAATGCCTATGGATGAAGCTCATGGAGGTTCATCGAATTCATTTGGCACTGTTTTAAGCCTACTTTTAAATATGTCAGATGTAACACTAATCTTGGTGCAACCGCACTGTAATTAGTGTTTGGCTCGCCGTACTTAAGTAAATGCACCTGACTCAGCTATTTTGCAGTTAGATATCATTATGCTTTGAAGCTGTATTTACCATCTGCAGCTGAAATATTTGCCTAAAAGTATCCCATAGACAATAAGGCATTGGCCCTATTGTGTGCTTGTGTTTTGTTTGTACAGTGACCCAGATGCATGTCCAAAAGGTGACCATTCACTCGCAAGTGTTACAGCCTCACACACTGTGGGATATGTTCTTACACTTTCTGAAGGGATGGTTTCACAGGGCAGCAGAAAGGAGTTCCTAATTGGACTATTTGATAAATTACAGGCTCCCATTACAGAGCCATTTTAAATTCAGTATAGTGGGAGAGGTTTGCTCAATCGCATGAGAACAAGATGAGTGTAGGGTGGACGAAATAACCGTGATATGTTTCACAGAGGGATCTGTGTTGAAGCTTACTGACCTCCAGACTAGGCTCTCTGGGCAGTGCTGGGTGTTGCGTGGAAATACAAAGCTCAGACTGTCATATTTGTGGTGGTGTGCACGAAACTCAGCATAAAGGAGACCTCAGGTCTGTGCCTCAGAGGACATCACGGGCCTTTGCACCTGGTCTGTCCCACAACCAGCACAGTATTATCAACCTTCAAGAGTTCATCTCCAGACTTGCGTTATGTGCGTAAATTTCTAGCATGTGAATTTCAATCATGAAGAAAGTATCTCAATTTTCATGTAGAAAGAGAGTTTTTGGTTCTTATGGTTATGGAGAAGAGCCCAAAAGTATGAACTCTTAAGGCTCAAAACCCAGAAGGCATTTAATTGTGATTTACGTGTGCGACTCCTGCTTTCTGTTTTTTCAGGGTTAGCAACGCAGCCAACTTTGTTTTATGAGGTAAAGTGGAGCTGGAACACTTCAGATAATGGAAAGTCCCTGGTAACACCGATACAGCTGGTTCCTGCCCTTCTCCCTGGCGCAGCTGTTCTTATCTGGGGTACAGCACTTCGTGCATGCCCCGGTGCGGCCTGAAGCTGGGGTTGTAGAATGAGCAGACAGTGCACTGCCCGTGCATGCAAGCACCTTACAAAGGGGGATAAAGCAGCCTAGGTATCACACCGAAAGCATGGGGCTGGCCGAGGCAAGTGCAGGCCATGGGCAACCCACTGCCTCTGTGCAGGGCCTCATGGGTGTTTTCCACACAGGCAGCTCGGGGTGCCTGTACTTGTATTGGCCCATGTCTGCAAACCAGATCGTCTCGCCCCGGATAACATGCTGATCACATGTTGATGACTGTATGTAGGAAAAAAAAATCTTGCTTTTTCTGTAGAGGTCAGGTATTCTGACTGGGCATTATTTATCCCTTAATCTGTGGATCTGGGCTGCAGGCTTAGAAAACGCTTTACTCACTGGCAGAGCCCTCTGCAGAGGTGTCTACTCACTAGCTGGAGTTTACAAGAAAATATGACCCTTGTGCCTAGATCCCTGGCCTGAGCGGGGTCAAATTTCATTCCCTGTGTGCAGAGAGACGATAGATACATAATTTTCAGGGCCAAATTAGCCTTTCAGCATGCAGTGCTGCCACATTGCACATACTTGATGTGTATTTGTAGAGCAAGCAGTAGATCGGCTTTTCCTTTATTTTGTTTTCAAGAGCCTGAATAACCATACTGGCACCTTTTTTTTTATTTCCACTTCAGACACAGAAATTTCAGACATTCAGCAGTTATGAGATTTGCTTGAAAGTAGTGAGGGTCCATCTGGATAGACTAGGAATTTCTGGTGTGTAACTTCCTAGCCATTAGATCAGATGCGCTTCACATGTTGTATCTGTTTTACAATGGCGGGGCCAACAATGATTTTTCTTGCTGCTGTTCTTGGTATTTGTGTTTGCTTTAGACTTTAAAGGCCTTTATCCTCCTTTCCCTCCACAAAACTCATGTGCAGGTGAACTAGAAATGCATGTTCTTACCCCTGGTAGTCTTCTGTAGGTACAGAGGAGTTGACTCCTCTCTTGTTGCACAGTGTAACCCTCTGTATGGTCAGAGCTGAGTGTGCTCCCAGCTTCCCAGTCGCGTGTTCCTCCTGCACGCTGATTTTTTAGCTGTGACTTCTTCCTGCCACTATATGAGTATTTCTGTGTATTTATTGTCACCAGGATTCAGGTATTATGTGGTGCATGTGGAACTAGTTTTGAGCAGCCCATCTTTCTACCCCGGATGCTCAGGTTCATCCCCCGTCTGTGCTCAGGCGTGTACAGCTGCGCCAGGGAAAGGGCATAGCTTTCACTGTTTAGACCTGGCCCTATAACTGCAAGCTTATGTAAGTTAAAAGATGCAATCAAATGCTTTGTTCTTGCAAATAAAAGTGATATTACAATGGTTAAAATGAACTTAATTAAGAAGATACTCAAATATGCAAGGGGTTTGATTTTTCATGCAGAATTAAGCCAAATTATAACATTTCTTTGCAGTTATATCAATGACAGCGTAGATATAAAACTCAAGAGAATTATATCTTTAATATCTACTTTCAGTTGGTAAAAAAGATCAATTTATTTGAATTGTTACATTTGCTTTATCTGAAACTTTAAATTCATCACATTTCCAGGAAACTCTAAAGTAGCATTTTACTGGGCTTTCTCATTTCAGCCACCAGGGAGACCATCTCTGACTAATTCAATAAAATAAGAATTCTTTTTTATTATTATTTATTTTAATATCAGCCGTGGCTATGACATCTATGAAAGGAGCTGCTCTGTTATTAAGCTTCTTAATAAAAATGTAGCTCCCTCTTCTGCTGACCCAGATAATTAGTTGCGGTTGTTTTAAGGAAAAGAATTTACAAATACATGTTCAAAACTGCAGCTGATTTATTTTAATAGTCTCTTATTGCATTGATTTGTTAATATCTGACCAAAATTCCTTTTACATTTCTATGCTCGGTATTAAAGCTACCAGCATTAACTGGGTGAGATTTTCACAAACGTGAATGGTTCGTGTTTTCTAAGCATACTAATACTCTGCTCCAAAATAAAAACGTGCCCTAATTACGATACTGCAATAACTGCATAGCGTTATTAAGTTAATATTTATGTCTAAATTATGTTCCATTCTGCTATGCAGGGAGAGACAGTGTGGTTGGTTCTTTCCTCAGGCTTTAGTGCAGTAGCCGAAGCTTCATTCAAAGTTGTTAATACATCTTGTAGTATAGCTTTGGAGATCCCCCCTCTCTTTAAATTGCTTAATCTTATCAGAGGCGTTAGTGAGTGCAGAGTAAGCAATCAAAAGCCACTCTGCTACAAAGTCCCCAAGCTTCCCTTATTACATTATATTTTAAATTGCTCAAGACACCAGAAAAAAGGAGGAGAAAAAAAATTTAAAAAAAGTAAACATTCCCCCCCCCCCCTCCCCGTAATTACCAGCAATAAAGAGTCTTGGCTGTAAACTTCAAATTTTAGGTAAATTTGAATGCTTTCACCAGTTCAGAACCTGTCCTTATTATAAACCTCATTATAAAATGAGCATACTACAGCCTCTGAAGAAATCACTGTAATAAACGAGCTTTGCATTCACAAGATGAGTTCCCACATGTGTGAAAATGTTAATATTCCCGTGACCGAATTCAATGACATAATGAATCTACAGTGGAAAATCATTCTGCATCAAGCAAAGACAGGCATAACTGTGCTGGGCTGTTCTTGGCAGACACAACGTTTTGTCTCTCAAGTTAGGAAAGGCAAATATTTGCGATTGAGTGTCAGAGTGTGCTAACTGGGCATCGAGGACTAGATCCTGGGGCTATTTTATTCCACTGGTTGCTATACTTGATTGAAAAATATTGCTTGAGAGTAAACAGAATGAGAAACCTACTGGAAGATGGAGGATAGATACCCTTTTAACCCTGAGTCACATCAGGCATGTTTAGAAGATCGTTTGTAACCAGATGTGAACAAACTCCTTCCAGTCTTCCTGCCTTTGAGACTGAAACCAGCTGTAAGATAAAGGCAGTGCACCCGCAGTGCAATCCCATGTCTACGCACAAGCTGAAACTCTTACTCCATAGAGCAGTTTTAGAGTTGTTCCTTTGATGCGCTTCACGTAAATGTGAAACCATAATAATATGCAGGTGATTAGAAAATTGAGAGCAACTAAAGAGTCCGTCCTGCCTGTTTGCTACCAAGAGAGCTGTAAGCATAAGAATTGTGCTGGGCTCCATGTTAGGGAAAATTGTTTTGTGCACTTAAAAGCAAAAGAGAAGTTGTGGAGCTGTTAGCGCTGAGTATTGAGTGCTGTTTCATTTGAGAGCAGGACCAGTTAGCTATGGAATCACAACACACCTAATGCCTCTTAAATATAGGACTTGCCAAACGCTCAGATGCTGAATGACACCGACCTCGAAATATATGCGTGCAACTGCTGTTATTTTGCAGAAGGGCTAGAGGATGAGAGATAGCTCTGAAATTAGAGAAGTTTGTCGTCCGTGAGCACCTTCCCACTCAAAATCAGTAAGGGTGGCAATTACCATATGCTGAATTCAGGGGACCCAAAAATATAAAAACAAATGCCAGTTTTTATGGGGTGAAGTGTGCTACTGCCCCAGAATATAAGCCTGTAGCGTCAGTTTGGCAGATCTAGTCGAGTTCAGTTTGGGGGTCTAGCCTATATATCCCTACCTTCAGGGAATTAGATTGACCAAAGGAAAAGAAATCTCAGAGTCTGATACAACTCCTGTGAACGTATTCACTTTGTTGTGTGTGCTGCCCAAGAAAAATAACCCTACAAAATAGAACTTACGCTGAAAGAATGCTTTAATTGTTTGTGAGTCAAGTACTTCAGTGTTCTGGCATATAATTTTGTTGTTGGTCCTTTAAGTCCAACAAGTATGTGTGTTTTGAAGATCTGAATGTGCATTGCAGGAGCATGTTCCTTAGCTTTCAAGTTTTGTGCTGCTGTTTCTTGGGCATTTTATGCAATCATTTGCTGAACTACCTCACAGAATTAATCACATGCCTTCTTTTCTCATGGGTCACCGATCAACTTTGAAGGCTGGGCTTTAAGATGTCCATCAGCCAAACTACTGCTTGATTTAAAGAAGTAAGTAGGCTGTTCTTTTCTGATAGAGAAGAAGAAAATAGATATCTTGTCAGTATCTCCACCATTTGCTACCTTGCCTGTCAGGAGAAAGTGTTTTGGGTTTATTGTGGCTGTGAGGTGGGAGATATGTGACGTGCAGCAGTTGTGGATGAGGAGACCAGTTCCTGGTTCTTGGGTCTTCTCTCTTGCCCCTTCCCATAAATTGCCAGTCATTAGTAGAAAGAATCCTCTTCCCTCCTTCTGTCTCTGAAGAAGTGCTAGGTGAGCTGGGGGCACCCAGGGGATGTGATGACTGGATAGCATGCAGAATAGTGGTGTTAAATGCTGAGCACCTGAACTGAGATACACCAAGCCTTCTTGATGTGTTGATGCAACACATTCATGTTTCACACGACCTAGTTAAAAAAAAAAAAATGCAACCACTTCAAGCCATAAAAATGTCAGAGTTTAATTGTGAAGGGGGCTGAACAAGCTATCATAAGATAAAAGCAAATGAAATGATGCCTCACGTATTCTTGAAATCTACAATGAAAACAAGCAAGAACTGGATCCTGAGCCAAGATGTGTCTGAAACAGTGCTGCATGTCAAGAGGACACTGAAATCCAGAGACTTCCAGATGTTTTCACTTGGTCTTAGAGGCATGGACATACGTTAAGGTAAATCAGGACCTGGACAAACCAGCAGACATAAACCTGGAGCTGATATATTGTGTGAGCACTTGAGGAAAGATCCTGGTATTTCTAATGCTCATCTTATGAAAGAAGGTACGGGATTATATTTAACTGCAAAAGCACAATGCTTTGAAGTGCAAATATGGGTAGCATATTACATTCAATGATCCAAATGTTCCTATCATGTTGGTCAGAGTGATCTGCTCTGTGACATTTCACAAGGGGATAAAATAGGAGGAGCGAAAACTTCAGAGGGTAAAATCGAAGCATGTTCAGCAAGCGATATGGGCTCAAAACAACACAGCAGTGTTAAAGGGAGCTCTGTCCTATCTATATTCATGTTAACTATTTGGTTAAAATAAACACACCATCTACTGGCACACATCTTAGGTGCAGCGCTGTTCATAATTGAGTAGAACTGGTCAAGTTGTTGGTCTGCCCAAGACTTTCAGTTTACACCTTGTAACAGCTGGTTAGTTTTTGCAGCTGAGATCACTTAAAGGTGCATTTGGGTTTTTTGCTGAATGTTCTGTTTTTATTATTCTACCTCTTGTCTTTGGTTTACTATCACTGATTCTCTGCCATAAATCCAGAACTGTTCATTTTGAAGAGGTTTGCTGCAATTCTTAAATGACCTGCTTTGCTGCAACTTCTGTTGTGTTAGATCTCAGTCCAGCATGGAGCTCTTGGAAGGCAAAGCGCTCTTTTTGTCCGTGGGGGTCTGCCTACAGGACAGGGAGCAGTTTCTTCATGCAGCATTTCCCTAGACGGTCAGTGAAAACAGCATCCTGTTTCCCAAGTCTTTTAATGAGCCCAGTTCACATGGGTACCTGTTGTCCACTTGCAGACGTTCAGAGCAACCTGCCTGCTATTTGGCATCTTGCATTTCTGCTTTGTTTGGATTTCTGAGGTTGAATTGAGCTCATGGAGAGCCTTTGGTGAGACAGCTTCTTTGAGGAAGGAGGCTGGAAGTAGGTCACTGCAGTTATCTGCTTCCCTCTCGTTACCTGAGCGGTGTGAAGGATGGGAACAAACGTGGATGTCTCTCAAGGAGCCAGGGTTTAAATGCCATACGCAGCTGGACCAGCCATGCCTCACTCCCCTTTGAGAGAACATCTCGCAAGAGAAGGCACCATCTTCCCTTTTTCAGAGCCAGCTGAAAGCTTTTCAAGTAACAGAAGCAAAATGGATAGGGAAGTTTTGAGAGGGAGAGCTGCCCTCTCCCTGCAACCACACGTCCCACAGCCCATGGCGAGGAGCAGGGCAGTGGCCACTCAGCTGGGCTGTGCTGTAACACCATTATGTCTGTGCTGAAAGCTGGTGCTGCCCTGTGTTGCTACCCAGATACTGCCAAATTATGATGGCTTTTCTTCTGCAGCCAAGCATCTGATCGGGTGTTTCAGCTCCTGTTTTTCATTCAGTGTTATCTTTCCTCTTTGCATGCTCCCAACAGTAGTGCTTTGCTGTCCTCTACAGAGCAGAGCTACTTTCTCTTTTCTTTCCCACTCTTTTACTGAATTGGGTAATCTCCTCTTTGCAGCCTATTTGAGTCTCTGAAGGCTTCTCATAGTGATTGACTTCTGCATTCATGTCTTTTTGAGTTATACCCTCTCACCAGTAATTTTGTATCTTTATTGGATTCCTTCAACCTCATTCAGGACATTCCATTGGCTACCCGGACAGATAGGCATGCTCTGGATTCAGGCTTTTATTGGCTAACTAAGGTATGGATGATCCAATTATTTCAGGCAACTTACTTTTCTGCATGTTTTAAGCAAGTCTTCTTGCATCCTGACCAGAATCTGCTGCTTTAACACAAACCCCCGAAGAACATGAATTCCCTCTGGTCCCAGCCCTCTACAGCTAAGGCTACCTCTACCCTGACTGGTGCACAATTTGTCATTCCGATCCTCTCTACTTGCGTTTTGTAAGCAAGCTGGTCAGTTCAAACCTCTATCTATCAGTTTTACTTGCTGTGTCAGTGAATGCTTTCCACAGCCCCACTATATTAAACTGAAGTGAATGCATCCAGAAACAATCTATATTACAGAGATAATTGCTTTATTACATATATTATAGCCATCAGGCACCTCCCTATCACTGTAAAGGTAAGGCTAGCAAGACTTGAGATTGCTGGAGCCATTAATCAGTCCATTCTGGTTCTTTCCTCTTTTGAAATTGAGTGGGATGGTTAGGGGTCATTTATCAGTCTGTCCCAGGCTGTACTTATGAATAATAAATGGTCACTAGACCTGGAGTTACGGCTCACTGAGAGTGAGACCTTTTGGTTTCATGGAATGAAACCACAATTGATTTCAAGGGTGGCAGGATCAGACTCTTAACGCAATTTTCATTCACATGTGAACTGTAATCTGATAATCAAAAAAACCCTCTTGTTAACATTATTCCAGCATCATCTAAGCAGGAAAATATCTTCAGAGGGATGGCAATTGGTGTTGAGAATGGATATGAGATGGAATAAGTTGAAAATGAGTTGAGAGAGAGCGAGAAGGAAATTGTGGAGAATGAAAAATGTATATGATTCTATTTCACAGGCAGACATTTTTAACCCCTTCATGGGAGAGGACTTTTTTCAAAGAAATGTTGTAAACAGTTCAGAACAGTTCTGTGTTAAGCTTTGGGTGTTACAAATGGATTTGAGCTTAAAATGACATCTAGCACTCTCTTCGTCCCACACTGGGGTGTGTGGAGAGCACGCAGCCCATCTCCTGATATGCATGACTCGTATTAGTCTGATTTTCCTGAGACATAAACTCGCAAGGTCAGCCAGAGGCAAGCCCAGAGCTGAGGCCTAGCTTATATTGCAAATTTTCAGCATTGCCAGCTGTGCTGATCTTATCGGGTATCTGTGAATATTTGGTGGGTTTCTTAATACTTCTGTTGCTGGAAATATGTGAAAATGTGATAGCCTCCCATTTATAAAATAAAGTTCTTGGACTTCGTAGTTGCAGAGAGAGATTTCAGATTGTGATTAGGGTGAACACAAAGGGCTTTTACAGAAGCAATCAGAAATAAATGTCAAATACCTTTCTTTTAGCTTATTTTTATCTAAGGCTTTTGAAAATTTGTGTTTGGCACTACTGGTTACTTAAGTTTTTATTTATGTTTAGACTTTGTGCTTTGAATTGGCATTGTCTAGCAGTCAAGGATGAACAGACATCGTAACTCAGCCTTTTGTGAACCAAAATTGCACGCGTCGAGAGACACCGTGGGCATCTGCTGGATTCTGCGTGGGACGTGTGTCGCAGGGCTGCCTGCTGAATGGCTGCTAATTCTGTGGGATGTGAGCGCCTGAGAAGGACAGAAAAGCCTTTGGTAGGGACAGCTGTCCTTTGGAGGGAGGCATTATATAGCCGCCTCCCAGCAGCCTGAGCGCTGCGCGCGGCTGTGGGCTCCCACTGAATGTGAAGAAACTCGAAGTCACTGTCATCAGCTTGAGGCAGAGAAGGGCCCCACGGGAGCCACGTGCGTGGCACTGAGTTGGTGATCACAGGGACTCGGATGACAGAAAATCCCAGGGGCTCATGCTCTTTTTTCTTAATATATTTGCTGGCTGGCCTAGTCATCATTCACTCGCTAATACAGGCCTCAAAATATTGACAGGATTCCTGTTTATAAACATATTCAAACCCCATTTGTTACTGGGTCCAGTCTCACCACTTTCAGACCTACTGCCACCTAACACGCACGCTGTGTTTTGGCTCAAACCAGAAATATCCTGATGACTTGCTAAAAGGAAAGTCATGACATGTGTACAGTAGTTATTTTTCACTGTCTCAAGGGGAACCACAAATGTGTGTTGTTTCTAATTAATTGCTGGGTTATGTGAAGGGTGTTCCATACAGCAAAATGGAGAGGAATACTTAACACAGCACTCAGGTTTTCTTCCCTTGCATTCCTGAGCTTCCTCCATTTTTCTCCCAGTAGCTGTTCTTGTCCCAGTGAGTCCTGGTTCCAGTGGATCTTTGTATTTCTTTAGAGTACATATGATTATAAATAGACATTTATTTCCACAACATTACTCTTCAATGCCTCACCAGCTGATGAAGCTGGTGACTTCTCCTGAAATAAAGAGAGAAACTTAACTGGTGTTTGCATACAACTCTCTACCCACCCAAAATCTCAATTTTTGACTTGAGGGTTTCTTTCCTTTACAAGACCCATACTAAAGTTGTGTCTTCCTAGTCCTGCATCCATTTAGTGCTGAGGTTTTTTTGAAGCACCTCCTGCAGGGGCATAGGTAGCAGTCTGAGACGGAAGGTCACCGCTCCCTGCTGTGTGCTGGCCATCCAGCTGAACTTGTCCAAGACAGTGCAAAGACTTCACAGCCTCTCATTCCAGTCTCCGTGGCATGTCTGTAATTCAGGTGCAGTTAATGGTCATTGTCCTGCCTGTCAGAGGTAAGAGAAAGTGCAGGATAAAGCCCTGCATCTGCCAGGTTATGGAAATGTGATGTAGAGCATTATGCCAGAGGTCAGGCAGTGAAACCACTCAGGGTGTGTACAGCACGCTGGCCACAGGGGTGTTGAGGGGTCAAGAAAATGGTTTTCAAGGGTATCCCACGTGAACTCGCACACTCATCTGCTGATATAATCCACTGAAAGGACTTGTCTTCCCCATGCTGCATGGGGGTGAGCATGCATCTCTCTGCTGAAGGGGGTTGCAGCAGCAGGAGTCACTCAAAGATGGATCAGGTCTTTCAGACTAAGGGATTGGGATTTTTGATGGTCCAAAGCCTCCTTGCACTCCTGGAGAAGAATACTGGGAGGTGATTGATTCACCTTGTTTCTATTTTCTGCCATGTACTAAAGGGTTCTGGAGTGACTGGATTTCCGGGTAGTATAGTGATGCCAATAATAGTAATTTTAATTGGTGTTTAACCTCTAGTCAGTTATTGGATCTGTTATTTATATATTTAAATCTCTAACGCCTTCCCAAATGTTTATGAACTTGCTATTGTCTTTGCTGAGCAGTATGTTCCATCTGTAATAGCCACTTTGTATACCTTGGGCAAGCATTAAAAAGTTTTAAATAGTGTGTAGAAATCCATATGTTGTCTGGAATCTTGCTCTGCTTTTGAAGCAGAAAGAGAACAGAAGAAATAGCATGTATTTATTAAAACCACATTTCTTCAGATAGCTTAAACTCTGCTTTATAAATTGCGTTTAACATTAGTATCATATTCTGTCTCAATCTGTTATTGCATTTTAAACTCTGTTCCCACGTTGGTCTGGAGTGGTCCATGCAAATCAGTCCGATGGATGGAAAACAGGATGGTATTATTTAGTGGCTCTTTAGTGTTATATCCAATTTTATGCTTTGTTGAGAGCAGAAGTCACACTATAACAATCCCTCAAAGGCTTGAAGCTAAAGGAACATTAATCAACAACAAGAGTAAGTGACTAAATATAATGTTGGAGGAAAGGAGCTTGTATCTGGTTCCATGCACTCTGTCTGATGCCTGAGACTTTTATCAACTAAGGCTGATGGGGAATCTTTAAAAAGAAATATTTGAGTAAGAATGATTTATCTTGTGATTGGGAAGAGTCCATTGGGAAAGGTGACTGGCTGTCCGTGTTGACTAAGTAGATCAAGAATGAGTGCCACAGATATGCCTCAGTTTTAAATGCCTGTTTGCTGGTCTCATTAATCTGCTAAATTACCCAGCTCAAATTGCTCATGTGTGAGTGTTACATCAAGATACCCTATTTTGTATTAGCTGCCATATAAAAAGGAAACAGCCACCGAAGGTAGGAAAGAGTGAGGGTGAGTTATTGGCTGTTAAATAATCCGACAACAAAGTACTTACTCATGGGGAACAAAAACTGCCAAGAAATATTCACATGGGTAGCTGATAATGTCTAATTTGTTCCCAGAATCACACTTCATTGTTTCTGCATACTCAAGAGAGGCAAAAACAGCAAAGGAGAGAAACAAATATACACACACAAATAATTAACAGGCACACAATCATAGAGTCTAGTATTGGATCTAGAATGCAGAGAAGATACACCGTAAGAAATGTTTATTATGAGCAAAGATGGAAAAAACTGACATTAGGGCTGACTGATCACAGTTATGAATAACAATTCCTAAATCATCCATGGCAAACACTTCTTACAAAAGAAATGAATTGTTGCAACACAATACATCCTTGTTGTATCAATATGATTAGCTAGTTATCCATAGCATGTTGTAATTTGTTTTGATTTTTAAGTGTTCTTTAGCTACACATCCTTAATGAGGCTTCTCTAAATTGATTAGGAACTGCGAGATACAGCACGGTTCACAGATTATTTCAGAGAGCTGTCAAGATCCTGTGACTTTCATTTCATTGGATTTAATGATCGTTGGAAAAGGTGTGCATTACAGCCAGACACAATCACATTTGTCAGCATGATCCTTTTAAGTGCAATTCAATTAAAGTGTTATTCTCTAATTTTATTATTGCTCAAGCTGAGTGCTAATGCTGGCTACCAATAAAGCTACAGGTAGATAATGGTATACAATTTAATTTGACTAATTGGTGTTTAGTGATCGAACATGCTTTTCATATCTTAATTCTTTGAATAATCTTTGATTTTTGCATCTGCTACAATTCTTTTAATGGAAAAGGGCAACTGAAAACATCAGTTACATTTGAAATTAAATTATCTAGTAATATCTGCCTTTAACAGTGTATCAGTATGCATGCAGATTTTCTTCTATTACCTGCCACTTGCATCCATTTTCCATTATCAGTGTGTTTGACCTTGAAATTAATTTATCTAACTGTGCTTACATTCCTTATTAAGTTAACTGCAGCCTTGGAGTGCCAGAAACATTCTCACTGAGGGGATGCTGGCTAGGTGACAAATTAAAGGGTCAGGAGCAGAGATAAACCAGTTCCTCCAACTAGACAAAGCCCATATTTTTTCCTACAATTGTGAAGAGTTACAGATAAATAAAGTACAGTTACAAGAGCACGTAGATATGTGGGGATAAGATTAATTTATTTACTTGTAAACTCCTTACTGCTACTTTCCTGTACCAATGTTTTTGTTGGTTTCTTATATCTGCTTTATTTTGGAACATGGATATTAGCACTTGAAAACTGGGGAGAGGCTAAATTATCTTCACTGCAAACTCAGAACAGGAAATTCTATGACTTGCAGTGCCTGAAGCTCTGAGTCTGTTCAGGCGTTTTGCTGTGGATTGAGTGAACCTTGAAATATTTCATCAAGGCACAACAAAATCCAGACTCTAGGAAGGTGGTGACATTCTGTTTCCTCTAGATACCCTATATATGGCTATGGTCTCTTGATAGCCAAATTCTGAGTTAGGCAAATTTTTCTATATTCTTCTATATAGAAAATGGAAAAAATTTAAACCACATCACCTTATGCAGCAAGATAGCTTTACTTTGGACTACCTCTGCTCACTTTCTCTTTTCCACAGAGCCCAGTATTAGTGCAGAAAAGAGGGTGTCTGTCTCCTTTAACTTTGTTGTCTTTTTCTCTCGGTGATGAAGCTGTTAAGTGACTCTTTTTCTTAAACGTACCGTAAGACTGCAGTGACAATATGTCCACAAAGCCCTCTGAATCTCTTTGGCCAGCTCACTCAGGTACTTGCAGCAAACCCATTGCTCCAGTAAACAAATGTGTCTCTGTCTTTAATGGATTTGTGACATCTCTGTGACAAAGCAAACTGCTGTCATCCTCAAGATATAGATGGCAGTAAAGGCACAGGGGAGCACAAGGAGTTGCCTAAGGCTGTACACAAAACTTGTGTGCAGGTTGTGCCGTACACAACAGAAAAGTGATGAAACAGGAAAGTAACCCAGGTCTCCTCCTAATGGCCCCATCATCAGGCTTCTCCTGCAGAGGAGGCAGCTATAGCCAAAAAGTGAATTCTACTTTCACTGTTCTATTGTACATGGACTCGTGTTCTTCCTTTGAAGCAGCTTTTTAAAAGAAATCAAAAGCTCCATTTGTGGATGTTGTGAAGGTTTTTTTACCAGTTGCAAAGAGATTCTGCCGAAAAATTGTTGTCTCTTTCTCTTGCGTGTTCTTCAGCTATGATTTTTCTAGAAAGAATGAGAACAAAGACCCTTTCCATATGTCATTACTCAGCTGTGTGCTCAATTTCTAGCTATGCTTGGTTATGGCACAGTTTCAAAAATACATAAACCAATATCTAACACTAGTCATTTGCCTAAAACCATAGTTATCAGATAGTTGGGAAATCACAAAGTGTCCTTCTTCCTGGAGTGAGTCATTGCCTGCACTTGACATGATCTTTCACACTTTAGATGAATTGAGTCCAGATTTCAACAGCTGGCTTCTAGTTCAAAAAATAAAAAAGTCAGAATATGTAAGAAAAGTAGCATTGATATCAAAGGCAGGGTGGAGGGCTCGCTCTGTGTATGTACATGTTGGCCTTTGTTTGATTTATATGTGAGAGTGGAGATGTTGGCTGCACTCAAGTGCCTTGGCATTGGAATAAGCATGACAAAGTCTTGAATGTTCTGAGCCTGCTGATTGTTGATGCTGGGAATTCACTGATTCTTGCCAAATACGCTGTGTTTGAAAAGTCTTGACAAGCGATTCATTCCATCCCTACTATCTTTCAAAGTCATGACGTTGTCAATGCAACATCACTGCTCACATATATGCGTTTAGTTGACTTAATTATGGTAATGCATTGTTTAAGGTTTCCTGCTTTTCCTGCTGTGGCTGTAGAATATCTTTTTACTTCCCAGGATGACAAATTTGCTCATTCTGTCATTTGTACATTGTGACTGCTGTACTCGGTGTTGGTTTTGATTGAACTACTTTTAAACTATGGATACTTATTGGCAAAATTTTCCTAATTAGCTTAGCAGCATGTCATTTGATGCTGCTGAGTTTAGAAATAAGATTAATTAGGACGTATGTCTCCTCAGCAAAGGCCAAGCTGGGTTCATTTTAATGATATTGAATCCAATTCACAGGGTAAAAAAAAAAAGCATTGACGGGCCTTTACTAGTTGTGAACTTAGCCTAGGAACTAAGATAGGCTCTCTCTGAGGTATGGAAATAAAGATCCTACTGATCAGATTCACTTCTTATTTACCTGGTGCCAATCTCTCCCTCAAAAAGACCTCATTTTTAAATGAAATGAGCCATTTAACTATCCCAGTACTGCATGTGGTGATGTTTTCTCCAGAACTCGAAGTGATGTCATTGAAATTATGCAGCTTCTTTCTGGTTTCTTTGACTATAAGGATTGCAGAAGGATCCTGCAGAAAGACTTAAACTTGGAGTGTTGGTTAAGAAACAGCAAATTGCTTTCCTCCATACTCAGTATTTCTGTTCAAGTCACTTGAAATGTGTGTAATGCCGAAATATTTCAACAGATAATTTCACCTATACTTAATCACAACCGTAACTGTTTCTTGAGTTGCAATGTATCGTACAGAGATATTTTTATTTTATGTACATTCCAGATTTATGTTCAGAGAAACTCTTGAGAAGCAGGAAGATACAGTTTCTGTAAACTAAACAGTGATATATTCGCTCTCACTCAAGCAGCTCTATTTAGATTTTCCGACTGGGATAAATAAAGGAAATGTATTTAGATCTAAGTACTTTGTCATGATCCAGTGATGTGTAGTCTGTACACCAGACTTAGAAAACTGTTAAATGATGCCGTGGATGCTGTGCTAGTGGAATTTAAGATGGGAAGGGTTTATTTTATGTATATTACTTTTTTGTTTCTTCTATATTTTTCAGAAATGTTTTATTGCTTCTATCAATTGCAAGAGTACATAAAACTTTAATGATAAAGCAGTAAAAGAAATGATCTCCAAATATTACTGCAGATCCCTTGATAGATTTCTGTGCACTCTGCAACCTTTGTCTAAGCTAATTAAATAACAGGCAGAATAATTCTGGGAATGCTTACAGATAGCACTGCTGTGATGCTATTTACAGAATGGGGTTTTTTTTCTTAAAGTTCGTTGTCTAGGATAGGAAACGCAGAGGTATTTAACCAGAGAGGTGCCAGTCCATATCTACATGCAATGATCAGCACAATAACAGGAATAGCAATGACTGAGGAGGCAAAAAATGATTGAGAATATAGCAAGACATCATTAAAGCTGTGTACAAATGAATAGAAGCACCAGTAAAATGTTTGGTGAGTTCTGAAACATCTGCTTTTCTAAATCATCATTAACATGATAAAGACAGTCTATTTTTCCATTCAATGGGTTATGTGTATTGTCTTGTACAACTTGTGGTTGTGGAAATTTCTGGTTTCCATCTGAGCTTTAAGCACTCTGTTCAACAGCTTTACTAATAGTGCCTGACTAAACTCTGAGGTCTGAAAAACATGTGTTTTCAAAACCCAAAACTTTTTGTCTCTGCTCTGCCTGTTTGTGTTACAGTAGTACAGCAAGGTCCCAAATGGATTTGGTGCCCAGTTAAACTGAGCTCTGATGTAGAATGGAAGAGCCCCTGCATTGGAAAATGTAACTTAAGGGGAGAGAAAGCTTAATTTAAAAGTGCTCAAAAGAGGCAAAACGGAAGTGCAGACTGGTTAAATTTCTGCCTGCTACTTTGCTGTCAGCAGAAGATTCGCTGAGCAGAAAATAAGATCCACATTTCTTGCTGCCCAGCGCAAGCTGGGTACCCATCCTTTTGCCATAGTTCTCTGACAGAATTGAGCTTTGTTGTCTTTGCTGCCCTATCAGGAGAAAAAGATCAGTATTTATTATTTCATAGACTTAGTTGAGTCTTGTCAGTATTTTAAAAGCTCTGAGGATGAGTAGGACACCTAAATAATCCTAAGGTTTAGCTGATGTGAAACCAAAATGTGTTTCCAGCTACCATCTGATAGCACATGCATAACTTTAACAGTGCATTTTCAAGCCTCTGGCAGCACTTCAGGTATTCAAAGCAGTAAACATAAAATACTTGCAGCAATTAACAAGAATATGCCATCTATAAGGGCACTTCTGTAGCTGCAGCAGAGAGAGAAGGTCAAATTCACATTAAATTGTGCAGATGACCCTAGGCAAGGTGCCTGGGTTTTGTACGAATGTGCTCTGCAAGCAAGGCCAGTCAATCTGTGGTGAGAAAGCTGATCTTAAGGCTTGGTGTGCTGTCCTCCAGCCACACATCCCCCAGGTTGCTGATGGGTTTTGTTAGCAGAAGTACCATGGCTTATTGCAATGATGAGGGCACTGATCTTGGCTATTGAGTAGATCAGATTCTGTAAGAGCCAAAAGGACCTGGAGGGCTTTGTAGATGAAAGCCACTGGGTTGAATTGCATTTGGAAGCAAACGGCACCACGCTGAGCTCAGATATAACTGCTAAGTGTAGCTCACAGCTCCGGCTGGGGCTCTGTGCTAACTGAAGCTTCCTCCACAAGGAAGGATTTGGGGTTTTATGTGAGGTAACAGAGAACTTGTGTCACCTGCTCTGGTGGGAGTAGAAAATGCATTTTTCAGAGAACGTGAGCGTAGGTGGGGGGGTCTCAGCTCTGGATTAACTTTCTACGGGTCCTGACAGTGCTCATGGTTTGAACTACTTCTGCATTGTGCAAAGTTATTCTGATGGGCTGTGTTTGCACAGATCCACAGAGTTTGGGAAACATGAAGGACCTAACTTTGTATGAATGTTCTCTAGATTGAGAACTTGGCCAGAACTCAGACTTGTCTTCCTTTGTGCATAGTGGCTGAAGCAAGACAGCAGTTGGTTTATTACAGCGAATATTAATTCTTTGTATCAACTGGTAGTATAATTGGGTAAGCAATTTATTTCACTTGTAGAACAAACTAGGATGCTTTAGAAGTAGAGGTCTTATCTACTAGCATAGTACTCAGTGTAAACTGTGTTATTTCAACGATTTTTTTCAGCTATTATTGGTGTTCATTTTACCACCGAGCTTTTGGCAAGGCAGGGCAAGCAGAAATGTGAACACTTTCTGCATGGAAGTATTTGGTGTAGTTGAGACACTGGTATTTGGCTGGAGCCAATGCCACTTCACTCCTGCCCTAGTGATGACATGGTCTTACAAAGCTTCCCAGAATCACAGATCTCTCCCTCCCAAGCGCAGTAATTCCTGGAATGGTGATACTTTAAAGTGGTTCCTGGAGGTATCCAGAGTGATGCAGGTATATTTTAGGATGTTTGTGGGCTGCCTCCTTTCTAGATAGTGGTGTTGTATATTTTTGTTTCTATTTTTAAGCGCTGTGCTAGTTTAAAAAGGGTTTTTTTTATAATGCCAGTGTCTGCCGCAACACATGCTGCATAAATCATTCAACAGAGCCACGTATTGTTTTTGAAAGATGCATCAATTCTGAACATAAAGGCAAATTAGGAGTAGTAGTGACCAAAAAAAAAGCTGCACCCATGATACTGTTTCTGTTTGATTTGGTGTCTTGAGCTTTTTATATTTCCATGTTGATTTGGAAATTTCTAGTGAACTCTTCAGAATAGTGGTTTTTATCCTCTCTCCTAATGCTGGGACAGCTGAGAGTCCACCCTCAGCACAATCTGGAGTAGTCTCAGGGCAGTTGTAGCTGGTGCTTTCAGGGAAGGCTCCCGAGGGGTTGCTTTTTTGGCCTAAGGTTGCCCGAATGTCGGAAGCTGTGTCTGTGCCCCGACTCTCCCTGCAGCTGGGAGCCAGGGAGGCTGCTGCACGGGCTGTTGTCCACGGAGTGATGCTGCTGGCAGAGCAGGATTTCCAGGTCCCCTACTGGCAACAATCTGGAGCACCTTTGTGTGCTGACTTGACCTTGCCCCCTCCCAGGCAGGCTCTCTCTGAGGTCCCTCTGCCGTACCTCAGAACACAAAATAGTTTGAAGTGAGTTGTTGTCTTTTTTTTCTTTTCCTCGGCCGTTAGCATAAAACTCAAATAGGTTGAATCTGATTCATCTCTGTAACACTGGGAGCGGACAGAGGGCTGGCTATCCCAGGTAATCATAGCAGAATTCAAAGCCCATCACTGTGCTTTCAAGCAGCAATAGGTTACTCGTTACCGCGGCTTTGAACAGCTTCCCTGTGGGTTGTGCGCATCGCAGCCACCATCACTACTGGCACGGATCAATTAGTGTCACAAGCAGTTTTAGAAAAGGGCCAAGCTGGGAACGAGTGTGGAGTTATTCTCCCACCTGCTGTTCTTACTGGTGAAGCTGGAGGGATCTGGCCTGCCGGCATGGTATCTGTTTGAGAGTTAATTAGTTTGGGAGATTACAGAAAGCAGGATATATAAGCTTTCTGATCGATACGCTCCACAGCCCTGTGAAGGGAATACGTAAATGTCGTTTTCATAACACCAGCATAAAAACTCAGGAGTGAAGGCCAGATGAGCTCCCTGGCCACAGTCCACAACTGCCAGATCCAGGAGCATGGAGAATGGAGCAGATACCTCCCTGTGAATATCTGGGGTGGGCGAAACTGCCCCTTCTGGAGGGAATCCCTCGGGAGCACAAGCAGCTGCCCGTAGTGAACGCACGAGCAGAGACAGCGCATGCAATGTGCTCTCAACCCTCTGGAGCCAGGCTTCTCCAGAGGGGCCACAGCACAAGCCATCCTGTGCCGCTTGTCCCCACCTTGGTACTCCCACGGCAGTCTGTTAGAGTGTGCCCCGCTCTTTCCAAACGCTTCTGCCTCATTGTGCTTTCTGTAGCCTGTGCTGTTTGGCTGCTGGAGGGGAGACTTGATAAGTGTGCTTTATGCAGTACATCTCGCCAATCAGGAGGCAGGGGGTTCTAACTCCTACCTAATTACTCAGGTCAGTGGAAATAATGACAAGGTTTTTCTTAGATGTGCATTCAGAGAAGTCTGCAGTTAAGATTCTATCAAAAATGAAAAACAGTGTGCAGCAAAATAATTATTTTTGTAAGGCTTTTCAGTTTTTACCAATGATGAGGGAAACAGCAGGAGCGCGCAAAGGGAATATATTTTATTGATGCCAAGGAATTATTGCATCAGTACTAGAACTTCAGGGGCATGTAAATGTTCGGGACAGTGAAACATTGCATTGTTACGGAAAAAGTGTGCCTTCGAATAAGACAGAAAAAACATGTAAATGTTGTAAGAAAGGTATTTCTGTGACTATCTGGGTGATTTGGAAACAGCTACTGCTCTGGTGGGTCATGGACAATTCTTCTTGTCCTGTCTCTTATGCCATTCACCTATATCTGTAGGACATCTCTTAAAAAAAATAAATAAAATTCTCACCTGCATTAAAAAAGACCCAGCAGTCAGTGCCTGTTGAAAAATGAGTAATTCAATATGAGATTCACTTTAAATCACTGTCTGAGATTTGTGTTCTTCTAAAGCATTCCAATTTTTTGTATCAGTGAAGGAAGAGCGGTGCTTTCTTTTCCTGTGCCATAGTGATCCATTTCGCTGCTCCAGTCTAACAAGAAAAAGTCCAAATTTCTTTTCTGATGGGTCCAAGAGAGATTCCCCTGTGCGAGCTGTGTGATGTCCATAAAACCAGCACCTTGCTTTGCAACCCGCAGCACAAACGTTTCCCTTGAGGGCAGCATTTGGCACAGTGCAGGTCTGCTCAGGGACCTTGGGGCGGGCTCAGGAACCAGAAGCAGAGTCACCATCTGCACAGTGAAGAAAGCACACAGAGATGCCCTGCTCAGGTGTCTGCATGTAACGCTTCATTGTGCTGTGTACCGCATTCCCAGGGTAGCAAGATCCATCTCTGAGGTACCTCTTACACCTCCAGCTGCCCTCTGCAGGTCCAGTCCTCATTTTTCTGTTTTGCTCTGAGCATTTTAAATGCTCATCTCGCTCACTAAAATTTGCCTTACATCCTCAGGAAGGAAAGCTGGGTTCTCTCTGAGGGAAAAGCGGGCAGTTAGGAGTCAAGATCCATTTTTTTGTTTTTCTTAAAGCCTTCTTTCTCTATACTGGCAAAATCATGCCAATTATAAATGTGGTTTCTGCTTTGGTTTTAATGCCATTTCTATGTTGGCCCAAACCTCCTCAACAAAAGTCTAATTGTAGTTCAATTATCTTTTCATAGATTGCTTAAATAGAGGACCACTGTATATTCTACCACCCAACATACTTTGGGAGATGAGCATTGCTAGAACAAATTTTGCTGTAATAGTTCCAATATTTCAACACCAGCCCCAGTCTTGCCAGGACCTCGCAGCTGAGCAACTGCTGAAGAAACCCAGTACCCACAAGAACAGGCCCTGAAGAGCACATCCAATCATTGCCTCTCAGCTGATCATTGCTCTCGAGTATGGAGTTCTGAGCTTGTGAAGAAGTTCAGAGACAAAGCACCTGGAAGCTGTTTGGAAGTAGAGCTGAAGAGGATCCATGTTTCAGAGCCTCTCCTGCTCAAGCTCAGTGCTATCCTTGTATTCCTCTTTTAAAGAGGTTGCGTGCTCCCACATTTACATGTCTGCCTTCCCCCCCTTCAACAATGCAAGACTCCTTGACCTACTATTCTTAACCTTAACTGACAAAAAGATTGTAATATAAATTGGACATTTATAACCAGCATTGGAAATCTCTTCTGTTGTGTGATTATCTACAAAGTGTTATTACCCCCTTTTTGCACAGGAAAATACGCCTAGGTTTTCATTGATCCATCTTGAATCAATGCTTTTAAAAATCTTAGACACATTTTACTTAAGAGCAAAAGCATGCATTTTATGTTTTGACATGGTATTATTGATTGGAAAGGAGAGAGCAGTGCTCTCCACCTGACTGTCTCCTCAGTTTCCTAGTCTGGCAGTGTCTGGTAGCACAACATCCTTAATGGCTTTGCTCCTGTTTTCTCTGCTTGCTGCCTCTCCTCTTTATCCTCCCAGTCCTCAGCACGGTGCCTTTCTCAGTTTTTTAAAGTAATCAATATTGTTCTCAAGCCTCCTGCTGTTTGCTGTCACTCATATTTGGCACAGCTATAAATTATGTATGGGTCTTTCTCGGCCCATATAACATTTCTATTGCATTTGCCAATTGCTAATCAATAGTTCACTTTCTTATCCTCAAAGACACGCGCATGTTCTGAAGTTTTAATGCAAGCAGATTTCCCCTTTACATGTAGATGAGGAGAGCAGTGTGACTTCAGCCAGGCAGCTCGAAGCTGCAGAGTTACAAATCTAGACCTACTGTTGTGTTTGAGAGGATATTAATGTAAATCTTCTGTCTACAGTGCTTTGGTTTCTGCATTTCACTGTGGAGCTACTTCCCGCATAGGCATGGTAGGCAGTGTTTTAGCAAGGCTTTTCTTACCTGTGACCCCTTCAACCTCCACTGCACAAGATGCTCACAGTGGTAGACTGTTTGAGCTTCCAGAGCTAATGGCATCTGACATTTAAGTCAACCTTAAAGAAATCTCAGCAAACCCAGTCACTTAAACTAATATGGCAATGTCTCTTTAAGGACGCATATTGACAGTCTTTGTAAAATGTCACGTTATGTTGATGTCTCAATCAAGTGCGTGACTCTCCCCTCCCCAAGTTTTTGCAAGCTTTGAAATTGGGTTGTAAAACAAAAAAAAAGAGGAACAAATAATTCTTTTGTATAAAAAGCGCATTTTAAAAAAGTTGGATTGCTGACTGTCTGAAATAAGTGAGCAAGCCCTATAGCATCAACTTCTGCCGCAACATCTTTAATACATACACAAGTGTTGTTAGCTGAGGCAAGGAGAAAGTACTGGTGGAGTGAGACTGCTTGAAACCATATTTTGCTTTAGGCAAAACAGTGTGCTAAAAGAGCTGAAAACAAGAAAAGCTGCCTACTGCTATCCCTGTAACATTAAACATCAAAACTCAGCCATTTGCTACTGAAGGTTGGTCGCTTGAATAAATGCTTGAGAACTGAGAAACTGCTGGTCACAATGGGGAGAAGAGAGATCTTATTCTTTCAAAAACCTGACAACTCTTGTCACTCCAGAAGACCAGTTACTGCCTAAATAAATCCTCAATTAGGACTGCTGGCTGCAGATCCTAGAGCTGCACTCAATGGAGGGATTTGCTAGAGCACTCTCCATTTACAGCTGTGTCTGCTACAGCACTTTCGGATTCAGAGTCCAGCAGGGTTTGACCTTCAGGCCATGCTGCAAAGACCTCTTCTCTTTGGACCAGCTGGTGCCACTTTTACTCACACTGAGTAGCATTTTCCTCCTTAAGAGGGCTGACATCTTAGGTAAACTACACCGGAATGAGTCCAGCTGTCTGGCTTTTCCAAGCTTTAGTGATGGGAGAATGGGTTTTTAACAGGGCATAACTCTCCAGATTGCAGAGTGCTCGGGGGAGTTTGAGTGACTGCTCAGCATCCAGGCTTTTGCCTGCAGATTGAGGAGATGTGAGCCAGTTCTTGTGGCAAAGAGAGAACGAAACAATAAAATCAGAATCATAGGATGGTTTGGGTTGGAAGGGATCTTAAAGCCCATCCAGTTCCACTCCCCTGCCATGGGCAGAGACACCTCCCACTGGGTCAGGGTGCTCAAAACATCATCTGACCTGGCCTTGAACACCTCCAGGGATGGGGCGGCCACCACTTCCCTGGGCAACTTACACTAGGGCCTGAGCACCCTCACAGTAAAAAATTTCTTCCTAATATCTAATCTCTCTCCTCTTTCAGTTTAAAACCATTCCCCCTCTTTCTATCACTACACTCCCTGATAAAGAACTCCTCCCTACTTTTCCTGTAGGTTTGTGCAAAGGGGAGTGCAGCTCATCTGTGCTGCAGTGACTGACTTGATCATAAGGGACTATAGATGTTAAGAGATTTTAAATGGTAAAGAGATAGTATGAAATAATAAACAGTAATTTCCTAGAAAGTTGATTACCTAGTGTGGGTTAAAACCCTTTCTCTGAGACAATTTGAGGATTTGAGGTAGTTGAACAGAGGAGTTTGGTTAACCAGATGGTAAAATCAGACCATGGAAATCTAGACAGAGACTTGCATCTGCATGATGGAGATCTTCCTGGATCCTGGATGTCTATAGGATGGAGATCATGCAGATCTCACTCTAAATCACAAAGACTTAGAGAAACTCCATTGGTTTTGGCTGTTTCAGGTCTACAGAGATGTGACCAAGAGTATTTCGCAGTGTATTGCCTTTCAGCCTGTCCTACCTACCTGAATACAATGAGAGTCCTTGCCCAAGGAACGCATGAGCGTGACCTGAGCAAACAGGACAAATGTGGGAGTACTGATGGCCACAAGGAGTAAAGGAGAGACTTGTCCAGTGTCATAAGGCACAAGAGAGGCAGACTTGGGTGGCAGGATCACCTCTGCTGCCTTCCTTCTAAAACTTCTGTCAGTTAGGAAAACAGCATTAAGTACTCAATAAATTCACTTGGGAAGGGCTTGCTATCCCATGCCTTGTGCATCAGAGACAGTTCCAGATGAGCAGCATGTTTCTGTGTGCAGAGACCCTGTGCCTGTGTGCTTCTCATCGTACATCTACCGGGGTTTTTTCCAGTCACCTCTATCACATTGTATTCAATTTCTGGACTGAACTTACAAAAAAAAAAAAGAGAGAGAAAACATGAGGAAAGATGAATTCAGAGTGCAAGTGAAACTTCTTTGCAAAGAGAGAAATGGGTTGTGTGTGTGCTGCATAACGAACACTGCGGTATGATCTGTGCTATTTGGCTTCAGTTGCATCTCCTCTGCCAAATGCTGAGCTACGTGACAAGTCAGGCAATTCAGGAAGAGTGCAGGCTTTTGTTTCAGAGTCCTAGAAAACCCCTTCAGTAAAGGAACCCTATGGACTTAGGACATTTATCTAAGAATCCAGAAATGCTTTTAAATTTTGTGTCTTAACTCGCTTACTTATTCTGGAAGATAGATATTTTTGAATATGTGATGCTGAATTGTAAGGGACATCAGACAGAAGCATCATCTTTTTTGTCTTCTTTCTTTCTTGTCTCTGGCAAATGGGGACAGATTAGCTGAGGTTGAGTGACAAGGTCACTGCCCTCAGCTCTCTGCTGTGTCCCCACTGCATGGTCAACTGAGCCATTTGTGAATTAGCTGCTGAGCCACTGATTCCTACAGCACAGAGCTTTAAAGTGAGCTGAAATTGTTCATGGTTAACCTGCGCTTTAGTTCAGAAGCTGAACCATGATGCGGAATTGGCTTGGATGCTGCCGTAGCAAGGGTGGGACAGACGATATGGGACAGTAACACTTATATTTGTCCCTACACAACCTATGCTCTCTCCCTCTCCTGAGAACTCTTGAAGTCTTTTCATTTACCACCTCTCCCCAATGCAGGGAAGGTTTCTATGCATGCACAGAACCCACTAAAGTCAGCAAAGAAACTGAGGGCAAGACATTTGGCCATGCTGAGGGTTGCAAGATGAATTAATTTTTTTCCACTTTGAATTTCCAATAAGATACTTCTCCTGGTGCTGTTGAAGCTTATAGCATCCCAGGGACACTTCTTTGTAAATATCACTCCTGTATAATTACTTTTAAAGACACTTGACAGAGTGAAGGCAATCTTTTCTCTGACCCACCGGTCGGCTCGGTGTCTGCACACGGGTGGTATTCAGGACGCGTTGTTTGGCAGACATACCAGCCAACCTGCATGCATTTTTCAGCATTTATTTTGTCTGTTTGTAGAGCACTTTTTTCATACTTGAAAGTGGGGAAAGATAGATGAGCTTATCCACTGCAAGATATCTATCTGTGCATCCTTGCATGTTTGTCTTTTCTAGAGTTTGTGGTTTACCCTAATATTGAACACTTACCTTTTAGAGCAGATGGCTGGCAGGGAAAGAGCACCTTTTCTTGCTGAGACTCTAAGAATTGCTTGTTTGAACTCTCCTTTCCCTGACATCTGTGCTAGCTGGGCCATGCTCTCAGAGTGCTGCAGAGGGCTTAGTGCCCAGCAGCACAATTCCCAGGCAAGCCGGATTGCTGGCTGTTGAGTGGTGCAAAACCTTTCCACCAGTGAAAATCCTTCATGGTCCTTCCAAGCCCTGCTGAGCCACCAAACAAGACCAGAAGTGCTGCTCATTTCCTATGGGTTATAACTCTCATGGCACCAATGGGAGTTGCACAACCCTTTTGGGGAAAGAATGGGAAACGGGAGGCCAGGAGCTCCTCTGGCGCCCGATGCCAAAAGTCTGCAGAGGAGCTGCATTTGCAGGATAGTAAATCATCTGGAGCAAGAGAGCTACGTTAGTTAATCCCAGATGAGGATCAGATCACCTGCCTTGCATCCCAGACCGTTTCCCCAGGACCACTGCACTGGCTCAGATCCTGTTGGCTCTAATTCCACCCTTTGTTCTATTTTTGTATGGTAGGTTTTTTAATTAGTAATTCTGTTGAATTTATAACACGTTGTGACTGCATGTCCCCTGAGCATAAGTAGAGCACAGAGAAGAAAGGAGGCACAGATTTTATGCCAAATCATTGTGGGCCCAATTCATAAAAATGTTATACTTTTTAGGTAGGAAAAGGAGTGTCCATGTAGCGTATTTGGAATTCATTGAATCTTTTCTTATGCATAAAAGTTGCCAGCTGCTCATTACTCATTGAAGGGATTCATAACTCAAAAGAGGGCAGAGGCAGGAGAAAAATGAGCATGCCCTATTTAATGTGTAAAATTCAAATATTAAAAAAAAAAAGAAAATCTGGCAGGGATATGGGGTAAGTAAATCATCCCTTTAAAAAAAAAACCTCTAATAATTACCTAAGTACAAGATTCATGACTGATAACTAGTCAGAGCAAAGATATGCTCATAACCTTACTTTAGTTTTTAAACAGCACTCGTGATTATCACTGTTTTAAACAATGGCAACTCTGTTTTCCTAGCAAACTGTATACTTCAAACAAAACTTTAATGTATTTATTGGAGGAGCCACATGCAGGAAATAGATTATTAGGGGAGAAGATGTTCTTCCATTTACAGTGATCCTAGAGCAAAGAATACAGAGAAAACACATTAAGAAGCACTTCACATTTTTCCTTTGCTGTAACCCAACCCAGACTTGTGCCCAGAAGAGACAGCCTCCTTTGATCATTGCAGATCTATATTGACATGTCCCATGCCATCCTTCACTCTCTAATCTCTCAGCACTGTGCACATTGAACACATTGCTGTACACACACTCATTACCGTACCAAACAAGAAACCGCATATACTGCACCAGAAACCACAACTAGACAAAAGTCATTGGTCAAAGATCATTTACATTCCTTTTTAGTTGCTTCTAATCCCTCCAGAGAAACTCTGATTTATCAGGAGATTTGAGCTGTACTTCCTTCCCGGTGTGGTGCTTCCTTACACTTTGGTGGGGACAGGAAAGCCAAGGGGAGATGCAGCAACTTTACTTTGTTACTGTTTTTTCTTTCCTATTTCCTGACTTCCTAGCTCTATCTTTCCTATTAGGCATGAGAAAATTCTCTCTGCTGTCTCTTCTCACTCATCTTGGCATCTGTCTTGGGGAAGGGAGAAGGTGGAAGGAGAGAGGGTAGCACATGGTGTAACTCAGAGTGCAAAAGTCCTCGAAGCATACGGGGGTGAAACTGTGTTAGGGAACGCAAAGCTGCTGTATACCAAGTGAGAGTGTTAAGCCATGACCTAGCACCAAACCAGTGGTATTTCTGTAAAGCAACATTTCAGCTGGAGAGCAGCAGCACTACTGGAGCTGCAGCAACCACTCCGGTGTGAGTTAGGCAGCCCCTGGCTCTACGTTCATGGTGGTTCACCACGCACCAGGTCCCTTCTCACTCCTCCACTGGGAGAAGGAGAGAGCACGCACATCTCCTTGGCACCTCCTATTTATTGACAATACCTTGCGGCACTCCTTGAGGTTACGTTTACACTCACAGGGACCTCAGCCCTCTCCAAAATACACCAAAGAGTCTGGTGGAAGTGGCGGATAGAGAAATAGCTGAGAGTTTTTTGACTCTGAAGGCTGATGAGTAAGTAGACATTCCATAGCAAACTGTAGAAACCGTTGCCATCGGTTTCAGTGGGAGCAAGATATAGCCTATAATGAGCTCAGCTATAAGGGCCTGGACTTCACATCAGAAGCAATTCCTGATGTGCTTGTTATCTTCTCTCAGAGGAACCCTGGCTTGTTTTCACAGCCAGAAATATACCAAATCAAACAGCTTTTTCTGGAGTTCTCTTTGGATTTTTACTAATAGGCAAGATTCATGGACTAGACCGAAAGACAGAATTATTGGAGACAGGGTCTAAATTATGCCTCTGCACTCACTTCGTACTGGAGATCTTAAGAGAATTACAGTCAGCTACCCAAGTCACTGTTTTTTAAGGGGGTGACGGCTTCAGTCGGCAAAAGGCTCCTGTACGTTGTGAGGCGTTGCATTTTGAAAGCAGGTAGCTAGCAGACCCAGTACCCCATCCTAAGTCAGGTATGGCCAGTTTCTTCCTCCCAGCCAGTATTTCCTCCACACTTTCAAATGGATCTAACATTTTCCTGCCCTGCCGTTCCCAGCTAGCGTATACTGTTCTGCAGCTACTCAAGAGGTGCTGAGTAGCATCATAGAAACAACCACATTTTAATGGTGCCTCAAGCAATTCCTGTCTACATGAAGTTCATTAAAAAAATTGCCTGGGATAAGAGCAGCTGTGTGAACACAATATACTTTATTATTTTATTTGGCTTCTGATTTGTATCTCACTTGCACAATTTTTTCACTGCATTGACCTTATTGCCCTCATTGAAGTTTACTAACAATTTATACAGATCAGAATCAGTCCATATAATTATATATCATAATTATCAGCTGCTATAAATTGGTGTTGGTCCACTGAAGTCTAATTACACCACCTAAGGAGCTGACTCATTTGTTATGACTCTGTTATACAATAGACTGAAGCTAATTATACTGTATGTCTATGTACGCATCTTGGTGTGTATTTTCCACCTCTCTTTATCCTCCTTCAGTCCTCATCGCTTCTCCAGTGTTTTCAATTACATTAGGTATTTTGCTCCCTGTGGAATTAGTTTCCAAGAGACATTTTTTTGAGCCTGGAATTAACCCACGGTCTGGAAACTCGATTTTGCAGCCTCAAGGTGATCTGGAGGTGTCAAATTGCCTACATTTTTACAAATCTAACCTTTGAATGTATTTTGAACTCAAATTTGTAGCTGAATATATGTTTACGGTTGATTCATTCTAACATCCCAACCAGAGAATATTTCCCCTCCTTTGCTGAAAAATGTGAGGGGACTGCATTTTTATTAGAGCTGATGCAATGTTGAGAAGGGGGAGCCCTGGATAACACTTTTTTTTGAAAGGGTAGGGGAGAAATAACCATGGACCGTAGCTGTTTGTCTCACGGTATCTCTGAATCTGAAGTGACTTTGTGCGTACGCCACGTGGTGCCGTTCAGGAGCAGGCAGTGGTGCTCAGCCCTTCAGTGGGACCTGGGGAAAGGGCCCGTAGGCTCAACATGTCCCAGAACATGTTTCAGTCAGCTCTGAGACGTATTTTGCTGTGTTGCCATATGATCCAAACTAACTTGTCTGATGACTGGTAGCAAGTTTCAACTGTTACTAAATCAGCTGAGGAAAGCTTCCAGGGATGGTGTTGGGTATGAGATGGAAGTGTCCAGATAAAGACAGCACGCAATGGGTATATCTGATGCTACTGGGAGTTTCCAGGAAACAGCTGACATGAGGCTTATTTGAATTTTCAGAGGCTGAGAAATTTAAATGTAACATATTTAAATGTAGTTAACATTTTTCTGTTGCTCAAGCATTCTGCAATCAGATTGTCATTTTCTTTTTTTGTGCTACCTTAAAGTGCCTGCAGTTGTTTTGTTCACTGATTCGTTCTGTAACAATTGTAGTGGTATGGTTTGCTGAGCAATAGAGACATGACTGTCCCAGCACTCCAGTTGTAGGGATACAGCTGACACAGCAGGTTAGCAGGCATCACCATTCTGCTTCTGTGTCTTCGCCGGCCGAGGCAGCAGCACTTCTGCAGCGCAGGGCCCTGCATGCTGCGCTTCTGCATAGAACACTGGTTTTAGTGATCAAATCCATGTCCGTTGTGGTCACCTTCTCTGTCTTTCCAATCAAGGCAAATGCTGTGCAACATCTATGATGGCCTGGAGAAACAAGAGTCGGGAATGCAAACTTAAACGAAACTGAATGCATCGTAACAGCTATAGAGCTGTCCTGTGACTGAGGAGTGCTTTAACCACTGCTCACACCTTGTTCTTCCTACAGGATAAAAGACCAAAAAAAAACCAAAAGAAAAGAATGCCTCACCTCATGTCATTGTTGTTCCTCAGCTGTTTCTGTAAGTGCTGTGAGCTCCATGGGAAAGTGAAAACATCAAACTCCCCAAAAGAAAAGTTGACATTTTCATTTCTTGGTCTATGTAACACCTTTCTAGTAAATTACCTCTCTGCTCGGGATCAGAACGTCTCTGTTTCCTCCAGAAATCTGCTTCTGTGCTATACTGTGTTGAAGCTCTGGCTTCACGTGGTGCAATTATGGTATTAAAAAGAGGGATTCTCTGTCACATCCATCTCTAGCAACAGATAAACAGATTAAAGTTGAAACTGTGGGGGAAAGTAGCCTAGCAATTAAACCATCAAAGACAACCTACAGCAGATTTTGTTAAATCCCCTGAGTTTTAACCAGGTGGAACCAAATCTCTTTAGCAGAGGCGATGAGGCTGTGTTTTTATCAGTGCAGCAACGGTGAGATGCCGCCCTCCCCACAGACTGTTTACAGTCTTTATCTCTGGTTCTTCTCTAGTTTCAGCTGCTTACACTCATTGTGTGAATTTATTAGTCACTTGTAATTTCTTCATTGATTTTTGTTAAATCGTTTCCTGGCTTATGATCTTGGCAATCTATTTCTGTTGGTTAAACAGGCTGGCTTGTCAAGCAAGTTTTCCCAATGTCACAGTTCTAGTATTAACTCTCCTTATTGAGTAATGCTGCTTCTTATCCTGGATGAGATCAGACTTCATGGCAAGTGGATCAAAGCCATGAAGTTTAGATCCAAAATCAAAGATGAATCCAAGCATTCCTGAAATTTGAGGATGTTTGAATTGAGTTCTGTTTTGACTCTGCCATGGAGAAAGGCTCAAACAGCAAAGCTCAGGATCGGGCTTGTATGATCTCATTAATTAAAGTAGTACTTAGTCCCGTGTTTTGATGTTGGGTCCATGTTTGATAATCAATGGTCAAACACGATGAGTTCCTAAACTGCCCAGCGAAGAAGTGTAACACCTGTTGAGTTAATGTGGCGCAGGATTTACCCAGAAATGCTCTGTTGCATTTGAAGATCTTAACTTGTGCTGGCAGCTGGAGAAACCTGGTCAGTTAATAGATGGAAACTTAATAAGCAGCCAAAGGCCAAATTTTTTATCAAAGTACTTTGATTCATATTAAATGCTACACATTTCTGAACACCCTACTCAAATTTCTACCCAAATACCAAAAGGCTGTTATATGTTTATCCATAACAAAGGAAGAATTATGAAACCTCATGTGAGAAATGCTGTTCTTAAGACTTCCTTTAGTTGTGTTTTACAAATGAAGTCATGTTGATTTGTTCAGATATGGCCCAAGTTTTCACATTGATTTTGTGAGGTGCACACCCAAACATCTGAACTGTGGTAAAGGTTTGACCCATCGTCCCCCCGAAGCTTAGACCAATATGTTATGGGGTGCAGTGATACAGATAATATTCCCTTTCCCAAACGCTTTTAGCACTACAGCGTGATGAAGACACATCTTGATGCATGAACTCCAAATCCAAAGACTTATATATTATACCAATATTTCAAAAGAAACTCCCCAGAATGCATTTTAATAATGTAGATTCATAATCTTGTGTTTTACTTATAGACAAAGAAATATACCACCATGAGAGATTAGTTTCTTTTTATTCTTCTTTTTAGTAATGAGAGTAACAGCTTTCCTATATAAACACACTTTTGCACAGACAAATATTTAATGTGTTTCAGACAAAAAGAAACACACATATAATAACTGTGTAACTAGAATCATTCTGGAAAGAGCCATGAGTTGTGTAATTGTGGCTTGGTAGTTTACATAATCTAGAAAAACTGGTATAAACCTGTGAAACACTCTAAAGTGTGTTTCATGTGAGAGTTGAACTCTGTTCCTGTTCTCCATGCTCTGTTGCCAGTGAAAAGGAAGTATCAGTAGTCTCATTGTGAAGTGTTTCTAAAATGGTTCTCTAAGACGAAGATTTTTGAATTACAGCCTTTGACAAACCAGTCATCTTCCTGTTTCCATCTACAAATTACATTGAAAGCAACTCTATACATCATCTCTCCTCTAATAGAATTGCTGTAGGGACCCACGATCCTATATGGGTCCATACCATGTTAACCTAATGAACATATCACATCCTCTTTATAATTTCTCATTATTATGAAAGATTTAGTACTGAAAAACTTAGACAAAGTTGACCTAAATGAAAGGAATTTTAGGAGGTAAATATAGGTTTTTAATAGTGCAGTCAGTATTTTTAGAGGCTTCCAGTTTTTGCAATGACACGTGTTAATCATACTTTGACTTTTACATGTGAGGGAACATGAAAAGCAGAAAATACTCTATGCTTATGTATTTACCAATTAATCATATTTTTAACCTTAAATTAAAAACAAATGGCTTCTAGCAGGTACATTGGATTACCTCTAGTGTGTACCTTGTCCATGTCACTTAAACGTCTTTCTCATCTGTAACTGGATCTAGTGATACTTATCTATTGCAGAGAGATACCATGAAGATTCATTTCATGTTGTAAGGATGCACTGTCAAAAGGTAATTTTCAGGGCTCAATACCATCAATATCTCCTATTGATTTCAGTGGGCTTTGCAGTGAAAGTAACACTGCATCCAATAATAATGTGAGGAGAAAATGTCAAATTTAGCAGAAATATTGCTGGTTTTCCATCTCCAATGGATTAGTTCCTGCTTTATCAGCCTGTAAAGATTACTGATTTAACTTCATTCACAATGAGCTCTGCTAAACATGTCTGAGATGAGCTTCAGGAGTAGAAAGTTTCCACTCTCTCCTGTTTTCCTGGATACTTTTAAAATTATTTTCATGTGTTTGGCATTGCTGTAGCCACTTCAAATCAAAAGAAGAAAAAACTTTTAACATGAGGTATTTAGCTAATTGCCAGTCTCCAAGCAGGGCTGTAAATTCCAGTGACTGCACATAAAGGTAATTTGGGGTCTGTCCATATTTTTGGCACTGAGGTAAGCGCAAAAGTATTAGAAGTAAATGCAAATGCATTAAAATGGATACTTTTATTTTACTTTGTCTGAAAAAAAGGAGGTGGATTAACATAAAGAGCCCTTTTCTTGTCAAAAAGGATGCATCTTCTGTTTGTAAGATGGTTTATGGTGTGAACATATATTATAAGTAGTATTCTCTGGATCCCTGAACTTCCACATGATAGCTTTGCAGTAAGTGTGTCCAAAAGGCTTGAGTGAATCTAACACAACGTGCTGGAACGTGTTGTCCTTGAAGCCTCTGTACAAAATACCTGACACCTTGTTGTGCCAATGGGAGAACCTGTCTCTATTTTCCCAGGGTGTTGTAGCAACTTTCACTTCTGCCTAGTCCCACTTAGACCACGTTGCCTCGCTAGCTGCAGTGGGAAGTTTTAAACAAAACCTTAAAATGCGTGTTTATGCACAGTGCCAGATTTCAAGTACAGGAGAGAATCCCAGAGCCAATTTATTACTAATTGTCCCTCCTGGCTGTGTCTGTTCAACTTCTTGGAACAGCCAACCCTACAGATCACTGTAAATACTAATCTTCTTATACTTAAGGTATCAGGTTTTCTTTGATGTTACCAAACATGTTGACTCTTATCTTGGTTGAAGGCACAATCCAGACACAGTTATCGTTAATAATGTTGTGTCTGCTGCTTCATTACGGAGAAAATAGCAAGATGCTTCCTTTCAAAATGATAACTTTTCTGCACTTCAGTAAGGATCAAGCCTATTTGATTTACACCCCATTTAATGTTCAAATGACACACTTACTTCCCTGAATCTAGCAGTAAAGCTAAGGCCCTGATCCTGGTAAGGCATATGTATGTGCTTAGCTTGACACTCGGAAGCCCCTTCCAGCAAGGAATATACATGAATAAATATGTGCAGGACTGAGGTCCCGTGCTTCATTTGCTTGCGCTGCTGTCCTGAAGGCAAGGATTTTTCTAATATGTATAGTCAGATTTCAACTCACAAAGGGTCTGAGTCTGTTAGCTTTAACTGGCACAGGCAGATTCATTTAATTCTCTATTCATGCGATATTTTATCAAGTCGTTAGCTTAAGTAGAACAATTCATGCAAGTAAAGACTTCTAGGCAGAATCCAAAGAGTTAAAAAAAAGTCACATCTACTAAATTTGATTACATAGGAGATCAGTCATTCAGTAAATTCTACACTCTTGTAAACATAAGGCCTGATCCTCACCTGAAGTAAATTGGCGTAGAGCCCATGACTTCACTGATGCCACTGCAAGTAATATCTGCTGAGCACAAGTCCGTTTTCTATACAGTGACATTTTAGTCTCTTCATGACTCATTAACTTGACCACATACTCCCTGTGAACCTGATCTAAAACCTTTATCGCAATTACTTGATCATCCTAAAGAATGGTTAATTAACAACTGCATGATGTTTTTTTTTTAAAAAAAAAAGGAAAGAAAGAAGAGGAGATATATCGTGCAATTTAGCAGAGTATTATGTCATGAATAATATAATATGCATTTCAAGATCTTGTTAATTTTGATGTGATAATGAATGGGAATTCCTAGTGGAATTCTTTGTCCAGAAATATGAATGGTATTAGCTCAACAGTTCTATGATTAAGCAATAAGACCTGCTGAGGCAGGCGCTACTTGGAGATGATTGACTGTTTTAATTGATTGACATCCAGAGGTAAAGCCAAGGGCACCAATTTACAGATCAGGTCAATTATCTCTTGGTAATGCCCACTTGGTATGTCTTATTGCTATGCTAATATTAACTGTTATTGAAACATTTTAATGAGTTTTTAATTTAAAAGTGGTAAATTTTAAAAGGGTGAACATTAAATTATTCAACTTGAAATAATGGGAACAGAAATATTCTGCTTTGCTAATGGTGATGTAAAAGTTTTGTTGTGCATACCAATACTTCTAGAGATCATTTTAGTTCATCTCCTGGGGAAGGCAAATTCTGTTTGGCATTTAATAAAAGCACACGATGCAGCAACACAAAATACCTGAGAATCATCTGAGCAGCTCCCAGAGCTTGGGAAATAACCGTGGACTACTGCATCCAAATGCTAAGTGCAAAGCCACCCCAGGGAGAAGATGCTTCCCGTAATGATGTTAAAGGTCTACTTGAGGAGACAATCGAAGGTGCTCAGCATGACCCCAAATAAGGGTCTGTAATAGGAAGGGAGCCAACCACAGGGTTTGGCATGTTTCTTGTAGGGGAAGAGATGTGTGTCCCCATGAAGGCAGCGCAGCCACGCTCTTCCAGCCTTCCACCCATTCCCCAACTTTTGCCACATGCTGTTGAAGCACAGAGTGGGAACTGAGCTCTGTTTGCTGTTCTTGACAAGATCTCACTCCTGTAATTTAACACACTCCTTGTCAAAGAAGATTTAATTTCAAAGAGCCCCATGCATTTTACAGAGAACGGATGTGAGTCCTCTAGCTCACTTCCCCACCCCAGCCAGCTGTGCGCTGCTTGCCACTGCTCTTCTCTTCCAGGTTACCCAGCAGAGCTGATGAGGTAGAGCACGTGTTCATTCTTCAACTCATGCTGTGCAGGAGCATGGGGAGATGTGATGTGTCGGGTTTCAAGGGTGCACACATCTTCTCTGAAGGCCAGGTTATAAAGAGAGACCCTCTGTTAAAGGTGTCAGGGAAAAGGATATGAATGCAGTTACCATGTGAGCATGCAACGGCAACCAGGAGGATCCAGGATAGGTCCTCTGTGAGCAATCAGTTGATGACTCCAGAGCACAAGGTCTTGGATAAAAACAGAGAAGGCACACAGACATTGAAAAATAAAGGGCGCAGATGGTTTAGGCAGTTATTGAAACATAATGAAATATTTTTTGTACAATGATGGACAAAACCATCTACATCGGTTGTTTCCAATAGACAGCAACTGTCTTTCGTTCGTGTAGTCTCAAAGTAAAGTTTTAGAAAGGTTTTTAGCAAAGTAAACATCAGCATAGTCATGAAATCTTGTCCAAGGAAAAACGGTATTAAAGAGAACAAGGAGGTCCTTCCAGAAAAAGTGCATAAGTGCAAAGTGTTCCTCTATAAACAAAAGGGAGGAAGGATAGTAAGAAATTGGTTTAGCTAAATAGCAAATTTTTCACTTCAAACACTACGAAAAGTGTGACTTCAGACGCTAGGAAGAGGAGGGGAGAGTAGCCTTAAGATTAAAACTTCATAAGTGTAGTGGGATACAGTTAGACAGACCGATGCACAATATATGATGCAGATGGGACATCAATGGCCTGAAGAATTGCCTTGTACAAGAAACTAGAGCAATCACAGGGCTTCTGGAAATGGAGATCATGTCACCGGGCTACAGCAGAGCAAATATACTGCCTTCCTGCAGAGGAGAAAGACTAGACATACCGTGTTTTAGTAAGGCTTTTGATGTCATCCCACATACTATTTGCATCTGAAATCTAGGAAATTGGTTGAGAAGCCGTAGTTGCTAGCAAAAGGGAGGGGAGGGTAAAACTAGTGGGCTTCCATGGGGGTCTGCTGCAGGCCCTCTACTTTTCAGTATTTTCATTAGCTGCGTGGATCATGTACGCTGTAGCATCTCCAACACAAGGAATGTTTAAGAAAATGTCAAACAAGTATCTGTCAGGTGTGAAACGGAACACTTGATCCAGCCTTCAGGCAGAAGCATGAACTATCTGACCTCCATGATCCTCCCAGTGACATCTTTCTGTGCCTCACATCAAAATATTTTCAGATAATACGCCAGAATTTAAACTGGAATGACTGAGACAGAGGAAAATATTCCTTTCTGCCAATCCTATTATGTGGGCTGTAACCTCTAGCAGAAGGGTGGAGGGAGCAAGGGATGCAGTAACATCTTAGAACATGACTGTAAGACTCAACAGAGCTCATCTGTCAGCAAGTCTTGACAGGAGATTCCAAAAAAGCCCCAAACAAGACTAGCAAGTCTGTAGACCAGGTGGGTTTTTTCTTGTTTGTTTTTTTTTTTCCTTTCTCCCTCCATTTACTCTTTCTATCAGCCCTTATTTAAGGGAAGACAAACTCAGTTATGCTCAAATTCAAACGAAACTTTCCAACTTAAAAAGTTTCATTGAGTACCAAATGATGCCAAGCAAGCTTGCCTGTCCCTTGCTGACATAACATTGTGTGACTTCTGTCCCTGGGACCGGCACAAATGCCAGTTATCAATCTCACAGGCAAGGGAAAGTTAAATGAAAGATCGAGGGAAACGTGTGTGATGACAGAGTAGCTTTTGCACGCTATTGGGTGTTGCAGGTTGCTCAGTCGTTCTAAAAGTATAGCTGTAACATGAGATGTCAGTGGCTCTTACGTTGTCAGGGTTTGGGGTCAGTGCCTCAGACTGCCCGGAAAAAAAGACTTTTACAAGCGTGATGTGGGAGCTGGAGGACTTGGTTTCCTATCACCTTTCTGCTCTTTGGTTTCTCTGACTGAAGTGGTGAACATTCCCTAGCACTTGTAAGTGCTCTGAGCTGAATAGATGGAAACAACTGTCTGAGGGCTAGGATTTAATCATGTTGCAAGGGTTAAAAAATGCTTCTGGTAGTCTTATCAAAGGCTTGAAATTTGTGCAACATATAATAAAGATCCAGAGTTACACAAGAGTTAAATTGTGCATCTAGCACTATGCTGAGTGCAGACTCTGTAAATAAAAGCTCTAAATAGTTTCAATTCCTTATGTATGTTTTCAAAATACCCTTTGTTAATGCTCTTGAGTTTGGAATAACTTTTATGGGCAAGGGACCAACAGCGATGTGAAGATGAATTTCATGCCCCTCTTAATCCATGCCATGAAGTTATTCAAAAGTCAGTGAAAGATCAGTTCCAGTTCAGCCCACACTGATGCCCTAATCTGTGTGCTGTCATCAGGCAATAGTGAGTTTGGAACATGCCATATGGGAGCCTGGCAGATGTTGCACAAACCGCCTTTTCCTTCCTGCTTCCTGGGCTTTCGTCAGTATACGCTCTGTCATGGCAGTGCGCAGGAATGGGATCGTATTAGCCACTCAGTAATGGCTCTAAGATCGCTTCATTTTGCCTGTTGCACACTCATAGGCCTCTGCAGTCTTCGTTATTTTCCATAATCCAGCCACGTATCAGAAATTACATTGCAGCATTATCTCTGTTGCTTCTGTTTGTAGCAGCAAAAGTTCACTGGCAGCAATTATTGCCGGTGGCTTTGGTGACAGGCAATTTTCTAGACACTACAAAATCCCAGCTGATGTTCCTTCAGGGGGTGGTTAAAACAGAATCCACCAAACCATACGGTATTTTGCCTCTTCTGACTGCTCATTGATGGGGGAACCTCTGGATGATGTTTGCAGGAGGGCTGTGTTTACACCAGCCCAGGCACCAAGCCAGCCAGATGCCACCCAATGTTGTGCAGAAGCCTATGATCAGCATAAAACTGAGCTAATAAGCCCTGCTTAGATTATTTTGCATTAACCAGTCTATATGGCATTTATATCAGATGCAGTGGCATGAGGATGAACAGAACAGATACACACCCACCTGGGGAGGAGCACTCAGCCTTTACTAAAGCCCCTCTCTTTGACTCCTTGTTTCTATCATTGCCAAGGATATGCTGTTGCCTGGAGATGCAACACTTCTTTCCAAGGTCAGTTTCTTTTGCTCACTAAACTGGCAGGTTTTCTTCTGTGTTTCCTCTTCTGAATGGGAATAGACTTTCCATTTTGCCCACCTCTATATCAGGATGTCATCTTTGTTGTTACTTTTGTCTATACACAAATGGGTTCCAAACAGCCGTGTTCATAAATGCAACCACTAAGCAAGGTTACTTCCAATCACATGGTTCTGCGCTGGTCTGTAACTGAGGTCCCCAAAATACAGCACATTGTGAGAACCAGCAAATAGCTGGTGGATTATTGAAAGGAACTTTCCCTAATTACTGCTTTCTGCTTCATAAATACATGAGATATTAGTAGGTGCAAATCTGTACTGAAATGCATAAATATCCGGGGCTGAGCATCTTCATTTTATAGTGTAAAAAATAAAGAAATAAATATAATATATCTACAATTAAACAAAGCTTTTGATAAACCCTTTAAGTTTCTCAAACTCAAGTGTTTTAAACTGATTTGGACCTTTGGCCTCTGGTATTTGCTTCCCTAATGTCAGCTGAAATCCTCTCTGTATGGAGTTTGTTATAGTGCTTCTGCAGAGCAGCTAATGGTCTATCACAGTGAGAAATGTATCTGGGTGATGTTACATCCCATTGCACAGTATTTATTTTCTAGATACGAAGAAATGCGGAAAAGCATCAATCTACCCTTGATGTGGGTGTAAGAAATGGAATAGCGTAGTACAGTGAGTTCATGTAATATGCATCTCTCTCAAAACACGTGTCGATCAGATGAACAGAAGGTAACGTCACTTTCTTTTAAAGGGTGGAAGGACGGTGTGTCCTACAAGAAAACAGGCATTGCTGATTTGTGCCAAATCTCATATTGTTGTAATGGACTGTTTTATTTCGTTTAGCTTGATCACTGAAGAGTTTACCTTTCAAATCACTAGAGCTGTGAGTAAAAGGAGAAAATACACATCATGCATGTATAGGCAATTTGTGCCAAACTATTCAAAAGCAATATAAGTTGTCAGCAAACAGGGCTATTTGCTGTGCGCTGGTATCTGCTGTATGTCGCATATTATCTGTAACAACTCTGCAATTCGTTCTTTCACTCCTGTTCTCTCTCTTTCATCACATTAGATTATGTAGAGGCACTTCAAGGTAAATTTTTAAAACTGTGGGAGATGCATGTTGGAGAAAAACTAAGAAGCAAATATCTTGAATGTTTTTTAGCACAACTCCATCTGTCACCTATTTTGACAACTTACCTGCTCATGTCACCTCTGTCTCGCGCTGCTGTGTTGAGTCATATTGTGTTATCTCAGAATAACATATTTTGGAGCCAGGACTGCCTTAAAAATGCCACATGTTCAGTAATTGTAAGCTAGGCTTCTGTGCATAAAGAATATACGGGGCGGACTATTTCTGTTCAGCCGCCTTCACGGCCCTGCTGTGTCTGTAGTGTTACACTGTAATGAACCCGGCTCAATGACACCGCACACTTAGGGGAGCTCAAGGTCAAGAGACTCATTTACATCGCGAGTGCAACACCTCCTGCTGAAGTACTGTTCCACATAGCCCCCACTGACATGTCTTATTGCCAAACCGCTCCTTCCAGGCTGTGCAAGATAACAAGTCAGCTAAGAACACTCAGAGATGACAGTGATATAAAATATTAATATGGCCTTATAGAAAACCATCTATAGGCTCTTATGGCAGCTGTGATTTTATTTTGCTCTTTACTATATTAAAAGAGCACGTTCAACTCTCAATCTAACCAGTTTCAAAAGTGTGTTACCTGTAGGCTTCGGGATAATTTACAGTTACAAAGTATTGTTTCTTTAAGCCTTTTCTGTCACTGTGTACAGGGGAGGAGCAGGAGAGAGTGGAGTGCTAGAACTAAAGAGAAAGCAGACTGAAAATACAGAGTGAAGCTGCCAGCTACACAAAATAATCCAACAGGAGGAAATAAAAGAAAATCCTCCCTCTCCGCTCTCTTTTCCTTAATGGCTGCCACTTAAGTGTTTCCCTTTACACGGAGGTGCACGTCTCTCATGAGAAGAGGGAGGCACGACGTGGCCCTTATCAACTCAGAGGAGGAGGGACAGCCTGGGGGGCTGGCTGATGCCTCCCTGTCCCAGCCACTAGGGAGCTCCCACAGATTTGGGTGTTTCGGGGTGGAAGAGCATGGGGTTGGGAGCTTTCAGTAATTTTCTAGGATAGGATACACACTTAATGGCATTTTTCAGAATTGATAATTAGTCACCAAGGGTACATGGAGGTGAATACTAACACAGGTTTGGGTGATAGCTGCAAAGATGGTATTGTCCTTTTGCGCTGCACAGACTCTGATTCTACAATTGGTTGCAATGAACAGAAGGAGTCTCTCTGACTCCATTGAGCTGTTGATCAGGCCATACTCACGTCCAAATGCCAGAGCTGTCTGGCCAACTTGCCTGCTCACATTCTTGAGGGAAGTGTGATACATGAGACTCATCATGGAATTTGGAGCCCGAATGCTTGTTAAGTACCAGAGTGCTAGTCCCACTGCACGCCTTCCTGGTGTTCAGGGCGTTAAGGGCTCCAGTGTTATGATGTTTTGAAGCTGTGCAGAGAGAAAACTCAGATCCTGGGAAATGGTAGAAAGGGAAAAGCTTGGAGATTTTGATTAGTGGTCATCCCTGTCATAAAATCAATCATCAGTCTCCTAAGTATTACTCCCTGAGATGATAAAACTGCTCTGACTAGGACCATAGCATAGATGATCAAGGAGGAAGGAGTGCTCAAAGCCTGAGCTTTCCTTTTGGGCCTGTCACACAAACAGCCCAGGCATTCCTGGCATCTAGGGATTGCCTCTCCTCTGGAGGCCTGGTGGACCTGGGAACACGCTGCACCATGCAAAGGTGTGTAACGGGTACTCCTCTTGCAGCTAGCAAGCGCAGCGGGGAGGCTGTAGGCTGAAGAGGATGGAGCTCAGCACCCTGGCACACATCATGAGATTAGCTGGTGTCAGCACAGTCCTTTGGCAAAAGAAAATGTAAGCGTCAGAGCTCATTTATGCATCCAGTTTGTACCTGTCCTGGACAAGCTCGTGAGCGGCACTCACTGTTAATAGATTTGGGGACATCAAGTGGCAATGGAAATGCATTGATTTACTACCCCTTGATGAGCTTTGCAGAGACAAAATGTCTTTGTTTTAAACCAGCTCTGTATTCCAGTAAGATGATTTGGGGAGTCAAATGTATACATACTCTGGGCTGGTTTCTACTATTTACTTTAGGTGGAGTTTCCTAAACTGTGTCTTGCCTAAACCTATGGGAGACAGCACATGGTAAAAAATGCAGTTCCTGGGACGATGAGCATCAGATGCCTTGAGTAATGAGCAAAAGGGACAATTATCTAGCATGAACAGTACATCTATTTGCATGTAGAAGATTCCTCCGCTTCACAATGAGAACTGGAGTCTGAATACAGAAGCTGTAAAAGCAATTGAACATGCGGCTTCCACCCAGTTTCCCTGGCATTTCCCCCTCTTTGCGTGAGACAAGATATTGCACGGTGGAATTGCAGCTGGTAATAAGAAAGTTCACCAGACCGAGGAGCTGGAACAGCACTTGTGTAGCTTAGTAGCAGATCATTGGCCTAGGAGGATGGAGAGTCAGCTCGAACCTGCCAGGGGGGTTTCCATGTAAGATTTATTTATATTTATTATTACAGATTTCTTGTTTGTACTTGGTCTTTGGGTAGCAGGGAGGGGTAAGGGAAGCTGCAGGGCTACTGTCAACATCTTTCTCTCCAAATACCAGCCTAGATCCAGTACCGCTGGGAGCAGGCTCAGGGTGGTCTCCTAAGTTTTGGATTCCCCCAGAGGGTCTCTCGCCTTTCCTATGTGCCGGTATATCTGAAGTGCTTGTTTCCATGCCTGAGCCTGGAGAACCATGTGAAATAAGTTCTTTCAGGTAAGTTCTTTCTGGCAGCCTTGGGCAAAAATGAAACACTAGCATTTCTTTCCTGGAGTTTAGACAGCACCAGGCCAGACTTGACAGAATTTGCAGCCAAGTTGCAGAAGAGGCAGCTGGGTTGCAGCAGCCACAATAGCACAATCCCACCAACCCTCCCTAGTGCAGCCCAGCACCAGTCTGCTTAGCTGGCAAAGGTTTAGCTCTGGGAGCATGATGAGTGTAGGCCAGCCCTCTCTCCACCCTGAGCACACCTGGACCACCTGGCACCCCTACCTGAGAAAACCCTCCCATCTCTGCCTATCTTCTGCTGGCAGTACTTGGAGACTTGAGGGGCAGATGCTGCCGAAAGTTTGTCTTGGGATCAAACACCAGGTGTTATAAAGGTCATTAATGTTTCCCAAGTAATGTTCTGTTTGCTTCTCAAAGCCTCTGCCAAGGCTCTCTGAGGCATGTTCATAAAATGCTCTGGATGTCTCATACAATAAAAAGGTAGCAGGCTTCTAAATGACTTTGTGATACATCAGTAACATCTCAGAAGAGTATGCTTTTATTACTTGGAGTTGTTCAGGTTGGCTTCCTCACCAATCAAACTCTTGCACTTGGAATAAAACAAAATTCTGTATTGCTTATACTTCAGCAGTTTTGCTGATTTAGGAGTGTTGTATTAGCTGAAACATGCCCCAACTCTTAATTTAGGTTTCACGATCTATCGCCACTTGAATGTAATATTTATGATATAGTGATCTGTGACATGTATAGCTCTTGGCTGCTTTTCCTCTGGTAATCAATTAAACTAATCTAGAAATTCACAGGAGGATACAGGATTACTTGCAGAATGGGTGCATCAAAATATATTGTTCTAGTAACTGTCGATTGTATAAGTAAAACAGATAGTTAGGGATGGCAAAGATACTGTTTTGTTTCATTTTAAAGGATATGTACTTAGGCTTGATACATTTTCCAGATTTCTTATGTAAACAGTCTTGTGTTTGTGTTTGGTGAACCATACATTCATGCTTTTTCATTTCTGGTAAACTAAGGCCAACAGCAGGAAGTTGTTTACATACACAAAGCCATAGATCTTTTTCCTTCTAATTAGAGCGTGTACACACATGGTCTTACAGCCACCGTCCTGTGCTTGCGCCCTCGCCCCCTCCCCTAAGTTCGTGTTGCTTGTAACTTTTTGTCTTTTTCCTTGACTTCTTTCAGCTGGAGCAAGGCGGGTTACTTCAATAGTTCCAGTATTAGCTCCTTGTTAATTGGATTGCTTGTGGTTGAAATTAGTTAAGCAGCAATTACATGAGCTGCCAAGCAAAAGGATGAGAGAGGGTAACAACTTTGAGCAGAGGGAAGTGGTGGGCAGATGAAGGATGGAGCAAGCACCTTTTCAGGTAGGATAGCTGTAACTAGACAGGCTGTATAAACACAATTAATTGTTGCCTACTTTGTATCAATCAAGTAAAGAAAGGGGTGAATTGGGTGTTCACACATGGCGGTTTTTTGTCCGCACAAGATCTTGGGAGTTCATTCCTTCAATTCAGTTGGTTTTGTCATTACTGCAGTTGAACCTGCTTGTGCTAAGTATTTATTTATGTGCATTCAGCCTAGTTGCTTGCAATATTCTTTTCTGAGCTGCTTTAAAATTATTCCTGCCTTTCTTATGCTGAGATTTCAGAAATGAATACCATGTCCTTTAGGAACACTCCTGTGTTCAGTGGAGCGTACAGGGAGGGCTTCAATGTGCTTAGCAACTAACGTAGCTTACTTCAAATAAAGCTCCAGGTTGCATTAGACTTCCATCATCCTAGATTTTATGCAAAATATTCTAATTAATGAGTCACTATCATATTGTCATGGATATATTCTACCTGCAAATTTTCAACTGCAAATTATCTCTTTCTGTGTGCTTTGTAAAGCCAGAGACAAGGACCACGTTCTGTAGCAGCAATCTTGAGGACCTTATTTGTCCATGTCAATCAACTCTGCAAAATGTATTTTTCCATCAGAAGATCTGCCTTCAGAGAAAAAAAGCAAACCCAATAGAATTGAAGCCTAAATAACTATGGCCACAGCCTTGCTGGTGTGAACAGGAATATTGAAATCATGGGATACATAGCAGATGTTACCAGCTCAACATCAGCTTTTTTTATTTATTACAGTTGTGATAGAAACTCTGACCTTAGGTTGCAAGTAACAATTAGACTTTTCATATTGCAGTTGACTTAATCGTTGTTTTCATTTTTTCTCTCTCTTTTTTCTTTTTCCTTTTCTCCCCTTCTCCTCCTTTTTTTTTCCTGCTATGTTGAATTATTTTATTAGATTTTAAGATCTGTACAAATCTGGCATCCCTGATCAACCTGTGTTACCAGCACAGCATTTAGTCATACAACTTCAGAATAAAGGGAATGAAAAGCGTGTTTCACAATATTTACTTCCTCCAGGTCTTAGAATAGACCAACATCCTTTCTAAACTTCTGTGCAAGCGTTCAAGTATAATTTGGATGAGTTAAGTATAGAGATGAGAGGGCGTGTTTCAGCTACATGAAAGAGGTTTGCATCATCATTTCAGAATGGAAAATAGAGTATGCATAAAAATATGTCTTACAATTTAAAGAACAATGTTAAAGACTGTGCGTTGACTAAACCTTTGCTGGACTGCTCAAAATATTGGCTGGCAGAGTAAATGAAGGAGATGGCTCAGCAAACGCAAAGTCTATCTTACATGTCAGTACATAATAAGTCTCTTGGATTAAATTCTGCTCAGTTTCCATTCAACCTTTCAACCCAAACAAAGAAAAAGTGATTTAGAATAGTAACGATGCCTTTGCCTTAAGTGAGAAGTTTTGTTCTGAGACTGGGAGACTGAGTTTAGAGTAATGTTGGAGAGGTAAATTGAGAGGCAGTAGCACATTTATTGGGATTTCACACCCAGAACATTAGCAGAGGAAATGCTCACCGTATCCACGTGCCCATGTCTGCACAGGGATGCTCACAAGAGGCTGGAGGACAACATACCCTGCCCAAGACAGCCCAGCTCTACAGTTAGGCATGCCTCTGTGTCAGGGCACTTTCTGCTTGCACAGAGAAACTAGAATGACAGACAAAACACAGGTCAAAGGGGGAACCAGACAAAGTAAATGAGAGATGTGATTGAACTGGAGCAGTCAAAGAAAAGAGCACCTTTTTCCGACACAGGAAGGAATGTTAGACTTTAAGATTGGACTCTGCAATTGGCTTGAGATCAGTAAGAAAAATAGGTCTAGTAAGTTGAAGAGGAATAGAGACTGTATGCTCAGATGAAATATATCAAGTTTTTGACAAAAGGCCTGTTTACAATTTAATTCCCACTGCACAGAGGTGAGCCCCACCCTGGTCCGTGGTGGAGCTGCTTGATCAGTTTAGGTGCTCTGCAGGGACAAAGCTACAAGAGAAAACTGAGAATGGCCATCTAGTGCAAGGCACTGCTCTCACCTTTCTCTGGCTCTGGAAGTTACCAGGCATGAAGCAAGAAGGCTCAGTAACTGTTTTGGCAGTCTCACATGATCCTGTTTGCAGTGACTGTGGACTGAACTGCCGTGCTCTAACCTGTGTTATTCAGCTGGGAGCAATGCAGCTGCGAGAGAGAGTGCCATCTGAGAGCCTAACAGGACGCTGCTACAGCTGATGGTGAAACCTTTGCCCCACAAACCCTGGCTGCTTTCGGCTGCTCTTGTGCAGAGTTAGCATTTCAGCACGCGCATGTCCAGACACGAGCTGGTATATAAGATTAAATTTTACTGTTAATTGTATCACAAAAATTGTGTCTGTTCCTTACCCTGATGCAGTTTGAGACTAGGATAAACCAACTAATATAATCAGTTACGTAGAGTGTCTGAAATCTTGCCCTTTGTTTGCTACATGTGGGCTTTGGAAGCTGGAATATTACATTAACCGCAATTTCCTTGTTTTGTAGTTAAATTCAGCCACTTTTATAATTTGTCTTCATCTGTGTGAATCTGACTTGGCACAATTAGATGTAAGAGCCACAAAATAATTGCCTATAAGTGACAGAGTTTTTTCCTTAACTCATCAGTTAAGAGATCCTTAATTGGGAAAACTTAGGAAGCCTCACATCCCTCCTGCTCCTCAGGATCCGGTCTGCAGTTACCAGTAAGCAGGAGTAAATGTAGACTGCAACTAATTCATCAGCTTCATTAATACTTGCAAATAAGTAAAAGCTGATAAAATAATAAATCTTCACTTGGCAAACAGCGAAGAAAAAGATTAATTAAATTTGTTGGCTGGAATTGGAATTTCATTTACTCTTACTGACCTAAAGATGGCATCCATAGGGTGGAGGGAACATGAAACTTTTGGGAAATGGAAAGTACTTGGAGCAAAACCAAGAAGGACAGTGAAGTATTTGTGTTTCAGAAAGAACTGAAGTTGATTAAGCAACACTCCCAACTGAGGCCATACGGTGTGCTCTTGGCTGTGCTCTACCATCTTCTCCAAAAGGCAGACCTTCGCGGAAGCTTAAAATTGTCAGGGAAATGTCTCTGATCCTTCAGCCCCAGAGCTAGCTGCTTTTCCTGCTGTGTGCTCTGAGAGGTGTAGGCATCATTTGCGTCCTGCTGATGCTTCCCCAAGAGACACATCTCCGTTCTGAGCCAGGGGCTGCCCTGCCGCACTCCACTCCGTGCTGGGGATAACGGGGCCTCCCGAGTCTCTGCTCTCCCTCTGGGCACACAGGAGTCTCGCATTCCTCATTCATTCATTCCCCCTAATAAAAAAATATGTTGGTGTTGAAGGCTGGGATCACACCCAGATTGGCAGGATTAGCACGTTCTGAAGGACAAGAGAAGTTCACAAAGTGATACCGTGTCATACATAACCCAGTAGTAACATTCGTGATATGTATTATTTTGCAGCATCCTAGTAACCGAGTCAAGCAGAAGAAAAAACAGGAGAACAAACAGCACATGTTAGAACTACCCTGAAGCCTGCCTGAATTAATCATGTGTCTTAATTTTTTGGATAAAAGTCAGGTGCTTATTTCATTATTTATAGCACAAAATCAAAACATTACCCTTTTATTTATGATTATGATGATTCTGCCCAGATTGCGTTGGTTTTCCTGCTATTGACAGCAGCTCTGGAAAACTTGACATTTTTCCATGCTTTTAGAGAACCAGGAAAGAAGTGGGTTTTCCCCAAACTGAAATTGCAGTTTAGAAATTAAAAAAGAAAAATAATGAAAGAAATCAGAGTTTGTATTATTGGGGGAAAGAGTATTTTAAACCTTTACAAACATGTGAAATAAATCATAATAACTATGTGGACTGTACATATCAAAGCACTATGAACTATTAAGCAATTAATCCTGAAAACAATACTATGGGGCAAATAAGTTGGCTACTATGCTAACCAATTTACGGGAAACTTAGATTTATCAAAATGAGTACTTAGTCTGCAACCACAAAAGGAGGTATGCACCAACATTTAAACTTCCTGAGATAATAAATATACATTTAAAAGGCATGATTTGCCAACCAAATGGTATCTGCAGAATTAAATTTAGTATGGAAAGGTAGTGTGTTCTCCAAGCATGTCAACAGGAACCTGTGCACATCATTAACTTCTAAATAGCTCATTTATTTTCATAGTTTGGTTCCCTTTAGCAAATAAAATACAGTTTAGCAAGCTGTGTAACAGAAAACATGTCTGTAATCTGGATGTAACATGCAACCAGTAAATTTTTAAAAATGGGAAGTCTGACCCACATTTATGTCCCTCGGGCTTTTCTAGCAGCAGAACTGTCCCACAATCAAAGCTGTGCTGTTTTAAAACTGAAATATTGACATGATGGATGAGTCACGTCCTTAATTTAGTGATATGAGACAACAAAAATCGCAAGGAATTGCTCCTTTCCAAAGTTGGTTTAGTGTTTTACAGCCTCCTCCTGTTTAATCAGAATGTTTGCATTTATTATTTTCACCCATCTCTCAGTCCTCATTAATATTAATCCTTGACTCCACACTAACATGAACTGCAGAAACTGTAGCAGTGACGCTGCTGAGAAATTGTGTTTTATAACTGTAAATACAATTGATTGCTGTTTCAACATGTGAGCATGAACTTACACATATAGGATCCATTACATTGTGAAGAAATGTTTTAAGTGAATTCCAGTGTCAGCTGAATTGATAGTTAAAGGAATGAAATTCAGCATTGATAAATGGAAATGGTTTTTTACACAACACATGATTTAACTGTAGGCCTGTCTGCCATAGCAAATTGTTCAGGCTGAGACTTACAAGAATCCGGATTTAGATGCTTATATGGAAACTAGAAATACCTAATGTTATAATTAACACAACAAATAGTGAAAAGGATATTGAACCTTGTGTTCTAGGATGTAAATCAGTATCTAACTACCAGAGAGAGAACACAAAAGCAGGCTGTTTATATCTGCTCAATAACATGCTCTTGCATTTCTTCTGACATATTAGGTACTGAACAGCTACTGTGGTTCTGGTGCAGAACCAATCATTTCCAACGGTGCTTTCTTATACTTTTCCAAGCAGGAAGATGTTGCTCACGCTGCAATAGCACCTGAATTCTTTAGTCCAGGCTCAGAACAGCGGGGCAGAAAGGTCTGCAAGCATATGGCATCATAGCATTCTTCCCCCAAAGACCCTATTTAACTCTCCTCGCTGACAGGCTGTATTCATGTTCAGTCTGGTTACTTCTTTCAGAAACTTCAAATTTGAAACTGGTGTGCAAATTATGCTTACATCCCCATGTTTTATGTAGGCATAGAGTTGCAGGCCAGCATTTCTGAGGGAGATGGTAGGTTGCATAGAACCGCTTTTGTCCCAGTGTAGTGTCACGCCTGCTGAGAACAGATGCTTAATAAATATATCTTAAGATAGATATTACAGAAATCATGTGTAATTAGCACATAACCTTGGGTCAGGAGAGCACTATCAAATAAAAATTCTTTATTATAGCCAGTTGCTACTCTATGGTTCATATCATGGTGTGGTCTGAGGGCACACAAACTGTATTTTTCCTTTTGTTTAAACCACATGAGAAAATGCTCTCTACCTAATATACTAATTCACTTCACAGGACAAACTAGAGGTGATCTGAAGTAAATTTCCTAAGGCAAACATCAACTTAGCAAATCTGCTGTGCTTGGGCCACAGTACTCACTAATAAAGACCTGATCTTCACTGGTTTGCTGTTGTGCAAGGTGGTGCCATTCCAGTGTCAGCTGACCACGGCAGCTTTCCTCTTTCTCCCATGTATTTTAGAATCTTTTTTTTCCAAACATTTAATGAATTTCTGGTACAATAAATATGCTTGAAATGGATTTGATAACTCACGTGGACTGTGAAGCCATACCCTACAAGTATTGTTAGGTGATAGAGCCAGGAAGAAACTGGAAGTTCTCTTCCTGAAAAGATGCTCAGTTTTGAAATAATGAGAAATACAATCATCTTCTTGGCCTTCTCTTAACCACTATCCAAATACTCTCCATCATTAACAGGTGGCCCTTGATGGGCCCAATGCTTTGAGGAGGTGTTAGCTATTATTCTGTTTTGTGTAAGACCCGTAGCAAAGAATTACATCTGATTTTCTTCTGCTACTAAGAACAGCTGTAAAAGTACCATGGGAGGAGGATCAGGGCCAGGTCTAAGTCACCCCTAGTGGTTCCAGCAGCATTTACTCATATCCCACTGAGAAGACAAGGGTTTCCAAAGGGTGGCTGAGCATCCCTGTAGTGCTGCAGTTTCTGTTGACGGGGGCAGTGCTCTCTTCACCCAGCAGGCAAGCAGCAGCCATGCAGGTTAAAGTTTTACAGGCCCAGCACCATCAAAGCCACCATCTTTCCCGCATTGTAATGCCATTAAGAGCACAGATGCTGAAAGTCCTGAGAGACAGGCATCCTTGGCTGGTGGTGAAGTTGGAAGAAGCTGTGCAAAGCACAGATAAGACATTCCAAAACTGGAAAGGGATGATGCAGTCATTTGCAAAGCATTAGCAGCGCAACACGGTCCTGCAGTAGAGGGATAGAAGCTGAACACTCAGAAAACCCAGATATATCCAATAATAACAAATAGAGAGCTAAAGTGAAAAGAGAAGGAGCAATATGGTTAGTATCTGATAATACATCTACCCTCTAGCCACTGCTGAAAGACATTCTAGCCCACACTAGATTTAAGATGGATGAGAAGTTTGCTGTCAAACAGGCAAAGCTTAAAAGAGTAAAGGAACTAAAGGTTTGATCTTTAACACCAGATGGAAAAGAGAAAGATGAAAGAAAAGTTAATCAGAGACTTTTCTTAAGCTCTGCTGATTACTGGAAAGCTTTTGACATGGTCTGTAGTATGCAGAAGTGAGTGGTGAGCCTTGATATTAACCAGCTCACCTAACAGGGTTTTTTCCCCCCAGAGTTTAACAACTCCGTCAATAGCCTGCTGGTGAGTTATTACATTTTCCATGGCAAAACTGACAAGGTATTTTTTAGTTCATGACCCTCCCAAACGGCACCAGTGAAAGTTTCCTTTAAAAGTCAGTCTCATCCCTAAGTGACTTATCAATGGAAGAAGGTGGAGAAGAAGTGATGGTCTTCTCCCAAGATGCAGAAACTGCCCCGTGAGCAGGTGCTTTAGGTCAGTTATTTAAAGAAAAAGGACTCAAGGGACTTTTGAGTAGATTTAGTCGTATTGGTTTGTTCTGAAGAACACGTACTTCCACTCCTATTTCTTCGGGCCACATAGTACACTGTCCTGGTTTACTGGACTGGAGAGAAGGGGAAAATGGTAGAGCTTTGCTGGATCCTGAACTACTGAGCAGCCCTCAGGTGTGGGTGAGTCCTTTTCTAGGTGTTCCCCTCTCACCTTGAGAAGCCATGAGTAGGTCAAGCATTTCAGTAGATGTGGCCAGAACAGAGACTCAGCTCCTTATGTGCTGGGGTCTCTGAGGTACCTTTTGAACTAGAATTATACAGAAGACTATCTGGCAACCACCAGATCGGTAGCATTCATCATCGTCTCTTTGAGATCTAAACTGATAGACAGATCATCCCTCCAGCCAGCCGTATGACTTACAGCATCACATAGCTGCTACTCATCCTCACAGCTCTCTGCAAAGCAGAAGATGAGAATAACATCATCAGTAGTTTGTAGATGGGCAATGGTTGCACAGAGGACCACAGGGTTTGTTTCAAGGTCACACTGTCCGTGGCTCCGAACCGAACCGCTTAAACACAAAAACTTTCTACTTCATTCTTATATCTAATGTCTATGAATATATTTTTCCCTTGTAGCTGAAACTGTTCTGTTGGTTCCCAACTTTGAAGCAGTTTCCTGCTCTTCTATAGCATGAATTTTTAACTCATCCATTGAAAGCATATGGGTTTCCCCTAGCAAGCAAGTGAATCTACAAGCTTGGAAAGGCATGTGAACCAGAGTTTGAACCTCAGCCAAACAATTTGTTCTGGCTTTAATCAAGATGTCTTCTTTTAACTTCAAATATCGTTTTTTAAAATCCCATATCAAAACTTCTAGTGTCATACTATGAAATCAATAAATGCTACCAGTCATTCAACTCAGAAATACTTCAAAGTAGCCTGAGTGATAGCCACTATTTTATTTTTAAAAATATTCATCAAAGTGATGCAGTTAATAAGAAGGCAAAACAAAATTAAAAGCAACAAAGAAGTGTGTCAGTTACATTTTGAACCTGCAAAATCCCACGAATCCAGCTACCAGTTTGGCATTCAGATTTCTCTTTTCCCATTACTGTACTGACACTTTTTATAATTTCCTCTTTTTTTTTTGGTCTCATCATAACTAATAACTTAGTTATGTGAATGTTAGTTTTAATATAGTTATTTGATTCATCAAATAGTTGATGTTATTTCACACCTTAATGAAACAGTCATATTTTTGACCCAGATTCTGCCACATGTAGTCCTGTGTGAGGAATCTGTCCTGACTCAACAATGCACTGAGTTGTGTGTTATGTGTTGACGTCTCATCAAATTCAATGGCTCTACATTTAAAGCTAAATATGTGATTATGGACATTCCTAAGTAAGGGTCATGGACCTTTACCTTATTCCATAAATATTTCGATGGAAAACGAATTGAACGTTTCCTGAGTAAATTTCCAATATAAATAAGAGGTTTTAGATCTTGTCCATTTATTATAGCAACCACTGTCCAATTCTATTCTGTACTATAATGGTACTTAAATTTATGCAGTGGAGATACCTGGACTGTAAAGATTTTCACAAGTGATTATTTTTGAATACTCATTAACATGATGTCTAGAATCAGTAAAAAGAATTCATGCTATATCTATTTTACAGTAGATCTGGGATTTGTTAGATTCAGATCACTGAACTATATTTTATAATTCTGAAGCCAGGTAACTAGCAGGAAGAGATTCATGCAGCTTTGAGCGAAGTCATCTCACCTAGCTTTAGATATCTACAACACAGACACCTGATTTAGTCCCTCTGGGCTTTCGTCACAGTCAGTAGAGCAAGATCAGCACTTTCAGTATGTCAATCCTCTGATTAGTATTAGATATTGATTTTAGGGGAAAATTATTTATGTTGTAAAATGTATTTTCTTGTTACTGACTATAAAAGTGTTGAGGGCTGGGATCACTCACACCTTTTCCTTTTATTTGAGATGCCCTACGGTACCTCCCTGACCACCAGCTGATGCCCCACTGTGAGTCTCATAAAGATCCTGTGTGCCATGGGCTTAGATTAGATGCTCCAGAGGGGTCTGAGATGCCATAGTGGGAAGGGACAATTCTCCACAGGGACAACTCTCTGCGGGACAGCTGTTTGCAGAGAGCCCTTACAGTTAGGGTTAGACTTACGGTTAGGGTTGTCCCCATGGAGAGCTGGCTGCAAAGAGTTGTCCTAGACCATGACACAGAGGCCTCTTTTTAGGTGACTGAATCCCTGCCAGATGCCAACTCAGTTACAGGTTCTACCTTCAGGTCAGGAGGAACCTGTGTTGTGGACCTGTGAGAAAATTGAGTATATTCAGAGTCTGGAAGGTTTGGCCTGAACAAAGCCAGGGAACATGTTCTCAGGCACAAATATTCAGAGAAAACAATGACAGCAGCTCTTATCTTTTAAACTGGAAAACTTGACATCAGACCTCAGCATCTGTGGGGTTCAAGCAAAGAATATGCAATGGCTTCATTCCTAGTTCAAGGTCAGGACTTCCACTGAACCTTGGGTTTAAGAAGGAATTTATTTTAAAAATGGAGAAAACTGTGTTACAAGGCAGATGAGGCCCTGATATTCAGTTTTGCCCATAGAGAAGCAACAAGAAAAGGCAGAGTGAGACTCGTTAGTCTTTTTTCTTGTCCCATCTCCCTGGGCAGGGAGATACCACAACCTTACTCTGTCTCTGCTCTGCTGAGTTTTCCTGGCTTCTTCTCTGACAGGGATTCGGTGGCAGAGAGCAAGACATCCCTCGGTGAACCATCAGAGACCAGGCGCTTTCTATTTCTTGTTTGCAACGATGTGCCTGTGGCCAGCCAGCAGGTTGGTACGATTTGTGCAAATATCCACAGATATATCTGTTAGCCAATGGCATTGTAAGCTGCTCTGTGGGTCGTGGTTCCCCCTGCAGCCCCGGGCCTGGCCTGTGCCAGGCCACTAGCCTTGTGCTGGCCTTGTGCTGGCGGTCTCCCCACAAGTCTCCTTGGCCACTGCTTTTTATGCCCAATTGCTGGTGCCCAGAATTCCAGGCTCTGCCCCAGCTTCTGCAGCCCTTCTGCCAATCTATAGCACAATTTCAATTTGTGCTTGTCCAAGATGCACTTCTGTCCCTCTCTGCCTTCTCCTCCTCCTCCATTCATCTTGATGGGTTAGAGACATGTAGGGGTGCTTACTGACACAGTTCCTGTGTACTGGTCTGTAGACAGCAGCTTTCACCTTCTCATGTTGGTTCCCTGATGAGTCTCTCATGAGATGATGGATATCTCAATCTCCACACATTCTTAGAATAAGAGCGGTAACATATAATTCAAATTCAGAGTAAATCCACTCATCTGATGTGAAAAAAGGAGACAGCCAAGGAAGAATTAGCTTAGTGAGAAGGAATTTTCAACTTTCAAAATGGAGCATGCATAGCTTTCTCAGCACCGCCTTGACTGGGACTCTAACCTTTTCTTCTCATGTTTAACAGTTGATTAGCACTGCCACCACCAGTTTCCCATCCTCTTGTCCTGATGTAATCCCCAGGGATAATCACCAGCTCTAGCTCAACTCAGGTCATCTAGAAATGGGAAACAAATACTTGTATCCCTGTTGCATGGGAACCTGCTGAGAAGGGATTACTGCCAAGGGAATGACACTATTCAGTAAGAAAGTGGGTGCAGAATTATTTATTTACTATTTATTTAGCCATGGCCATATCTTGGTTTTTTAGTTGCAGCAAGAAGTGACTATGGTATACTAGTGTTATAATGTTGTTCTGTGAGGTTTCTCAGGGACAGAACATCTGGGGAACCTTAAACCTCTGTGATGATCATTAAGTCCCTGGAAGAAAACTAAAAGGAGTGTTCAAAATCCATATGCAAGCTGATTATGGTTTAGTACTGGACCTTTCCTTCCTGGTGCTCAGGCGTAGGACTGGGGTGGGGTTAAGGGTGGGAAAGTGAGGACTTGGAGAGCTGAGTTTCCAGAGTGGTCCAGTTCATCCCAGAAAGTCTGTCTGTAGCTGATGTCCCAGCATCATTTCTAGCTAGAAAAAGGAAGTTTCTCCAAGGGATGCTTCAGCAGTGGTTGGTGAGCTCTAGGAGAGGCTGTCCTCTCAGGTCTGGCAAGCAGATTTACCTTCCTTTTCTCAACAAGTGTCTGCCCTTTGTTTGACTGAACTTTTTTCTAACCATGAATTCTAACTGCTTTGTAGTTTTAATTCATTGTTCAATACTGTTGTTTGGGGGAATTTATGAACTCTTTGATGCTCTCTTCTCCTTACAAAAAAGGATTTAAGAGTGGGACGTTGTGTAGCAGTATGTGCGCTTGGCACACCAATCAGTAAATAGGATGGGGTTTGCGAGCTACACGATTTGTGGTATTTTTCATCTTCCTTCCTCCGTATTGGAATTATTTTAGCATCTCTGTGCCTGTCCATTTTACTGCCTTCACCAGCAGCATGGAAGTGAGCACGCTGTACACAAGGATCACACATGTTCCAGCTGCTCTCTTCACCTGAGACCGGGGTGCAGAGCACTGGGAGCATAGAAGCTGGGGGGAAAAGGGGGGAGGCTGAGCACAGCGTGAGAGATTGGGGATACCTCAGGTTTGGGTAAGGTGGAAAATAACAGGCTGATCCACACCCGCAATCTTAACTTAACGCCAGTCACTGGAGCATTTTGGCTGTGGTGAGGGCAGTGTGTCTTTGTCAGTGGGTAGAGTGAAGCAGACCCTCAGAAAGAGTGTGAGAGTTTTTACATGCAGGCATTTGTTGGTGCTGGAGTATCAGTTCAGAAAGTGGGTTGCTTGCAAAGACTTATCTGTGAGATGTAGTGCAGAGAGGAATGCAGCACTTTAATGTGAATGGGTGAAGTCTGGGCAGTTTTTATGTAGGTTTTGGACAGTTTCTAGATCCAGCATGGAGATAAAATTGACTTTGTCCATGTGGTGCAGTTGAATTGCTATGGAAAGCTAATCAGAGGTTTGCTTGTCCAAGTGACCTCAAGACTCCAGATCCAACTGGCTGCTTTTAGCCAGGGGACAGGTGGGACAGAGCAGCCCAGGTGGGAGAGGGACCTCTGCAGCTGTGCTTTGGGCTGGGACTGGGGCAGAGCTGGGATGAAGCAGGAAACACAAGAGCGGCTTTGAGAAAGGGGAGTCCCAGGCTGACTGCCGGGATGATGGCGGTGGGGGTGAGGGTGATGTGAGGGCAGGAGAGTGAAGCAGCAGCTGGGGGGACAGCACTGGCTCTGGAGGGGAGGCAGTGAGGTGGTATAGAGTGAGGACAGCACTGCCATTGGGGCATGAGAGCACGGGGAGCAGCTGCTGCTGTACTTCAGGGAGCTGGCGCTGCTGGGCGCTTTGGCTGGAAACGCTAAGGTATCTTAGGGGAGGACAGGACCAGCAGGTTGCAAAGGGAGGCACTGGCTCCCTCAGGGAGGGAAGGATGAAGTAGGAACTTTGGGATTCATCAGATGGTCCAGTGGTGTGTGTGGGGAAAAAAATGCTAAGGTAACACATCTCAGTAAAGTGGAGAAGCGTGACTTCCCAGCACATCTGCAGGCTTGAGTTAACTGTGATAGCGGACAGGGACACTGAGATAGTTAATCCTGATCTAAATATTTGTCTGTCTTTTCTACAGCACCTGATTGGGCAGGAAAGGAAACAGACAGGGAAGGAAATGGACAGGAAAACCTTACACCACAACACAGGTACCACTGATTATTCTCAGTGTCAGACTTGAAAAATGGTTCTATCTTGTCCTTAAACAGCTTCTGCTTGTACAGTTCTCCCAGAGAGAACACACATTCCCCAATGAAATGACACATCAAACCATAGCGTGTGCACTTTGCAGCATCCCAGCCCGTCTCTGCATTAGCTCACACCTACAGTATCGGATAGCACATGGAATTTTAACTTTGCACCGGTTGTTGTGGCTTTCCTGAGGATGGTGTATACTCATCAGCTGTTAATATAGGTAGGCTCTTATGGAGAACGTGAAATTTTTTATGCAGGGCCTGACTGATGTTGGTGTATTATTGTGGAAGCCTCCATGTGGGCACTTGTTGGTGATGGATCATTACTGCAGGACAAGTCACTTACTTTGTAAAGGCTTCTCTGTGAGATGTTGTGGAGAGAGAGAGAGAGAGCAGCTCAATGTGAAGAGTTGAATCTGGAAAGTTTGTACATACGTTGTGATTTAGTTTGAAAAGATGAAATCTGAATAGTTTGAAGGTAAATTTTGGACAGTTTCAACTAACTGATTTTACCTGGGTGTTATAATTGGATTGATGTACAAAACTAACCAAAAGAGGGCTGTTGCAAGTGACCCCGAGCCTCCAGATCCAGCTGACTAATTCAGTTTTTCTCACTCTCTCTGGCTGGGCTGAGGAGAATTGTGCACGGCTGCACTGCTACCAGATCTCAATGGAGTGAAATGCTACAACCTTAAAGCCCAGGAAATTCAAAACCAAAACATAAAGACTGTGGAAATTTCTGGTGTTGAACTACGACATCTGTAACACTAAATTTGGCCGAGCATTCACATACTCGGAGGAGGGCATGGCAGGAAGCTCTGCTGCTGTGGGAATGCACTGTGGTGAAGTGGCTCCCGAAGGGAGAGAGAGGTCTGTGTGGGTCTCCCCAACCCCTTCTGGGATACCAGAATCCCTTAGGTAATACAGATTTTCAGTATGGTAGCTCTGGCCTGTGTGTGTGGTTTGCTGGGGCTGGGGAGAATCCCCATTCCTCTGGGCGGCACAGAAGAGCCCTGGAGGCCGGGTACGTCCCAGTGCACTGATACCGAGTAATTTTTATCTGCTTTGCTACCCTGCACGTTTAGGATGGCAGCTGTAGCATGGAGGAGGTGCCTCAGCTATAACTAAGTTACTGTTCATCAGCTAACATGTTTCCATGAGCAGTTTGTTGTTTTTCTTTTGGTACCTGCTAATGTGATATAGCAAAGGCTATTTGGTGCTGTGCATGCAAAGTAAAATTAAGCCTGGCAGGAGGCCCGGGAAGCCCTGCCACGTGTCCCAGCTGCTCACAGCGCTCGCAGAGCGCTCCGTTTTCCCTGCTTTGCTGCTGCATGTTTTTCTCCAGTCACTCACAAACAACACAGATCTTATGGTCAGGAGCTTCCTGGTGATTTTACATAGAGGTTTGAACAGATGAAGTTCATGAAGAGGGTTTCTTGCAGGGATGGACTGGAGTTGCAGTTCCGTGTTTTTCCCTCTATAAATTTTGAAGACAAATGTGCCAGACTCCTCCCTCCACAGGTGAAGTCAGCAAATTGGAAGGGACATTACAAAGACTTACTTTCAGGAAAAGGGGGGAAAATGATTTTTTTCCCTCTAATTTTGAGCACCATTACCCCTCACCTCTGAACCAAGAAAGACTTTACGTGGTGTCATAATTTAGCAAATTACTTCCTCAAAGGAAGGTCAAACATTTTACCATTCGATCAATAGGAAGCAACTTACAAATCATGTGTATTGATCATTGTAATCATTCAGAGGAATGTAGGGCAGACACTAAAATCACATGCACTTAGTCTTAATTGCCCACATTAAAGCAATTATGCCCCAAAACTGTCATTGTCTAATGCTATGCACACTACCCAGCATGGTAACTTTTAGCCATACATATTTAATCGTAAATCAGCCTCTTAGGTCTATTGCGCTAAAGACCTACAATATTGGCGTGATTATGCAAATATAACTATGTCTTTTTTCCTCAATGTGTAAGATCATGTTGCTTTTGGGGAGCCAAGTGGAGGAAAATAAGCCCCTATATTAATGCAGCTGGCATTTAATACATATATTTTACAGCTGTGCTATGTGTTCATGACACAAGTACTTAAAGTGACCTGAAATTGCTAATGAACAGAGAGCCTTTGTAAAAGCAGTCACAGGTCAAGGACTTGCAGATAAAACTTGTTGAGCGGTACATTGATGGTTCGCTTGCGGCAGGAGAGTGCTATTTGTTCCAGATTGTTCATAAACATTATTTTCCAGAGGATCATTTCAGCCGAAAGTCTCTCAGGCAAATACCAATTTGGTAGCATTAAAATAAATATTTTCTGATCTTGTAAATATAAGGTGGGTGCCTTTTTCCTTTTGCCAAGGAAGCCAGTGTGTAGTCTCAGGAAAGTTTTGTTTTGATTTTTTCCCACAGTCTCCACTGTTGGAACTGAAAGATTGGTCAGGAGTTTACGCCTTCTCCTTCTACCATTCCAGAAACAATTTCTAAGCAGATTTTGTAAAATGAACCATTCTTGGTGTGTTATATACCTTGTATTTTTAAAACAAGAATGTTGGAAATTACAATTATTACCTAGCATGGGACAGCCAAATTTACTCTTCACTGAGAATATGAGCTGAGGTCCCTCAAAGTTAATAAGAGCTTTTCTCTTGCCTTCCAGGGCTGAGATCTAGACCATAAAATAGGTACAACAGCCGTTGGCTTGATGGGGTCAGTGTTAGGTTCTGGTCAACCTCAGACAGTCCCCATGCAGCTCGTGGAGGCGTTCAGAAAGAGATATCTTCTAATGCAGCTCAAAACAGAATGGGTCATGGAAAGGGAAAACACATCAGACTGAATTAGAACACAAGAGGCATCAAAAGGAAGTTTTTCAGTTCTTCATCTATGATCGTGCTTTTAATTCGCAACTTCTCTCTGAAGGCACGCAGAGCGGGCCATGCTCTACCTTTGCATGCAGAGGCACAAAGGGAAGGCACAGAGAGGGAAGATGGACTGCTGTGATTGCCAGGCATCTCTGCGCTATGATTTCTTTCTCCTCTGAGCTTTATTGGAGCCTGAAATATCACATCATTTCAGCAAGTGTTGATTGCTACCTTGGTAGTTCTGCAAAATGTTCTTGTTGCGCCTTCTCAGTCTTCAGCACAGTGGGCTGCTGACACACAGGCCTGAGAGTGCTCCTGCAGAGTCCCAGAAGGTACCGACAGAAGGTGCCTTTTTGGCAGTGGGCTCCAGCTAAGGCGTTTGCACCTTCAGTGGGATCTGTGCAAGTTGCAGACCCCTCAAAAAGCTTCAGAGCTGCAAGAAAAGGGCATGGTGCATGGGAGCTAAGAGCTAAATTGATTCCATCCGGGGAGGATCCTTGACTCCAAATATCAGGCAAATTGATTTTAACAGGTTTTTGAGAATGTCAACAATGTTTCTGATCTTCTGGGGTTCTTAACCTGTTCAAAGCAGCAGTGTGTAGAGCATAAGACACTTTGTCACTCACGTGTATGCAGGTGGGCACAGAATCACAAGTAGTTTAGTGTGAGGTTTTAAAAGGGGAGAAGTATGTCTTTCCTCTCAGAAGCCCTTAGCCCCAAAACAGCGATTCAAGCATTAAACACTGATCAGAAGAGAAAGTCCCAAGCTGTTTCAGAGGAGGAAAAAGGCATAAAATTTACAAGCTCAAAATGGTTGCATCAAATCTGATCAAGAGCACTGATTAGGTTACAAGGCTAACTGTGGATATGGCCTATTTGGGGGGGCACGTTGCCCGTCTCTCCCTGCCTAGCTGAGTAGTGAAGGACTGCAGTGTGCCCGATCGCTCAGGAATCCTGGCACTTCCCACACTTGTTTGTTCGTTCAAGTAGCAATGAAGTTGTTTGGTTGGATCCTTTATGAAAGTTAAAATTGGTTTGTCATTTTCTTTTTCACTTCTCACACCTTATCTAGTTTCTACATTCTTCCCACTTCAGTAGTCAAAGTGATTGAAAGCTGAAAACTGAGCAGATCTGTCCCTGCAGCAACTTTCCTCGCATTTCTCATTTACCATTTTATCAAACAGGCTCTTTGTCTCTGCAGTCTCCTGATGTTGCCTCTGTTACACGGAGATATTCTTCAGGTCATGGGGGTTAAAAGGGGGCTAAAAAGGAGATCATATTGGACTTGCTTTACACAGACATGTAGCATTAGACCCAACGCCCAATAGAGGAAAGATATACTACTCCTATTTGATGAGCAGCAGGCCAATAAATTCATTAATCATCATTTTATGCCTCATCAAACACTTCCCAAGTTCCTCCATGGGAGTTATACAAATTAGCCACTGAAAAGGCAGTAATTTTAGTTTAGCTAGGTAAGTGCTTTTTGATTGCCTTCCTGAACAATGCTTCCCTTGACAAGCTAATAAATCAGCCCTTTCTGAATCAGAAGTGCAGCAAGTGCGAACAATAACTCCACATAGTTTCTCCGCTGATTTCAGCTGGAAGGCCTAAGAGGATGATCTGGGATCAAAGTCTCTTACTTTATTGCAGAGCAAAAGCTTTCTTTATGAAGAAGAGCTACAGAGAGAATGAGGGATGGGGGGATTTTTTTAATCAATTAATGAGAGAAAAAGTCTTGAAACAAAAAGGAGGCCTAAGTCTCTGATTGCAGGGATGCCGGGAGGTCGGCAGAGAGGCAGTGCAGCCTGGACAGGAGCAGGCCCTGCCGCAGGTGAGGCTGGAGGCATAAATCGAGGGGTTGCTCCTGTGGAGAGCTGCGGATTACCAGGGCGAGTCAGAATAGAGACTGTCTTTAATCTGCAACCAATTGATTCCTTGAGTGTTTCAGGTATTTGTAGTGTAGGGTTAGATTTGTTGGGTGGCTTTACAGTGGGAAGCCTTAAGGCTGTGCCGTCTTATCTTTTTTTCAAATTGCTGCCTTTGACAGTATCATTTTTTTTTAACTTGGCCGTAAATCATTTCACTAATCAGCTGTCACCAGTCAACATGCATACATTGGCATTCAGCCGGAGAATTCGTTTTGGAAGGCCTTTAGCAACAAAAAAACATCCCTGTGTTTGTATCAATAACCGTCTGCTAATGTCTCCTGCACAGGGATGTAGAATACGGGGAGGAACACCGGGAGATGGTGGTAACAGAGAACAATTCAGGGGAAGAGCAGGAGCCATCTCGCAGGGTGCACAGGGGTGCGTGGGGCTGTGCCCGGGACCAGAGTGCGGGGCTTCCTCCTGCCCGAACCCAGACCCGAGGTATTTTAAGTACAGTGTCTCTTCTCCTCTTCATTAACTTTCCCTCCACACATCACTGCGTGCCTCTGAAAACAACTTGGCAAACTGGGAGCCGTTTATCTCTTTTATCTTGGGACCTGATCCAATTAAATAAGTGCACATTTACATTTGCATCCATCAGGCATGAACGTGGAGAGGTCTGTGGTTTGCTTTAAGCAAATAAAAGCCAATTTCGCTCGAAAAAGAAAAAAAAAAAAAGAAAGAAAAGAAAGGAGGTGTCTGGGCTGGGACCCCCCGTCCTGGCGGGGCAGGGCAGGATGCGGCCCCGGTGCGGGCAGAGAGGGGCGGCTGTTGCGCAAGTGCCGGGCTGCCGGCGCGCTGCGAGCCCGCACACGCTCTGATTACAACAGATGAGTAACGCCGTGCGGAGGACATTTGTTTGCTGGTAGTCGAAGGTGAGATTTGTGGTTGAGGAACTGGTGGAGCCCCGGGCTGGGAGGGTTCCGGCCAGGCAGGACCCCGGGATGCTGCTGGGCATCCCTGCAGCCGGCAGCGACCTCCCCGCCGGCGAGGGGAGGCAGAGAGGCAGCCCCTGCGCACCCGCCGTGAGAGCCGTGCGGGCGCTCCCGGCCGGAGAGGCGTTAAACAAGCGCAGCCACCCCCGACGGGAGGGGCCGGCCAGGTGACCTCCCCGAGCCCCTGCGACCTCCGTCGCCTCCAGCTCCGTGCAGGAGGCAGCCCCGCAGCCCAGGACTCCGCGGCCGCGCAGAGAAACCCTTCTGCCTTTGGAGGAGAAGTAGAAGCGCCCGTGCCCCATCCCTGGAGGTGTTCAAGGCCAGGTTGGATGAGGCTTTGAGCAGCCGTGTCTGGTGGGAGGTGACCCCATGGCAGGGGAGTGGACCTGGATGAGCTTTAAGGTCCCCTCCAACACAAACCATTCTGTATTGGGGGGATCCACGTCCCCTCAGGTCAGCGGCAGGTGCTCCCGTGGAGGGAGCAGGCTGCAGCGGGGCCACATTGGGACAGCCAAGGGGACACGGGGCGTGGGGGCTCCGGCCGCAACCCGGGAGCGGGCGCTGGGAGCGGTGCTTCGGCCATAGGGCGAGAACGCGCAGCGGCCGCGCAGGAGCCCGCGGCCGCCCCGTCGGGCAGCGCCGGCACCGCGGCCGCTTTCCCCGGCAGAGAGAGGAAGGATCCGCAGGCCAGTTCCGCGGGCCGGTTCCGCGGCCGCGGTGGAGGAATGCGGGGACAATGCGCCATCTGTCACCGGCGGGCCGGGAGCGCCGCCGAGGGCGCCGAGTTGTGCTGAATGCGCCTTAGCAGAGCTCGGTGTAGACTTTGTCTTTCTCTGTCAGAGCCAAGTAAAAAGAAACAGCTGGCCTGAATTTTTAGCACCCATAATTAATTAAGAGCTTCATTCCTGGGATTTGATGATTCAATAAAGCAAGACCCTTATTCCCCTATGTGATTCCAGTGAATATCTACTCCACTCCAATCCTTTTGGGTCCCAAGATAGGGCAGATTAACACTCTTTTTCTGTGGGAGAGAGGGGAAAAAATGCCTCAAGATTGCATCTGAGGCGCACACAAAAGGTAAATTCAAAACTGCCACTTGTTCTCTGCAAAGGCTCCTTATTCTCCGCTATTGATGTATTTGTGCCAGGTTTTAAAGAAACCAGAGGGGGGATGAGGAATTAACATATTGCTCATTTGGAAAAACAGCCGGTTCTGGTTTTGGTAACACTTGTTCCCTTGCCAGCCACAGATGTCCTTACTAATAATCTAGGCAGGTCACAGAAAGAGGGGAACGGGGGGGCGGGCTCCCCTGGCACTCCCTGCCCGCTGGAGCCCGCACCGACGGCTGCGGAACACCGGAGGCTGCGGGCCGGAGCCGAGTTTTCCCCTTTTCTTTTTAATTCATATATGTGTCCCCTCCGGAGTCTGGCAGAAGAGGGGCTTTGAGTTGAAGTTCTGGTGCTTTTCCCCAACGCAAACCCCTGTGATATTTCTCAGTCGCCTTCTTTAAACTTGTGTGATTTCCCGTGTTCTCCTGGTGGAGGGGCTTCCAGGGAGTTCCTAGGCACGAGAAGAGACGATTCTGTCCGGATCCCCTTGTCGAGATGTCGGGGAGAAGCCCAATAAGCCAATTAGCCGCAACCGCGCCGTCCCGGCCGCCGCGGAGGCTCCGCGCCACGCGGGACCCCGCAGGTTAATCGGGACAATTGGCAAAGCAGCACTGGCGGGGAGAGCAGCGGGGGGGGGGGGGTAGTAGTGTAAACACTGTCCGGGGTGTTGAGGGTCTAAACTAGGATTTGTTTTGTTTTTAAGCGCGAAAGAGGAAGCAGCGGGGCCGCGCCAGGCTCCCCGCCTCTCCCGCTCTGCGTCTCCGCCACCGGGAAGCGAGGCTGGGGGCAGAGTGGTCCCGCTGGAGCTGGGGGGCCGCGCCTGCTGCCACCCGCACCCCAGCTCTGGCAGCGTTCCTCCAGGACGGAGGGGAATTCGCCGTGGACGAGACCGCTAGCTGCAGTCTCGTCTTCCCTTCGGAAGCGATGGGCACTCCGGGACGGGTTTTTCCTGGGGAAGCCCCTTCCCTCCCCGGGGAGAGGGCGCTTGGGAGTGGAGATGCTCAACGGGAGCTTTCCCACCAGGAGCCTCCGCATGCCCCTTCCAGGATCCGGGATCCCCGATCCGCGGCTGGTGCGACCTGGATGGAGACGGAGCTGTTCCTGTGGCCCCACGCGTGGGGGACTTGGCGGTGCTGGGTCGTCACCCGCGGGAGGGGGCGGCCCTACGCCGCTCAACCCGTGCCGTCAGGGTGGGCGGAGGGCTGGGTCGCGCCCCCCCGCCCCCGACCCCCCGTCAACGGGAGGCAGAAAGGAGAAAGCTGTTTTCCGCGGGCGCGGAGAAGCTCCACGCCGAGGCTGGGCCGTTCCTACCTGCGCTCGTGGGCCAGCACCTGTTCCCAGGTGCCGTGGTGCGACCCCAACCCGTAGGGACCTCTGATATCCCACATCGCCTGCCTCTACACCACTCCGCAGAGACCACGGAGTCCTCCTGCCCAAAAGCCCCCCGGAGGGGCGACCACGGAGCCCTCCTGCCCCAAAGCCCCGCGGAGCGGCGGCTCTGTCCAGCACCCCGGCTCGGGTCGGCTCCCCCCGTGAAGCGTCGCTCCCGGTCTCTCCGGAGGCTGCTCCCGAGTAACCTACGGCAGCTTTAATTGGCAGCAGACGTTATTTCTAATCTAAGATATCCTAATTTATTTTTTTTTAGAAAACCAACAAATTAACATGTCAGAGGCAAAAAAAAGGCGGACCCTGCCCCCTCCCCCCTTGCTCGGTTATAAAAAAGAAAGTGGGAAAAGTGCTTAGGTTAAAGACGGGCTGTAGAGCCCCATCTCTTGTGGCAGGGGAAAAGGGTGAAGAATGAAATTGTATGAAATCGATGGGGCTACAATAATAGTTATGGTTTAAAATAGGCGACAGGCTGCAACCCAAAGGAAACGGTTAATTCCCTTAGGAATTTATACATCAAACGAAAACCGTATTGAGATCGCTGATAGAGCTATTCAAAATAGCCCCGATTATAAGAAATAGGGCTTTTGAACGAGCGAAGCTCCTAAGCTGCTTTGCAAAATAGCTTTTTCAGAGATAGGAAGATCAGCTGTGGAAAGGTAGAACGACAATTTAAAAAAAAAAAAAAAAGAAATCCATAGCTAGATGAGTAATTAAAACCTATTTATTTTGAGACAGTGGTTCTACTGCGGGACCTGTTGTCTCCGGAGTGCTGTCCAGAAGGGTTCTGTTGGCTCCCTATGGAAAAGGCGCTCGGGGTTCCACCCGAGTTCAGCCACAGGCGGTCTCTGCCGGGAGTCGAGGAGCCGGAAAGATCCCAGGCTGTGGGCGATCCGAGGCGGTTCTCCCTCAGCCCCGCACAGGGAGCTGCTCCTGCCCGGCCGGCTCTGCCCCAGCCCCTCACCACACCAACTTCCTCGCGGTTTAAACGAGCAGGTGAGCCCAGTAAAGCTCACTGCGGCGCGAAAAATACGCCTCCCTGCAGGTCCCCCGACTGGGAATAAAAGATCCAACGGAGGAATTCGAGCATTTTTTAAAAATCAATTTATAATTTATAAAGTGACAAAATAACATACTGTTATGCCAGGAATATTTGATTCTTTACACATTGAGTTTGAAACAATTTTGATTTTAAACCAGATTATCTACAAATATCGCATAACCGAGTGAACACGGACTGCATCTTTAAAACATAAAATACAAACTGCTATTTAAAATCCTGTAAAGTGAAAATATGCATGAATAAACCTGTTACAGCTTATAAATGGCTCTGACAAAGTTGAGGAGATTACAAAATAATTATCTGACTCGTCAAGAAAAGAACCCAAACCAAACGAGGGGTGTCTCGGCACCAGCTCCTGCGGTCCCAGCACTAACAACAGCGACACCCACAAAATCCAACTTGAACGGGGAAAGCCCTGTCCCCACAGCTGGGTGCCAGTATTTTTCCAGAGGGGCTGCTAGTCTCACCGCACCGGCAGGAACCGGCTTTTGGTTTGCGGTTCCGCGCCGGGTAGCGCCCAACACGCGCAGGGACCGCGCTGCCCTGGCTTGGGCTGTGGGGCCACAGCAACGCACCGGGAGGGCTTCCCAGTCCGCAGGGATGCCCGGAGCTGGGAATGCGGGCGGTAGGAGCCAAACTCGGGCCGAGTGTGACACCTACCTGCCAGCACGGGCAGCACCGCGCCCGCGGCCGGCCCTGCGCGGGGCTGCGCGAACCGCACCGCGGTGCCGGGGGCAGCGCCGCCAAACGCCCTGGGGAGGGGGGAGGGAAGGGGGCCAGAGCGTCCCCGCCGTACCGGGAGCCTCTGCCGTGTAGCCCCCAACCCCGGGTAGCGGCGCAGCAGCCAGGCGGGCTAAATCTGGCAGAAAATCGAACTCATTAGCAAAGTTCACCAGCTGATTGCTTTGCATAAAACACGGCACTGATTGGAAGTAATTAGGTTAAAAGATGGGACTCGCTGCGATTTGGTGTTTCTAACAAGTGCTTTTGTGCACGGCCTGATTTCAGCCTTCAGCTCCGGAAACAGCCCCCTTCCCTCCCATCCCAGCCCTCGGTCCGAAGCCGCCGCTCCTGGCCCCCGGAGCCCGGCCTTTCGAAAAGCGTCAGTCACTTCGAAAAAGCCCCGCTTCTCTATTAAAACGTGTAAATTTTTTTTTTCCGCAGCTATCTGCCCGTTGAAAAAAAAAAAAAAAAAGTGATTTTGACTCTGTTAAAAATCTCTTTTAATTAAATATTTGCAATTTTACAAAGGCGGCTGCAGGTTTTTGTATCTAATAAGTATAACCTATTTCTTTTTTTTTTTCATTATAGTTTAGCTCACACCGAAGGAAAAAAAAAAACAATAGGCATAAAAAATTAAATTAAACTTGTATATATATATTTTAAAACTATGAAACAGTTCCGAAAAAGACACAGAAATGTATATATTTATATTACGAAAACAACATTAATGCCTGTACAGGTGTCTTGATTTCATAATTTACTTCAAAGATACTGTATTATCAATTTAAATACAAAAAGCTACATTAAATATACAGAATAAGATTTCATACAAATCTTTCTTCTTTGTGTGTGTGAGAGAGAGCGTGTCACTCGTTTGCTTTTCACTTGGTTAAGACATTTCTGGGCGGTTTCCACCCAGCCATTTCCAATAGACTCTATAAACTTTTGAGGGGGTGCTGGGAGGGAGAGGGGAAGCTGGTCTTTTTCTGTTTGTTTTGCCTAGGTTTTTTTTTTTTCCTTTTCTTTTGGTAGTGGAAAAATAACTGCCAAAGCAATTTATTATGTCTCTCAATAAATTAAAAAAAAAATAACAAAAGAACAAAACCACAGTCCCGGGAGGGGGGTAAGGAGGAGAAGCCGATATTAAATGTTGGACATACCTTTCTTCAGTTCGTAAGGTGAGTCTTTGCAAAGGTCTACTTGGGACTGGCTCCTGATCATTTTAGAGTCTTTAGCCAGGCTCTCGGCTCTGCTGAGGACAGTCTGGTTTAATCCATTGAAGTGGGCGCCGGGGGCGGCGGTGGCGGGGCCGCCGGCGGGGTGCCCGTGCAGGGCCCCGAAGGAGCCGTAGTTCGTGTAGCCGGGGTAGAAGGGCGCCGTGTAGTAGAGGGGCCGAGGCAAGACCGCCCCGTTGGGGAAGGGACTCTGCGCGGGCGGCGAGCGCGGCCGCGGCGGGGAGCGCGCGGGGCCGCCCAGCACGGCGGGGCCGGTGGGCGCCGCCTCGCCGCCCGCCTCCTTCGCCTTGTCCGCCGAGGTGGCGATCTCGGCCAGCGACCAGAGCTTGGGCTTGGCGAGAGCTGCCTGCTGCGCCGAGTGGATGACGGAGGCGGCGGCGGGCAGCGGCGGGTGCGGGTCGGCGGCGAGCGGCGGCCCCGCGGCGGCCGAGGGCGGGCGGAACGGCTCCTCGCGGCCCGCTGGGCACGGCCCCAGCGGGGAGCAGCCTGGCGCCTTGGGGGGCGCGGGCGGCCCGTCGAGTCGCTCCTCGGCCGGCTCCTTGCAATCCGAGTCGCTGAGGCCGCCCTCGGGCTCCCTGGCGCCGGGGGACTCCTGCAGGCGCTCGCAGCCCGGCGCTGCCTTGGGATCCGCCGCTCCTGGACGGGGGGGGAAAGGACAGGGGTGGGGGGCAGCTCTCGGGCTCGCCCCGCGCCCCCCAAACCCGCCCACTCGCTTCCCCCTGACCCGCGGCTCCTCCCGCCCCGGCTGCCCCCGGGGGCACGGGCTGCCTCCGCTGCCCTACCTGTGTCCGGCGTCCCGGGGTCCCCCTTCTCCTCCAGCTTCTGGGGTTCGTCCTCGTCGTTCTTCTCCAGGTCGATGTTCTCCTCTTCCTCCTCGTCCTCGCTGCGGTTCCGCGGCGTCCAGGTCATTTTGTTCTCCTTTTTGAGCCGCCGCCGCGCGTTGGCGAACCAGGTGGAGACCTGGGTGAGGGTCATTTTGGTGATGATGGCCAGCATGATCTTCTCGCCCTTGGTGGGGTAGGGGTTTTTCCGGTGCTCGTTGAGCCAGGCCTTGAGGGTGGCCGTGGCGTCCCGCGTCGCGTTCTTGCGGTACGCGGGGTCCCCGTAGGGGTAGGAGCCGAGCGGCGCCGCATACGGGTGATAGCCGAGGGAGCCGGCCATGCCCGGTGCGTGGTCGTAGGGCGAGCCCTGGGGAGAGAGGGGACAGCGGCCCGGGGGGGGCCGGGTCAGGCGGGCAGCAATGACACGGCAAGGGCAGCGGCACGGCCTCTCCCCGCCGGGCCCTGCTGGCTTCTCCCCCGGATCCTTCCCGGGGAAGCCACTCGGGGGTTCGCCGGGAGGCTCCGGCCCCGGGAGGGCACCGGTCGCCTCCAGCGATCCAGGGCTTTGCCCCAAAGAGCAGCACGGCGGGAGGACCCTGCCCTTTATTCCCTCGGGATGCGACCGCGGCAGGCAACCTGCTGGGCCTGGTCGCTCCAGGAGGAGGGAAAAGCACAGGGGAGAAGAGCAGAAAGGAAAAGAGATAAAAGAGAAAAGAAGGGAGAAAAAGGAAAGAAGAAACTGCGAAACTCTGCCCAGACCCTAAACAGAGGGGAGAAGCTGAGCGAAACGCCCCGGGATTTCGGGGACCGCGGGAATGCCCCGGGCCCGCCCCGCGGGGCTTCGCGGGCACGCAGTGCCCTGCCTTCCCCTTCCCTTCCCCGTGGAGCGGCTCGCGGCCACGGGATTAGAGCTCTGTAATATTTAAGCAGCCTAATTATCGCCGTGCGGGGAAAAGTTGCCTGGGTTTATCGCCCGGATTTCTCCCGTCGCCGCCGTTCATTCCCTTTTCAATCACAACAACTAATTGTTGCGGAATTACGATTGCTGCTTTATGAAATTAAAATTTAAATATTTTTTAATTTTTATTTTTTTTTTTTTAGGGAATGCAGTCGGTGCCGGTCTCTCCCGGGCCGAAACGCTCCCCCCGCAGCAACAGCGTGCGGCGGCGGTGCGGGAAAGTTGGGCGGCGAGGCGGAAGCCGCGCTCCCGTCTCTCCCCGGTACCTCCAAAATAAAATCGGAACAAAAATAAAGCCCGGGAGTGGGGGCAGGCTCCCGCGGGATGCCGCCGTGCCCGGGGCTGCTCTTACCACGTAGGAGGTGAAGGCGGCGGCGGCGGCGGCGGCCGGGTCGGTGCCGTATTGGAGGTGGGAGTTGTAACCCGGGGAAGGAGCAGTAAAGGCGGTAGATCCGGCATAAGGGGAAAAAGCGGAGCCCGAAGAAGATCTCCCGAGTTCATCGGTCCTGGGTCCGGAGATCACGCTGGTGCTGTACGCCGGGCAGGAGTAGAGAGCCAAGGACGCTGACGGCTGGTACAAGTAACCCTGAGGATACGACATGGCCAGGCGCACACATACACCCGGGAGCCCAAGGCGCCGGGATGGAGCCGCCGCGCTGCCGGGCTGGGGCCGCTGCGGCCGGGGCTTCGCGGGCGCCTCTCCGCCCTCGCCAGCCGGGCAGCGGCACCTTGCTCTGCGCCGGGGCTGCTGCTCCGCGCTGCCTGCAGCCTGGCACCGCTTCCTCCTTCTTCTCCCCCCTCTCTTCCCCCTCTCTCTCTCTTTTTTTCACCCCCCCTCTCTCGCTTTCTCTCTCCCCTTTACACTGGGGGGGGTGGGGGCTTTTTTCCCCCCCCTTTCTCCTTGCTCTCGCTTTCCGAAGGGTCCTGCCAAGATGCTAAGTTGGAAATTGCAGCTCCTGACGCCTTCTGCGCGGCCCGGCGAGGCTCCTCCTTCGCGGGGTGTTGTCAGTGGAAGGACTGGCAGGACCCCGCTGGGCTGCCGCGGCCGGGCCCAACCAGCGGGAGGGCTGCGTGCTTCCCCCGGCCCTCCCAGCGCTCAGAGGCTCAAGTGCGCCGGCTCCTGGATTGCAGGCACCTCCGAGCCGTTTAAGATCAGCTCCAACTTTCCGCATGTGCTAAATACCGCGCGGAGCCGCGCTGCGCCGGAATGCAAGCCAATCAGTATATGAAAAAAAAAAGTAGATATTTAATAAGATTTATTAGCCGCCCGGCTCCCCCCTCTCCTCTGCGTAGCCACCCCTCCCCTCGTTCTCTGCCCCCTGCCCCTCCCTCCTCTAAATCACTGGAGGTGGAATATGCGTGGGGTGTGAGACGGTCTTAGGTTTTTGGTTTGTTGGTTTTTTGTTTTTTTTTTTTTTTTTCCTTTTCTAAACCGAAAAGGCGGTTTTCGGCGCGCAGTCCCACAGCGCTGGGAGGGAGCGGGCGGCCGCGCCGTCGGGGCGGGGGCAGCACCGGGGCAGGACCTGTTGCCGAGGGGCTGCTTGGGGCTGCCCAGGGTGCGGCGGCTCCTCGCCTTGCGGAGGGCTCTGGGGACGGAAGCGGTGCTTAAGGGGTTCAGTCGTTCCCAGTGGGGAACGGTTGGGGCGGCGGTGAGTCCGCAGGAATCGTTTGGAACGGGAGAATGTGAAGAATACACCGGGTGTCGTCCCCCTCCCCAGGCTCATGAAAGGGTCGAGCGAAAGCAGATTAAAACCATATGAACCGGGATAAATCCCCGCCGATAAGGCGATGTAATCTCCTTTGATTCCACCAGATATATTTCCAACAGGAACATATCCCGGTTTATTCCCCTCTCGGTGTTTCTCCCTCTCGGCTGGGGCGCTGGTCCCGCGGTCACCGGGGACCCGCATCGCACCCCTCGGACTTTCCTGGGCCGATTTAATTAGATTGATCTAATTTATTTATCGTGTAACTTTTGCATCTCCTGGCCCTAATTTCTGCCGCCCTTGGCCGAGGCGGGCTGGACACGGAGATGCAGGGTGTGTGTGTTTTAAACCGGGCGGGGCGGGAGCTCCCCGAGCCGCCGAGGAGGCGACAAGGACAAGGACACCGCCCCGCTCGCTCTCTCTCTCCCTCCCTCCCTGCGGGCTGCGACCCGGCGGCAGAGCCCACAGTCCCCCAGCCGAACGGCAGGGCAAGCTGAGCCTTCCCGAACAGCCCCGCTGCGGGATGGGTAGGGAGCGCTCCCGAGGGGTCACAGCGGGGTGGGGCGGAGCGCACTACACTACCCAGCAGCCCGCGGCTCCGCCCCCGCCCCTCTCGGCACGTGAATGGGCGCCGTCCCGCTGGCCGGGGGCGCTCCCCGCAAGCCATTGGTCGGCCGAGATGTCACTCAGCGCAGGGAGGCGAGGGAAGGGTACGAGGCGCTGTTGCGGAGGAGCCCGGAAGCGGCGCTGATGGCGCGGCGCGCGGAGGCGCTGCGGGCTGAGACGGTCGTTGCCCAGCCTAGCCCAGCCCAGCCCATGGCGGCTGCGGGTCAGCTCGGGCCGGGCCGGCCCAGCCCAGCCCTAGCCCCAGCCGGCGAGGCGAGGCGAGGCAAGCTAAGCTAAGGTGAGGTGAAGTGAGGTGCGGGAGTTGGACGGCAGCTGGGCGGCAGCTTCTCTCGGGCTGTCGGGGCCCCGTGGCGGCGGTGCCCTGCCGCGCGAGGGCGCCCCCTGCCGGGCGGGCGCGGCCATTTGGCTGCCCGGGCCCCGCGGGGGGGTGGTGGCGCGGTGGGTCTGAGCCGCTGTCGGGCGCGATGCCGGTACCGGTGTCCCCGGGCCCCGCCGTGGGGCGGGAGCGGCGCACGGAGCCGGCGAGGTGGGTCGGGTCTGGGCAGCCTCCGCGGTGCTGGTGCTGGTGCTGGGCTGCGCTGTGTCCGCACTTCCCCCGTCCTCTTCTTTTCCCCTTTATTTTTTATTTTTGTAATGTTTTGGAGAGAGAATTTTTTAGGTGTTTTCTCTCTTCACCCCCCCCGTGGATTCCTTCTCCGGTAACCGGGAAGGTCTGGCGCTGGTTCACACTCCCTTACATGCTCAATCCACACAGGTGTGCACTTTCATCAGTTTTCAGCTGCGCCGTGTCACCGGTGCCGGTCCCAGCGTTGGTTTCAGCTCTTGCACTGAGCCACCGCCTTTCTTCTGCCACTCGAAAGGGCTCCTGCCGCACCCTCTCGCAATCCCGTTCAAGGAGCGAGGTGGCACCCGGTAAAGTTTTATACATTTAACGTTCATTTTACGTGTGAGTAGAACGACTGACTGCTTTTCTTTGCCCGTCTCTTTCCAGAGAGAAGCAGAAGTTTTAACCGTCTTCTCGTGGCATCAGACTTTTTTGAGGAGGAGGTAAGGTTAGCGTCACGTAAAATTACCCTCTGCATTTCTAAAGGACTATGGATTTTGCTTGTGTAGGCGTACATTTTGGAAACTGTGGTGAGTTCGTGCATTTCATGCATTGTGACATAATACTGGAGCTGATTAATAAATGGTAGCGATAGGACTCTTATGCCATCAGGATTGTGTCTATCAAACTGACGTTCTCACTATATTATGCCACTGTTATGTTCTTTGCCATTTTAAAAGAACTGTAGATAATTCTTCAAGATATTGAAACATTTAGTTTATAGTTCTACTGCTGTGGTTGTCACCTTCATTTTATATCAAATTTGAGACTCATTTCTTAAGGATGTCTCTATTTTCTGCTTTATTTGCACATTGATAGCTCTACTGAATGACTAGTCACAGCAACTTTTTCCTATGATAGAAGCATATTAAAATGTGAAAGCCTAGGACTAATCTGCTTTGCAGGACTCTTGAGCTCTTTGATTAAAGGGAAGAAAGAAATTTATTTGAAGACTCTTATGTGTTATTTCTATCAGTTCTATTAACAAATGCACAGCTTCAGGATGCATTTGCTGCTTCTCCTAGTTTTTGCTGAAGGTACGTACATTTGAAGGTGTGGATAAGTTCTTGGTATCAGGTGTTTGCGTTGTAGCTGCCAGTGAAATTATATAAGTGCAAGTTGATATTGGAGTTCTGCACTTTATATGTTTTTGTCATAATTTCCTAGTAGCTAAACTACTAATGCAATAGAAGAAACATTTACCATTCAGTTCTTACTTAACGATGGTAGGTTTTTACAGGCTGGCCATATGCTCTTTGCTTTGTATTAATTTGTGAATTTAAATTCAGCTTGTAAAAATAAATAATTAAGGTCACTGTTTTTATAGCCTTGAGTCTGATGGGCTTATCCTAGGAAGCTGTTTAAAATGGTCTTTGCTTACTCTAGTAGTCAGACTCCAGCAGGGTTTCTGACATGAGTGGAACTTGGATTTGAGACAGCCGCACAAAATGCGGTGACCCAAAATGTAGTGATATTTGAACTTGCATATTTATTTTTCTGCACTGGTTTCATTTGCATAATTTCATTTAGGGTGTGCAGATGTATATGGCACAGTGTAAAATAGCTTAGTAAGTTAGTCCATGAGCATATAATAGGGATCAGCTGTGAATATTTTCTTTCTGGGAGGTGAGAAAGAGGCAGGGTCATCTTGAAAGTAACAATGAACTGTGTTTTAAAAGTACAGTAAGTGGTTAGGTTGCAGGTGGCTTGTAGTGGATGGAGTTAAACTTGGGTATCTTGGATGTGATACACCTTAATTTAATTACTTTATATAGCTACTTACTGTTGAACTTTAAAATCTAACAATCCTGCTTTTATTGCGGTCTTTGAAGATCTAATCATTCTTATGTGTGTCTGAGATGTAAAACTTAGTGCAAGGAAAGACAACAGATTGGTTCCGTCATACAGTTTTGTTGGGGTTTTTTGAGTGTACTTAAAAGATTATGATGGATAATGCTGTCTTGCAAAAGAATGCCGACACAGGTGTTCATCATTATCTTAATTAAGATCCTGAGAAAATGTCATCTTTCGGCATGAGTTATGAAGGGAGATGCATTAGGAGATCATTTCAACTTTTTTTTTTTCTTGCAGGGGTAGCTGTGAAGGTGGCTGTTTTCTCAAAATATTTTTTATATTTCTTTATCAGAATGCATGACCTTATACACTGAATTTGTTTCTCTACTTCAGTTTGTGAATATGTTACCAAGAAATCTGTATGTGATACCAAAGGGAATCCTTTTTAATTAAAGCAAACATAATAATAAAAATAAAATAGTCCTCCTCACAGATAGTCTGTTCGGTTTAAAGCTGTCCCAAAATGCTAAGACTCAGATGGCAGTGGAAATTGCTGCTGGAAACTTCTAAGAGGTGTTTTATGCAATGTATTTAAGAGTATTAACAATTCATATTAATAATAGCAAAATAAATATGTGTGAATATTTATTTTTTAAAGTAAGCATGAAGAAAAAAATTTGCTCTTCTCACCTTTGCACTCATATGGAAGTAAAACTAATTGGTGTGCAAAGAGGAGGGGAGGGGCTTGTCTTTTTCTATGTTAAATCAGTACATTGTTAACTGAGCAAGAGCTAAAACAACGCATCTAAAACACTCGCTGAAGCATCGGCAGTAGAAGTCAGGGCTGCTTCCCTGCAGATACTTCCTCACGTGTGTGTTGCAGCTGGCTTCCCAAAGATGAGGTGCTGGGAGTTACAGGGTCAGTGCTTGTAGTGGAAGTGCCAGTGTTTGGTGACTCTTCACCTAGATGAACGCTCCTGGGAAGAGCTCTGTAAGGCACCCGTAACTTCTGTGTCATTTCTTCTGCCTGTGCTTACTTTGCCCAAGACTCTGCTTGTTAAACACTCTCTGTGTTTGTGGTATGAGCCCGAGGTGTAAACTCGCCAACGCAGAGAATAATTCTTTTATTCTATGTCTTGCTATTGGGTAGCTTTGATAGACTTTTGTTTTTCTGGGCAAGCCTTTATATGTAAAATCACTTTTTCTCTGCCAAAAGAAGCCTGATTATGGATCTCAGTCCTTTTTTAAATTTTATCACCAAACCTATTCAGTATGTGGAATAAAACTGTACACAGAAGCGCAGCTGGCAAGCATTTCAAGCACGTAGTTATTGTATTGAACATGTAATTCTGAAGATCTTGACAGTATCGTGGGAGAACCTGCAACTGTATTTCAGTTTCCTTGAAGTTTCCTGTAATTAGCCTAAATGTCGCGATTTGCTTGAATTTGTTGGCATAATGTGGACTAAGTTAAAGATGTCTTTTGGGTTTATTTTGCCTAAAGTTCCACAGGCATATGCAGAAAATAGACGCTCCTAATGGTTGGCCTTAGTGGAAAAAATGAAAAACGGCTTTCATGTCTAAACAAGTTTTTCACTTAAAGCAAGCCACATCTACTTCTAGTTGGCTCCTTATTGTGAAAGAGGAGCACCTCAGTGGGAACGATGGCTGTGGCTCCCTGTGTGGTTTTGTGAGACGTGCATGTGCCTGTAGCTTTCCATATGGTGGCAAATTCCCTTTCGACCGCAGTGCTGCAGCACAGTGGGAGCTCCCGTAGTTGTGATCTGGCCTCTAGTGCGGGTACTAGAGGTGGGTAACTTTTTAATGGCATTGTTGTGTTCAAAAAGGTTTGTATTTTGTCTACCCAGCTTACATATATTTGCAGTCCTTATGGCTGGTATTTGCGAGATCTCGGCATCACCTCTCTAAGGAGAAATGTGAAGCCAGGTAGCCTTTCTATCCCTACATACAAAGAATTCTTTTTAACGGTTCATAATTTCTGCTTTTTATTAATATTAATATTAATTCTCGTTCCTTAATATGGATAATGCAGATGCAAATTATTCTTGAAGCTGTTTTCTGCAGATTAAACTGAATGTATTTGTAGGGCCAGAATCTTCTTTTTTATATATATATCTAAATCATTGAGGAAAAAAGCAAGCCAGTCAGTCCTTTCAAGATGAATATAGATCATCATAACAGACTTTGCTATACTAACAGACTTGTGAGCGATCACTCTCCTACTTTTTCTGAAGGAGATGCATCATCCTGAGCTCTCTTCCCCCCCCTGCCCCCGGAGTGCAAACTAGCTTTTTCTTTTCATAAGCACGTCTTTTTCACAATAATGCTTGGCATTTCTATCACAGATCAAGAACTAGTGTTTATTCCTGAAATACTCTTTGCTGGCATCTACAGAACTTTTCATGCCCTTCGTATTTAATTGTGTTCAGAATAATGTGTGGTGTAATATGTAAGTCCTCTGTTTTCAATTAAGCTGTATTAGGAAACTATGCTTTTCTTTCATATCCCGTAGCAAAGTATCGATATCCATATGGCAGTGTGCTGGGATAAAATAGCTACAGGCTTGGCTGCTACTGTAAAGAACTAACATTTTAGCCTGTGTGATAAATAAAACTGAGGTTGCGACTCTTGGCGTATTGGAGTTGCACTAAATAATGCTACAGTGCTGTTTATTACTGGTTTCATTGGATAATATGCAGCTATAAAACCTGCTTGAAGCTTTTATTAAGACTACTCTGTCATTATAAAAAGGTGCCTACAACTTCTTTATGATATTGATGGTGCAAGAATTACTTTCTTTATGCTGACTTCCTGACTATTGTCTAGGGACGACTTTATCCTCTCCTGGTTTCTGTAGGCATTAGGTTGCATGGATGTCTCTTGGGAAGAGGACGGGTTTGTAGACCCTAGGTTTCAACAGTTATTTTTAAGGTAGTTTTTTTTTCTCGTTGCCTTTTCTAAAGTTTATTTTGGTATTTAACTTCTTATTTCACTTCAAATTCACTGTGGTATCAACTGTGCTACTGTATCCCTAACTAAAACTTAAACCAAGGTCACCCAGATACATGTCTGAGAGGATAGTGCAGAATAGCTGAGAGACTTTTATACTGACTGAGGTGCTGGAAAGACTTGATAGTGGGGCATGGACTTGGAGTCTTGAATCCCAGGTTTGTTTTCTTGTTCAATTTCTGGCAGATGGTATGACCTAGGTTTGCTCCTCTGTTTACCTAACTGGAACCCTCTGCTGTTCTTGGAAATGTTCAGATGTAAATTGGTGTCCGTACTCACAGTTTATTAGACTGTTGTGCTTTAGAGCCAAAGCAAGTTAATAATGCTGCTATTAGTTCATTAGCTAAATGCCAATATATTTACATATGATCTCCGTAGGCATCTGTTTATGGTGTGCCTCTTAAAAATGCAGAAAGGAGCTCTATCCAGTGGGATGTAGTGATAAGATAGTGCCTGTAGGATTTAACAAGTGTGCTAGATCAGTGGGTGAAGAAAGGCTAACATTGCTTAGTCTGTAATCCTTGTTTAGAAGACAAACCTACTGTCTCAATTAGTGACAAATACTGTATTTTTGTTTCAATCCCCCATTCTCCATATGTCTGTTTCTTTACTTTGTAGAATACAGCTGAGAGAGGAAGCAGTGAGGTTCATGATGGGGAAAATGAATCCAGCAGTCTGTCCTATCCTGTACCTGCTTGAGGAAGAAACCTCATAGAAAGCCAGAATGCATCTGACCTTTCATCTCTTTTTGGCTATATTAAATCCTATTCAGAGTTAATGGTAAGTAATCTGTTTTGTCTTTGTTATGACTTGTTAATTAAGGCATTATAGTAGTGGCACTTTTTTTGTAGTACTGGGTTCTGTCTCTAACAAAATGCAGAATCAATTTTTCCAGGTACATCAGCTTTAGTCCTGATTCTGTTAAGAAAATCACTTGGTGCAGATGTCGGGCATTGTAATAAGTACACTCTTTTTTCCTTTCTTTTTTATCCTCTCCAGATGAGCTCAGTGAGACTGGTCTAAGCAATCTGAAGAGGGGAAGAACAGAGTTGGATGGCAGGAGATATTTCAAAGCAGGATTCTTCTTTCTGTAACACCCAAACATGAAGACTTTATAAAAGTGATTAGGTAGAGTACTGATAATAGTGTATTATCAGTAATATTGGATGAGGTAACTATGCACTGCTCTATTGTTCAGTGATCATGTGGAGCTGCGTTAAATGAACGTATCGTAGTGCCTTAAATGAACATTATGAGTGAGAGCAATAAATCAAGAAAGCTGGTACTAGAGGAAATACTTCTAGCTTTTTAAAGCCAGTGTCTGTTATTTTTTCAGCTCTTTCCGTAACTTGTAGTTCTTTTGTTGAGAAAGATGGAATGAAGAAAACCACATTTTCATTCAAGAAATTGAAGCTTGTTCAGCTTCTTAACCAGGAAAACTTCACAGTCCTCTTAGCTGTGCAGAAAATAGCACTCACAGTGCTGACCCATGAACTCTCCATAAACATCAGTAGTGCCGCAGTGTGAGCTGCTCTTTCTTCTTGGGGCTTCCCTTGTTGGGGAGCTGTTGTGAAATGCCTGCCGTGGCACAGCCCTCTGTGACCTCTTGCATCCAAGGATGGAATTTGCAAGTCTTTTTCTGTCTGGAACTTGTGGGAGCTCCCTCCTGAGCCCACTAGTTCTTAAATATTGCAAGAAAATATCTGACAGTGTTGTCTGGGAGATGTGACTGACTTTATTGTTATTAACATTTATTAAATGCCTTACAATGAAGAGGAAGAGTCTTTGCTTTCATTTTTACAAATAGGAGAACTGGCATGTGGGAAGAATGGATCTCTTCTATCTTCTGTGATTCTTGACCCACCTAATTAGGTGATTGTCACAAGAAATAACAACCTGGCTCAGGGGAACAGCGCTGGGAGAAGATGCCGACATGTTCAGCACGGCACACAGCTTCTCCCTCCCAGAATGGTTTAATGTAGTAAGCAGGGTCTTCCTGCTGTGAGTGTCGGTTGGCCAGTGAGGAGATTTAAAAGGGCGGATGAGCTTGAGGCTGTCTATCGGAAGCTTCCTTCTAGATCTCATCCAGGGAAGAAGTGAGGTATTGTAGCTCATTTCTAGGAGCTACTCTTGTTTTTAGCAATTACTCACCCTCTGCCTCCTCCCGCTTCCTTTAACAATAGTATCCTTTCCCCAGCATAAGCTGATACACTTCACAGTTGTGTTTGCAGTTTTCCTGCAATTAGTCTTTAAGACAGTAACTATGTCTTGTGGGCTAAAGCTTTAGTTTCTTTTTTTTTTAATAGTTTATTTTGTGAAGAAAGAGAATCTGTCCAGCTGCTACAAACAATAGTGTTTTTGATGTGTATCAATAAAGAGTTCGAGATGTGCGTTTTCCATGTAGAAGATAGAGACCTAAAGCCTGCTTTAAAGGCAGGCAAACCTTGGAGAGGCTTACTTAGATGTACAATATGCCTTATTCTTTCATTTTTAAAAAAAGTATAAAGGGATTTTTTTTTAAAAAAAGAGAAAATAATTTAATCTTTTTGATTGCATTTTTTTTAGTCTCACAGTTGTGAGCTAAATATTCAGAAATATGAGTTGGTAAGGTTAATGTGATTAAAATGAATATGTGATAACGGGCTCTGCACATTAAAGATTAAGAGCTCAAATTATAGTCTCCAGAGTGAAACACTCCATGAGCATTTGCAAATTTCGTTTGTGTAAGGAATGCAGGCTTAGGCCCATGGTTGCAGTTGCACAACAGTTTCATCCTGTCTGCTGCATTTTTGCCTCGGCTTATCTGCACAGAATTCTCTAGAATGCTGTAGTGTCAGAGTGAAAATGTAGTCTGGGGTGAGGTGGGGGGACAAATGAGGAAATAATTTCAGCCAAAGCATTAGTGGTACTCTATAAAAATAGATTAGTTTTACACAAATGATTCACATTTACAAAGATCAGTTTATAGCATTTCGACTGCACAGTTAATTCTTTATGTATAAATTGATCCTTTATACAAATGTAATTCCATATACAACAATTAATCTCTTTGACTGCAAGTTGAAAATATATTATGAATTAATTTATGTAGGTATGACTTTCTTTCCCCTGTACTCTGCAGTGGTTACCTACACTAAAGTTGAGTTGGTGTGTGCTTAATGAAAATTAAATGTGAAATGTAATATGTAGAGGACAAAGAAGCATTGAAATCCTTATTGCTCTTAAAAAGACAAAGGTACTTCAGACAATTCTCCTTGCTTAATCTCTTGAGAAATGGATATGTAATTCTGTTATAAGCAATTTGGAGTGAGTGAAATTGAAATATTCTTAGAAATAGTTTAGTACTAGGTATTATTGCTCACCTTTTGTGAAGCCTAGTTTTGTTTTAAAACACTTTGCATTTTGAGAGGCGAATTTATAGACAATCTTCCCTCGAGAAAGAAAAGCATCTTGGACTTTCATGGAGAAACAAGCCTAGCTGTTGTATCGGTGAAATTTGCTAATGTTGCAACCATTTAAATAAAGTATTTATTTACATAACAGCAATGGCATTTCTCCTCCTCTTCCTTGCGGTTTTGTCCAACTGGATGTTATGAGTGGCAGTTGCAGTGACTGCTAAGTGTTTAAATGATGACACCATTATGTGAAGTGATTTTGAAATGAGAGATTCCAGCCAAGAATTACATCTGCTCTCATCTCCTTCAAATCAGACTCTCTGGTTGTGCAGATTATGATTGATTTGTTTGTGACAGATTGCAGGAAACAGTCATTGATTTTTCAATATTTTACCTTAAAATTATTTACAGTTGTAACCAAGGGGAGGTATTTCCATGGGCTGTCAGCTCCTGAAAGACTGGGATAATATTCCCTGCTCCCTGACAAGACAAATTACCCGTAATGAGTGCAGTAGCTGAAGGGTATACTTTTATTTTAAAATATGTCAATAACCCCAGTGACTAAACGAATATTGATTCAGCATAATGAAGCCTGAGTAATGTGAAAATGAGCTCTTCAAGGAACATGGTAAAGACTTTCTTTTTAGCTTGTAGCAAGAAGCTTTTCATTCTCTACTGTTAGGTAGTTGAAATGTGCAGCCTGAAACAAGCCATCCTTAAACAGTAGTAATATATGAAATACTGTAACAAAAGAACTTGGGTCTTTTGCAATAATATTCTTTAGCCAGCCTAATGGTATTTTTAAAGTGGATTCTGCATATGTGGGCATGGAAATGTATCTAAATAAACTGTAGATTTAATTTTGTATTATTGACTTCTTGGACATATTGATGTGTGTTCTATGCGATCGGTCTAATATTCTTGTCTCACAATTTAGAATAGCTGGTTTATGAGAACCTAGATATACTGTGACAAAAAAATGTAGTTACTGTACTGCACATTTTTCTTTCCCGCACCTTATAACACTGCATGTTTCTTACCAAATGAGAATTTTCAAGAAGTAATTCATTTAAATTATAGTAATTTATGCAGTGCCATAGGTGTGGTGTGGAAAAGTGACTAATAGATTAGTAAAGATGTACTTCAGTTGTGCAGGGTAAGAATTAGATTAAAGACCATGTTGAGGTACAATTTTTTTAACATTAAAAATATCGAACGCTAAAAAAAATTATCATCTAAAAGGATCAATTTGTCAGTTGTATTCAAGAGCATTGTGCAATATTGGGCAGGCTCTGCAAAAGCACTCTTTATAAAGAGCTGTGTAATCCAGACATACGCAAAAAGATATTTTCTTGAGGTGTTTTTGTATAATGTGTCAATTATGAAATAATGTCATAGCCAGAAGCATTTAGTTAGCATGTTTGGGCACGAAGATGACTTTCCCTGTTTTCTGAGGACTGACTTGAGTTGCCTCCAACTAGCTTGTGAAAATCTTCAGAAGGATATCAGCACACAGGTGATTTTTCCAAATGTCATTCCTTTAGCACAGCTAGAAAGAATTTCAGGAGGCGCTTGAGAACCTGTGTCATTGAGAGTTAAATGGCAATCTTGGAATGTGAGATATGTTCCTGTTAATTTGTTAATTTTCAGAACAATGTGATGTATGGTTGAGCGGGTTACAGCTATAAACTATTGCAGTTTTGAGAAGCTTTGTGCGTAACACCTGGGATTCACAAAATATTGGAGAATCTTTAGCAGTGAGGGAGTAATCACCTCAAACATACAGCAGTGACAACAGGAGAATTTGAGGCTTTTGGAAATAAACATTCGACTGATAACATTTAACTGCTCAGTGGTGTTTTACACATCCTGAGTTCTCTGCCTGTTCTCTTTCTTTCTGTACCTTTTGTTTTTTTGGCCAACAGCAGGAGATGGGAAGGGAAGGTCCTCTTTTGGTAGCTTTCTCACAGTAGCAAGGAAGAGGGAGACTGTTCAAGGCTGAGTGCCAGTTCTGATGCAAACTGAAGGGCAAATAAACGTTTGCTTGACCTACATCTCCTTTTCCTGAATAACACTGCATGAGTTCAGTGGTACCAAACTGAACAAAAGCAGATGCTGTTAGAGTAGAGGTACTGCTGACAGTTAAACCGAAGTGGGCTCTGCTTGCAAGCCATTGGCTTGTTTCACCTGCAAGACAGGCAACATCTCATGGCTTTGCTGCCTGTCCCAGAGATGAGTTTGCTTAAATACCCACCTGCCTTGCATCCTGTTTAGGCCTGAATTTTCTGCTTGGCACCAATGGCCAGTGGTGCATTCTGTGCTGCAGAAAGGTGACAAACAGCTTGAAAGCTTTGTGGGTGATACTGGAGATTTCTGGTGATGGTACATTGGAGGCTCTTAAGTTCATTCATACATCTTCTTTTAGTACTATAACTGCTAAAATTGCTAGTCCACTTTCGAGTGACTATGGAGGAGAAAACCAAATCATGAAGGGCTAATACTTATGGGTCGTATGGCCCCAGATGCTTGAGGATTTGAAAGTTTTTAACCCATTTCTGTTCAGTTAGGCCTGACATGAAGATGGCATCTCAGTATGCTCTTGTAGTGGGAGGGTGCTACAATGTTAATGGTATGGGAATTTTTGTGTAACTGTTTGGGTCTCAATACTTATTTAATTGTCAGATAGAGTCCACTGTGATTAAGGTAGCAACCAAAACCAATGGTTGATATTTTAATTTTTTTTTTTTCCTATTTGCCTGTGTTTTCTGCTCTACAGATAAACTGTTACTATATTCAGTTGTGTTAGTTGATGGAAGGGTGGCCAGGGGAGGGAGAAGGGCATGTAAATGTAGGAATTTGTTCTTACTGGCTAAGCTTTATTCCCTCCTCAATTTGTTGGAAATCTGAGAACTAATATGTAATGGAATCTGAATAAAAGCAGCCCATGAGTGGGCAGACAGCACTATGTAGAATTTGCTAAACTAAATAACATGATTACTCTTTATACCCTAAATTACATGTGTTGAAGTTCTGGTTTCTTTTTTGTTTCATTTAGGAGCAAATAATTGCTTTTATTAAAAACATTCTTATGTATGCAGAGTATTCACATTTTCTTGGAACGATTTTATTATGTATTAAAAGCTTTCACTAGTTTGAGTGGTCATAGTATCGCAGAATCTTTGGTGTGGTCGCGTATGGTTTATGGTGAACTGTTAGAGGGAGATAACCCTAAAAAAATACAAGGAAGATCCAAGACGCTTTGAAAGTCTGGCTTAACTGCAACAGTTAAAAAGCCATGGCTGCCTTAATGCATACGTGCTGAAATCTGTGTCTGGAATTATGGAAAGAAGTTGAGAAACGTGAACTGAATTGGTTGTTGATTGTTTTCATTTGTAAATTCTGGGAAAAGATGTATTATGCTTTGCTGTGGCCTTTAAGGAGGGTCCATAGTGCCTTTTGTTTTGTTAACTTATCTTTAAATATGAAGTGTCATTCCCAAAATGAAGTAATGTCCTTGGGCTGGTGGCAACAGCTGGAGTTGCAGAATTAATAAATAATTCAGAGAGGGATAAAGGGTAGGGGATTTTTTTTTTTTTGTCATTTGAGTTTTTATTATGTGCACACATTTCATTTTGAATGTGGCATCATTTGAATTCATTCGGTACGATGATTGCACTGACCTGTCATATTTATTTTGATGTCCCTTCGAAGGACCATATGCTCTGTCCTCAGCAGGAAAAAGAATGCCAGTTGCTAACCAAAAAGGCAGCTACGTTCCTGTAGGGAAGAAGACCCTTGCTTCCCATTGTCACATCAGTAGATGTAATGCTGCAGTGGAGCAGAAGAAAATACAGTTGTTACGTCAGTGCAGTGGCTAAATGGAAGTGTAGTCTAACGAAAGGTGGAAGAAAGGGCAAAACCCGTTTGCATCAAGGTGTCGTATGACATTAAAACCTCAGCTGTCACTGAGGGCCAGTTGGTGTGAGGGACCTGGCATGTGGAAGATGGAAAAGATTAAAGCCAGCTAGAAATCTGCCAAGGTGGAGGTATGCCATGGTAGCTTTAATGTGGGAATCCAATTAATTAGTTTGCATGTTGGAAGTAGAGCTGCCATGCACATGGCCTTCCGGGGATGCATGGGAGTTAGTCTGGTTATGCAAGGCTCAAGTCTTTTTCTTTGACCAATCCCCACTCTCCTTTCGTCTTAAAGAAGCTGCTTGCTTAGCCAAACAGAATGTTGCTTTGGAAAATTCATAAGAGTTGTACTTTTCCTCTTTGCCAACTCTGTTATTGTTGCATCTAGTCCATCACTTCTTTCAGTGGTTTCCGTGGACAAGTGGTCTATTTTCCAGAAGCTACAGAGACATCTACCAGTTTCAGGTTCAACCATGTCCCATAAGTAATGAACTGCATGATAATGAGTAGTGTCTGATTCCTGCTGGCTAATGCACTGGCAGAATTAGCAATTCATTGGTGGATAACAGGACCTTGTTAATGTTACCCTCGTATGCACTATTAACATGCCAGGATGCAACCGCAACAATATTTTCATGGTGTAAGGCGTAATTGCAACAGTGAGTGGTGATCTGTATGAAGTAGATGGTCCATTGAGCTCATGCCAGTGGCAGAAGGAAGCCAATTAAGTGCGGGTTAGTGAAATACAATAACTAGAAGCTGTGAATGTGAATGATAACTGCATGCAAAATTATTTCTTTTCTAGATCCTGCTATCGATGACTGAGCCTCCTTGAAATTTTGTTATCAGTTACTGCCAAAATGAGAAGGATAACAGGAAGAAGGAATGCTTAAATGGTTTTAATGACAGTTAATTTCATCTGTTTATCAAATGATAGGTTGCTTTTTCCTCAAAACTTGATTGTCATGACAAGATGCTTTTGGAAGTCATTGTTGTAAAATAAAACTGACAATTTTTAGGCTACAAAGAGCTATTGTATCTTTCTGTACAATGTTGTCATTATGGTAAACCGCTGGAAAGTCTTTATTTTTGAAGTAATTTAAGTTGCATACTTCATTCATTTATTTGAATGTCTGTTGAATGCCATGTGAAAAGTTTCTTGCCAGAGTTCTTTTAGTCAATGGAATAGTTATTCGTACAATGCTCAATTTATTATTGTCTAAATTACTGTTGCTTTAGTCTCCTGCAAAAATGTTTCTTTTTAGTAATTCTTAAACAAATAAGGAATGAATGAGGTTTTGTCCCCTTCATGTTTTGATCGGCATAGTTTTCCTTTCAGTGAAAGCGTCTTCAGTTTTATGAATGACACTATTACAAAGAAAGGTGCTTTTTTCCCCCCCTTTTTTCTTCCTTGTTTTTTTTCCCAACAAAAATGTCTTTTGTGAAATGAATTTTAGTATGTACACTGCCAAGACACAGTTACTGGAAGGAGAGACAGAAGCTGTTGGGAACGTCACGTTATACCAAACTAACAATTTTAGCTCTTACTTTTTCTGCGATCACTTCGACCAGAACTCAGCCTATTGCGGCTGGCTTATACTTTGACTCTGGTGGAACTAATATGTCCTCAGAGTAGCATTTTAGAGTAACTTCAGATTAATCTTTTTCTATTTTTTTCAGAAGTCTGCTTCAAATTGCTGGGATTAACTTCAGAGAAGGGAAGAGATACAGCCTCCTTTGTCAGCAGCTGTGCTGGTTAAAAGAGGAGGCTTCATGCATGCTTGCTTGTTCGCTCTCTCTCCTGGAGGTTATTGGCACTACTAGGGAAGAAAATGGAACCATTTCCTGGAGAACACCTAAACTTATTTCAGCCAAAGTTAATAATGTTATTAAATATTAGTTAACTAGCACCATGGGTCATTTTGCTGAAAGGGTGGGGAATACACAGACCAGCTGCACAGCCAGTGTGTCTGAGTGGGTGGTGTGTTGACAAGAGGTGTGCTGAGGAGCTGCTTGTGGTGTACTTTTCAGCAGGTGCAGTTGCATCTCTAAGATGCAAAAATTGGATGTGTTAGAAAGCTGTGCTGTTCTGTCATATATAATAGTCACATTTTGGGAATATACTAGGTGTTAGAAAATAAACCTGAGCTCTTTGATGAACTCTTTGTGTTATGCACCTGCAAGTGGAGAGGGATTGTGTGAGTGTGCTTAGGTGATGGGACACCTATTTCAGGAAAATTTATCTTTTCAAGGTTCATGAATGGTACACTTGTGCTTTACTTATCAACGAGGCTTCCCCAGCCAACGTGTGCCTCACGGGAACTGTTTCTGACACATGGTGCCCTGAGCTGCCTCTTGAGCAGAGGGGGGAGGATGCTCCCAGTAGCAGAGGCCACCCCATCCACTGCTCCTTCTCTGTCTGCTGTTGCATCAGGACATGCTCAAGTGTGCTGAGGCATCCAACTTCTTGATGTTCCCCATGCCAGAATTAGAATGGCACAGATGATCTCTAGTACTGGAAGGCATACTGGGTGAAAACAGTGCATTAAGCAGCTCCTTCAACACTGACCCTGTGAGAAGGCTGTAGAGTGTAGGTGCTGTCTCGCAGACTGCTTAGGCGTACAAAGAACAAGAGGCTTTCTGATCCGTCAGAAACCTGAGAGCAGCAATGCTCCTTGCGTCTCCTCTTGGGGCAATGCTGGATAAAAAGAACTCAGTTCAGTCACAGAAAGGACTCAGCTGGCATCGCGTTCGATGTCTTTTAACTGGCCCTGTGTTAAAGAATACAGGAGTATGTACTGGCCTCTTGCGTGTGCCATATGTAAAGGAGGAAAATAATGTACTATGTCTGTAAAGGAACTAGTGTATAAAGGGAAAGGGCTGCTTTGCAGGCAAAGAACCGCCTTCCCTACCATATCACAGTGCCTTCAGACCAGAGCCTGCACTGTGGGTCTGGAAAACGGTGACATGAAGAGATGAGGCCTGGCAGGTCTTAGGCCTAAGGCTTACAAAGAGATCTGGGAATGTGCACACACTTAGAAGTTACTAATATTTTAAAATTATACGTAAAAAAGAAGGCATGGTATGACAGAATGTGAAACCTCTTGTTTTTCTGCCTAGTTTGGAGTTGACTTGGCTTTGTACTGCTGTTGAGAAATTTTTGGACTCTTCGGTCGAACTTACTCTTGTTAGCCTTATACTTGCTGTATGGTGCTTGGTATGTGCGTAGTTCAAGGAGGCAAAGTGCCAACCATGTTACTTCCAAAATCCTCATCTTGCACCCGATCCGGTCTCTGCAGCTCTACAGTGGAGACGGGTGCGGCTCCAGGTGCAAGAGCTGTGCTGGCAGCCTGGGCTCAAGCCACAGCTGAGCTCTCGGCACCTGTGCTGGGTTCAGAAGTGATGTTCCTCCTCTAAAGGACTGTCAGACGTCTCCCCTGACCATGAACTAAGGGGAAATGAGCTTCCACAGCTCTTTGAAACAGCCCACATGCAATTCCTTTATCATAATAGGGACTCTTGTAGTACTGAGGTTAAAATTTTTAATGAGATGCTCGTGGTTGCCTAATAATCTTTTTCCCTGCCTAAGTCGTAATACATAGTTAAACTAGTATTGCAAAATAACACACATCTTAAATAGACCACTGTCATGAATATGTTATGCTGATGTGAGTAAAATCCAAACACTTAAAATCATCAAGTACAATAGTTAAAGCTGCCATACTGTTTATGTAGCACTAAAAGGAAAACAAAAGACAATTTTGGAGGAGACAGTTTTTTTCTTATAAAGACTTCAAATAATATATTGGTTTCAACTATACTTCCTGGCTCTTTGGTAGTTGCTGCATTCAGTGTGATTCTATCAGGATCATAAGCATAATCGGATGTTTGTTATTATTATTTCTATGTATGTTCTCCACATATGTATTGGACAAAACATAGTTTACCTTCTTACCTGGTACTGTACAGTTACTTCCTAAATCCTTTAACTTGGTTGAATAAAATGTACATTCCTGAGAATAATCTTTATCTGTAATGTGGCAGTTGATTTTATATAACTGTTTTTATCTTCAAGAGATAGTAAGACATTTTCAAGGCAATATGAAGTATATAGAGATAAAAATCAGTTAATGACAAATTGTAAGGTGTAAACTTTTAATAAGAGCAAGGAATCATTAGAAATTACTAGAAAGGGAATAGGAGATTATCTTTTGAATAAGATGAAATGTTTTTATAGGGCATATGCTTGAACAGAGGGCTGCGTGGGGTAGAGGAATTTCTTGTGGACTTCTGTGTCTTTTGCTACACCTGGGGTCAGACTGAGTAATCTTAGGTAACAAATACCTGCACAGCATAGCAGTAACTGAAAAGTTACTCAAAGTTAAACTACACTTTTCTTTAAAACCAGACTGGGGGCTGGCATTGCTTAACAACTAATTTGGCAAGGTTCCTGTCTCTTAACATCGTGCCTTTTTCAAAGATCCTCTTTCACCTGACTTCTTGGTTCTGCAGTGTTGTGTTTCATTGCTTTGGGTGGGTTTCTTTCCTTCATCCATCCTCACCCTTCCAAAAGAATCAAACAGCACGTGAACACTTCTTTTTTCAGAGCAAATATTTCTTACAAAGTGTATATTTCTACAAAGTGCAATGTTGCCTTGCTGCTAGAAATAATTATTAGGTTTAAAATAATCTGACAGCATCCTGCTGTGTATAAATTAGGGTTTTTTCTCCTCTAAGATTAGTTAGCTGGCACTCATTCACTAGCACGTTACCAAAAAAGCTCGCAAGTTGATCGCATCCGGTTATCTGCCTTTTCTCTTTTTAATGGGCTTCTTGTAGCTGTGCTGTCACCAAGGCTGAAATAAACGTGTGCATGTCATACGTTTCTAAGTTCTTTACAGCCTGGGGAGATGATGTTGGCTCTCCTGTACCGTGAAAATACTTGGAGGCATAAGTGTTTGCAGAAGGGGAGACGTTGTCTGCTCTTAGATTTCTGAATATTGGGCACCTTTGGTTTTGGCTAACCATGATGTTTTCTGCTCTATGGCAAGTGATATGTTACCATTGGAGTCCAAAATGCCAGGTATAATTAGCTCATGTGTTTGAATAGGTGTTGTTATTTTTTAACTTGTATGTACTAGCTTGTTTTCATGCAGAAGTAGCTATTTTACGTGGGAAGAATGCTGTGTGAATCAGAAAAAGCAGAAAAATTATTTAAAGTTGTGTGCTAGTCTTTTAGATTTTAAAAATAACTATGAGGTCTTTATTTCTTTGTTAGAGTTTTAACAGCTTAATGCCGACTATAAGTGCTTTACAGTCAGTCACTGGGAATTACGGGCTTGGCATAACTCACATTTTTGTTCTTCACTATATCCATTACTGTTAGATGCTGAGTAGTCAGTGCACATAGATGACTGATTTTCTGAAGTATTTTACATTTTTACATGTTCAGAAAAATACTTTGTTAAAGCAGCTGCTGGGTGAATGGGGTAATTAAAGAACCAGCCCGCTTTTATTGAAGTTGACACATGCTGCACATTGCTTAAAACTCAGTATGTGAGCAGAACATTTCCAGGATTTATTGAAGTCAGATACCTAGAGATACTGGGGAGCTTTTAATAGTAGTAGAGATAATTTCAAGTTTTACACTATTATATAAAACTGTCTTTAAGAAGAGAGTTATTATTGCAATGTATTGCTTGTGTTCATATTTTCTCTGTGTGTATGTTTTGTATAGGCACACACATCCCTACACGGAAATCCCTAAGACGTGAACACTTTTATTTGACTGTGATTGTATATCCTATTTAGTATTTATTTGGAAAAAAATAATGTTGCAATGCTGACTGAGAATCTTTATTTGCTTGTTGCCAAAAGAAATCTGCAGTTTATTGGATTTTTTTTTTCAGTTTTTTTTTTAAATCAAATGCAGTCCTGCTTAGTTTGAATGGCAGCTCTTAGAGTGTCTTGGTTTAGCAGGTAAGGAATCAACGTAAACTGAGACTTGTTTTCAGTTTAACTAAAACGATGAACCCAGTGTTCCACATCGGTAATGCTTTGCAAGTTGTGAAAAAATAGACTTGTACTTATATCACACAGTGATCAAATACACTAATAACTAATAAACTAATGTCCTCAAAAATTATTAAACAGATATAATTACCACAATTGTAATTTTTAGTGATATGATTTTCTTTTCTTCCTTTTTCTAGTGTATCGGAACCATTTTATGTCCACCTGAGCAGGTTCAGTTAATTTACCTTTCCTGTTAAAAAGTTCATGTCCTTAAAGCATCTTTGATATTCCTTTTTTAAATTTATAATTACGCATTTCAGGCAGAGTTAACAAACGTAAAAGTTTCAGGATGAGAACATTTTTTAACCTCACTTTACATGTGTTTTGTTTCCATGGCCCATGGTGAGGAGAACTCTGCCAAGGATGCCCCGCTCCCGTGGGTATCAGTGCGAATGGAGCGCTCTGAGCTGCCCCCAGCTTAGCACGTAGAGGTGTCAGTGTCTGTGCTTGGTGTAGGTACAGGCACAAAGTGCTTTGCTGAAAGAAGGAGTAGTCTCCTATGTATTTTGAGATGTTTAAGCCTTAATCACTTTTCAAGCAATATGTTTGACTTACTATAATTGCACACTAGAAAATAAAATACGCTATTAAAATACATGCTGAAAGAACATTACTCATTAGCTATGAATAAAAATGTGGAAAATTTGATTCAAAATATTAGTGTTTTTGCTAACTCTTCCCAGTTGATTTTGCATTATTTTTAATGTGGGATGTGGAAATGAAGAGGTTGTTTTCCCTTACCAGGATACATAAGGTGCTGTCTTGTATCTGTGTTCTAAACTTCTAGGACTGTATAAATGGAAAATATACTTTTTAATTTTAGCATCATGTTAGCTATGCAGTAGAGGTTAGTTTTATGCCTGGATGTCTCTGTTAGCAGGCTAAGCATTTTCAGCTGTCGGTGTATTCCAGCAAACTCATCTGATGGTAAAACCACTTCATATTGGCTTCTGCAAGTTGAAGATTTAAACTACTTGTGTGATTTAATATTTCGAGTCAATTCCCATGTGTTAAAGTGTAAACTACTAACTAATCCGTAGGAGTTTATGCAGGAGAAAGTCATTTAATTAACACTTTTAATTTCAGCTGTGAAAGAAGGTGAAAACGAGGTCTGAAGGATGGAGAGAGGCTTTGTTTTTCCTGGTTGAAGACTCACCACACTGAAAGTCTACTGATGCTCATGTACATAGACCGTCTCCTGCCTGCTAATTAGGCCTCTCCAGTGTGCTCTCCAGAAATGTGTTGGACAAGTTTTTTCAAAAAAAACACTATGCTGTCATAAATAAGGAAACGGTATGGTATGTAACTATTACACACTGCTCATTTGGCAGACTATAATTCAATAGAACAACAATGATCAGACCAGTATATCAGTTAATTTTCAAAACATTTTATTCCACACAAATTAGCTTAGGTCCTGGAGGGCAAAATGACAAGAGGTTACTCGTACACTATGTATTTAATTAATTGAAAAATGCTCAAATTGCTTTTACAGTTGTTATTAAAAAGTAGAATCAGTGTTGCCAGTGCTCAACCATAATTAGAACCCCGGGGAATTAAATATTTAGCATTAGTAATGTAACAGCACTTAGGACACAAATTTCTATTTTTGTAATGAAAGCAATACAGTGTAAGTGCAAATGGCTGAAACGACAGCTGTGACAAGCGAACCAGCCTGGGATATTTCAATAAGACACCTCGTCGGACAGCAAGTCTTACGGCATTACTCGTTTGTAAGAGATCTGCAAGTTTAAATCCCAATAGCCAGGCATTACACCCAGTATTTAGATTTCTAATTGCTCACAGGATGAACGGTCGGGCAAATGTCATGCTGTCAGTGGGGGAAGTGAGTGGTGGTTTCCCAAATAATGCCGCGGAGGTGCCTGCCTTTGTCAGCACAAGCAGAGGCTGCAGAGGGAGAAAAGAGATCTTGTTTGTTTTAAGTTTAATTACATTTTAAGCATAAGTGCTTTCAGTGATACAACATGAAAAGTCGGATATTGGGCTCTAATGAGCTGTAGTGGTAGATGGCTGGAGACCCTGAGGGATTCATTCACTAAATTAACTGGATAAAAGTACTTGGTTTGGGCACGGTAGGATGGCTGAGCTGTGCTCTAAAATCTCCCTTTCAGAGCTGTCTCTCATTCCCATTTTTGTTCTAAACAGCCCATGTAGTGACTTCTACAGCTGCCTGCTACAACTGTTAAGCTTGTCAGAAGGTATTACATTACCAGCTAATAAGTAATAAAGCATATTTGACTTCATTTCCCTTCTGTTTTTCTCTGGGATGGCAGAGGAAGGAGAGCTTGAAGCCAGTTGTGTATCTTCTGAATAAAAAATGCTGTATTTGGGCAAGGCATGCATTTGCCTTTTTAACATATGGACTTGTTTCCTAAAAATAGGACAACCAGGCAGGAGAGATGGAATGCTTGTTTTTGAAGATGATTTTGTTCCACTTGGCACCTGCTTGCACGATAGATTTTGTGTTTGAGCCGAGCACGTAGCAAGCACATACTTAATAGCACTGGACCAGGACAGTCTGTTTCTTGACAGAAGCAGGTAAGGACCAGCACTCTGCCTGTGCATTGCTGCATCCAGTGCAAGCAGAGATGCCCTGGCTGCTGCTCTCCTGGTTTGCAACTGCTTCTGCTGCAGATCACTCTGCAGAGAAAGTTTCTCCTAACTCTGGAACTAAAAAAAAAAAAAAGGTTTACCTCACACCAGAACTTGGCAAAGAGTGCCAAAGCCTATGAAAGTATCTCTGATTTGAAAATTAAAAGGGTCTTTGCCCTGATACATTTCAAATAATAACTACAGAGCATGGAGACCCTGGGCTGAGCTGGGACAGGAGTGAAGCTGCCTCAGCCCAGGTGCTGGAGCTTCTGCTACCAGCCCTGCTCAGCCTCCCAGCTGCATCCACTGAGCACCCTGCCCAGCTGTCAGCCTCCCAGCAGCACCCACTGAGCACCCTGCCCAGCCCCTGAACCTCCCAGCTGCGCCCACTGAGCACCCTGCCCAGCCCCTGAACCTCCCAGCTGCGCCCACTGAGCACCCTGCCCAGCCTTTAGCCTCCCAGCAGCACCCACTGAACACCCACCTGCCCCACACCACTACACTCTCAGTGTAATGGTTCCAAAGGATTAGGAGTTTCTGATTTGTGTGTTTCCTGAGTAGGTAATGCTTCCGAGAAAATTATCTTTTCTTTAACAGATGTGTGAATTTGGGCTCAAGGTAGGAAGGAGCACCCGTCATGCCCACCGAAGCTTTGTGGGGTGTCTCTGAGGTTCCCTGTGTGCATGAATCCCAGTGCCCACCTTGCTTCAGCTCTCTGAGTTTTTCCCTGCTTACCAGAGACTTGCACTTGAAATGCCATGTGCTTCGTTATTGGGGTGCAGTGCACAGAACTGAGGTACCAAGTGTTTGGTGTAACTGAATTACTGCTGGGTGTAAATAATTCTTATCTGTTCTTTTATAATTAAAAGCATGGCATTTTCCCCTGTCCCTTTTCCTTAGATGCAACTAGATGGCATGGGAATACTGCTAGGGTCTCGCTGGCAGCCCCGTCTCGCAGCAGGATGAGCTGCACCTGGACTGGGCTTTTTGTCCTGGCATCGAAAAGCCGTGCAGAGCCCCTTGTGTGGATGAGCAGGCAGCTGCGCTGACACGATGCTGGGGCCATTGCTGACTGTCGAGTCAGTGATCTGAGATCTAAGAAGTCTCTATTCTGGCCCAGGAAAAGTTATTTATTTATTTTCTTAAGTCTGTTTCTACAAAGCCGTTCTCTCCTAAGGTTTTTTGAGGCTTGGATTTTGTCTGTCATTGCCAGGATCAATTCCTGTAAGTCCTGCAGCAGTCGATCTCTCTCCGAGGGGGGAGTGAGGGGGGACGTGGGCTTTAGCTGCCTGGAGATTGGCAGCTGTAAAGGCGTTTTTCCTTTCTGCTTTGTTTTTGTTCTTTGGCATCTTTCTTCCAATCTCTGTACCCACTGTGCCCACTGCTGTAAAAGACACAAAAGCAGTCTCTGACACTTTGCTTGTTTCTTATCCTTTAAGTTGAGGATAAAATACTCTTTTATGCTCCAAAATCCACCAGCACCATCTCTTCAGAAGCACGTCACAAGCTACTCCGTTACCAACTTCTACCTTAAAACACAGGCTAAAAAAAATACAAACTTTAGAGAAGGTTAGTCCTAGCCAAAGGATATTCCAAATCACTTCTAAGGCTTTCCATAACCCTGGCTGCTGCCTGGCGAGTACAGCAGCGTGCTATGAGCTCTCTGGCTGGTAGGGAGAAGGTAGACAGGCTGAGCTGAAGCAGAAGATTTCCCCAGGACCTGCTGCCAGTCCAGCCTTGCCAAGTCTAACAGCCTCTGATGTCTAAGGCAGGATTTAGTTTTAGCACACTTCATTCTATTTTACTGATGAAGATAATTTTATTTTAGAAAATAAAAATACTCAAATTATGTTTTCAATATGATCTTGGAATAAGACTGCTTCCCTTCTTAAAGTAGATGTACATGCCAGAGGTGAAGGTGTGGTATCAGACGTAGCTAAGATATTGAGAGGTTCCTAGCTGACCAAACCAAATATCACTGCGTTGTACCGATAGATGATCTTAAACAAGCGTGAAGCTACTGTGAAAAATGGGACTTAAAACGTAAAAATACCTGGATGCTGCTGGAAGTTTTCCTGCAGCCCCAAGTTAATGACTATCTGATCACACGTTGGTTTTACCAAGGGGCTGTACTGCATGGTATTTCAGCGATGCAATTCCCTTCAGCTCCACAGGTAACCGAGCAATTCCCTTCTGATGCCGTGCTAGAAGAAAGCAAATGAGCTGAAAGTAAATATGGCTATGTACAAGAGTCTCTTCCTTGCTGTTCCTCCTTAAATTGGGGTTTCTGCTGATATGGACTCTCTTCTTTCAATTATTGTCCAGCATGAAAGGGTATCAGCCTAGTAAGGAGGGGTTTTTCTTTCTGTTTTCAACTGCTCATTGAGGGAGGGATAATTTCTTTCCTCTGTACCTTTTAGGTACTGCCTCTTACTTAACGGCCTAAACTCCTAAAACTACGCCACGCCAAAATCAGCTTTGCTCTTTGTTACCGGTTGCCTGTATTCCCTGTTGTATTTATGTTATTGAAAATATGTTTTATACACAAACACACTTCTGCAGTATTTTAGATTTTCTCTCAGTATCTCTTAGGGCTTTTATTATATCTTCAGTTGGGTTCTTTGTTTTGTTTTTTCATAACCTTACCTCAGGTAGTTGCCCATGTTATTAGAACCACCCGGCACTGATGAGAAGTTAGTGATGTTAGTGAAGTTTCAAGTCATATTGCTGCTGACAGCACTGAGCCTGCCAGTGTGGTAAGGACGGCAGCTCACCTAGCCGTGCTTGCAGGATTGGACCCATGGAGAGAAGGCTTTGCTACTGCTCTAGTATAAATAGCGAGGCTGGACTATTCAGAAACTCGCATCCAACTGCTCAGAAAACACTGAAATTGGGTTCCTGCTGTGTTGCGCTGCTGATCTACATGTTTCCAGACAGTCGGAAAACTTAAAACCGCGTTACTGCCCTGGCCCAAATTGAGCAAGTGAGGGGCAGGTTTTCAGTCTCGGCTCTCAGTTGTGGGGGTGGAAGCAGGGTTGCGAGGCTCTTAATGTTACACTCTCTTCGTGTGTGTGACGATGAAATGAATTGGTTAATGAGTGCCTAAGCATCTGTTCAGCCCCTGGTAGATGCTTTGGCAAGGTTCAAGTTCCCTGAGGAGGATTAGCCACCTGGTCCAGTTTCATGATATACTGACAAAGGGGACACCCACCTTTCGTTTTGCTGCAGAGGATGGACGAATGCTGCATTGTTGTTTAGCTAAATGCTCAGGGTCCCCAGGAGGTCCAAGTTTGATGTATTTTTGTAATTTAACAATTACTTTCATAAATGTTACAATTTAGATTACAGCAGAGCCTGCAACTGCTGTGTGTTTTTGTAGGAAGAATGACATATACTGACTCAGCTTGTCTCACGGTTTTGTCAAACAGACTTATTTTCCTTTTTCTTAAATGACACACAGCACTTGGCACACAATTATCTCTCTCGCTGTATAATATATAAAATCAATTTACACCATAGGGCAACAAGAAATGGTGATAAAAAGATATTTTAAGAAAAAAATGAGCATTTCATAGCCTGAACTTACAATCAGGCTTTTCAAAGAGTCTAGATTATGTTGCATGGACAGCATTATGAGTTGATGAAACCCTTGCTCTAAAAGGCTTAAATTTATATGAGCCTAGTACCACTTTACGGTTAGCATGATTTATTAGAAGTTTGACCCATTGGACGTATTGTAGCAAAGGATCTGAGTATGCTTGAAAGATAGAAACATTACACAGTTGTTGCTGAACTTTGAAATAGCTGAAATCATTCAACCAACTTGAATTAAGAAAACAGAATGGATGAAGCTTCAGCAAACTGAAAGGAGGGCTTGGTGGGGGTTTTGCCTCTGAGTTATTTGCTGAAGCTATGCAGAATCGCCAGTCAGATGTTGGCTTGGTTTTGGGGTTGAGAGGAAAGGAAGGAGGTATGTTTTTTAACCCATGGCTTATTGGATAGCAGTTTGTGGTATAAACCCTATGGTGAACTCTGTGATGCAGTGAGCCTGACTCCTCCTGCAGCTGGGAACAGGTGTGCTGAGCTCTGAAAAGAGAAAAGGCTCAAGTAGGAGACTGGCATGAAATACCTCCAGCTGTGCTATGTTTCTGTTTGAGACCCTGAAGAACCCCATGGCTCAGGCACAGCCCCAGGGCAGGTGGATCTGCCCCGCGCTGGGGGTGCTGCAGGTGCCACCAGGGAGGAGGAGGATGGCTGAGGTAGGGCAGTGCTATGGGGGAGCTGCACCTCCTTGCCTCTGTCCTTTGTGCAACCCCTGTAGACATAACCCATCAGCAGGCAGAAGCTCGAGTGCGTGGAGGAATTTTGGAGCCCCGTTTGCTGGATTTGTCTTGGTTTAGGTGCCTGCAAAGGAGAGGACACAGTAAGACTGTTTGCTGAGCTGATCATTCAGCTGAGTGTTAGCTTTGAGTGGCTCCCAACCATTCCAGCTGGGTACCCTGACTTTGGTGCGGCTGCAGCTTGAGGCCCCTCTGAAGCTGAGACATGGGATGATGTGGATGGGCTCTGTTTGTGAGGTATTTAAAAACACCTGTGCGCACAGTGCCCTCGGTCTGCATTTGAGCACACCTATGGAAATGCGCAGAAAGGAGCCATCCACCCCACTTCATAGCTCAATAGCTTGTGAGTAAAGGATGCAAAGAGATTTTGATGTTGTGTCCCATTTTGGCTTTTGCCAAATTCAGTTCAGAGCCTCAATTCTACCTCTGAAATCAGATGACCTCTCTCAACAGCACTGCTGCCTCTGCTTTCATTTCTGTGCTGCACGTTGGTGCTTCTAATGCCACTAAGCATTCTGGAGCAGCCTGCCGTGTTAGACAAACTATGATACCAAATCAGAGGGTTGCCTTTCCCTGGCTGGTCCCACTTTTTATTTGGCCTTACATAGTCAGTGGTGTTTAGACAGAAGAAAAGGTGACGTTTTGTGGTAGCTCACCAGACTCACTTGGCTTGGACACCAACAATGCAGGATGCTTTCCAGTTCTTAGAGTTTGTTTCTGAACTTTTTTTTGCAACTGATGGTAGCCCCTGTTATCAATACAGGGAGGAGCATCAAGGAATTAAAAGCAGCCCTGTCAAGAAGGACTTGGGGGTATTGGTGGGTGAAAAGCTGATATGAGCTGGCAATGTCTGCTTGCAGCCCAGAGGGCTGACTGTATCCTGGGCCACACCAACAACGTGGCCAGCAGGCCAAGGGAGGAGGTTCTGCCCCTCTACTCCACTCTTGTGAGACCTCACGTGGAGCACTGTGTCCAGCTCTGGAGTCCTCAGCACAGGATGTGAACTTATTGGAGTGGGTTCAGAAGTGTCCAGAGAAATAATCAGGGGGATGGAGCACCTCTCCTATGAAAATAAGCTGAGAGAGTTGGGGTTGTTCAACCTGGAGAAGAGAAGGCTCCAGGGAGACCTTAATGTGGCCTTTCAGTATTTAAAGGGGGGGCGTATGAGAGAGTTGGGGACAAACTTTTTAGCAGGGTCTGTTGTCTAATGGCTTTAAACTGAAAGAGGGTAGATTCAGACTAGATATAAGGAAGGAATTTTTTACAGTGAGGGTGGTGAACTACTGGCACCGGTTGCCCCGAGAGGTGTTAGAAGCCCCATCCCTGGAAACATTCAAAGTTAGGTTGGACAGGGCTCTGAGCAACTTGATGTCGTTGAGGGTGTCCCCGCTCATTGCATGGGGGCTGGACTAGATGGCTCTCAAAAGTCCTTTGCAACCCAGATGTGATTCCATGAAATAATGATTGAATAGCTAGTCTGTGGAATGTGACCAGCAGACTGTGCAAGACCAACATGGTAGAAAATTCCTGTTCCTGCAAGTTGTTCTTGTTACACCTTTTCCTCTCCTTACATTCCCCAAACAAGTATTACCTTCACAGGATCATGCATGTTGGGACCGCAGGCAATACATGTTTCCCCAGTAAAGATTTGCTTTGGTGTAAGCATCCTTGTGGCTTGAGAACAATTAGTGTGACAAAACTTTCTGATGAGAGAGTCATAGTAAATGATGCACAGTGACCACTGAAAGTTTAATAAAAGAACCCAACCAACCAAACAAGTAACATCCTGTACATTGCTTTCCCTTCTCAGCTAAAATGTCTGTTGGAAAGAGAAATTCTTTCAGATTTCTAAAATCTTGTGAGACACCAAACATCTGAAGCCACAACCTTTTAGCTGGGTGTAACAGGACCCACGCCGCTTGGTGGGGTTTAGTGCTGCAGCTGGGTCCCTGAGGTTCCTGGGATCATTTTACTACGGCTGCTTTTGTCTGGCGGATCGTAGCAGTCTCCCAGTATGTCGTTTACATACTACAAAACCATTCATAGTTCATTTGATATTCACCAGCACCAACTCAAGTCCACTTTCTAAGTAGTTCTGAATTTCTGCATGTGTTTTAAATATATTGGGCTTGCCAGGAGTGAGAATAAGCAGCACTGGGATTTTTTTCCTTCTGATTTTTGTCACTTTTTCTTTAGGTTTGCTTGCTTTAGAATATCACAAGTAGATTTCTTCTGTGCTTTCAAACTGAAGTGTAAATCTACTACCAGCATTTTCTAGGTAATGGATGGTTTAACGAAACTAGATGAATGAATATGTTTTCAATTAAATATGGCAAGATACTAAATAAAAATTGTTAAGGGGAATCTCGCTTGGCTGTGTGCTTATAACCTCTGAGATGCTTAATGAATGAGCTTTTTCAGATGAGGTTATATGGATTTCTTTTGCTTCCATAATCAATCTTATTATTCACAAGTGTGTCCCTCCTCGCACTGTGGAAACCTGTCTGCTTGTTGGTAAGTGCTGATGTGGATGAGCTGGGGAAATTAGTAGGATCCTTGTTGGCAATCTAAACTCCCTTCCACGGGCTGTGCCTGCCTCGTCATGTCTGCAAGTGTGCACAAAGGGAAAAAATCCCATCTTGTTAAAGACTGAGCTTGTCTGCTGGAAAAATGCCCATTTGCAGGTGAGAAATTGTCTGTCTCAGTTAGGACAAGGGAACTAATTGTTTGGTCCTGTCTGTTTTTAAGCGCTTTGAGCAATCTGGGCTCTACCGCTTCCTCTGGGAGATTAGGTTGCTTAATACAGCGGAGTCCCAGGAAGTTGGTTTCTTGCCCTGAGTATTCAATTTAATTTTTTTTTTTAATCTGAAGCTGGCAAGAGAAACACAATATTTTTCAGAATCGGGGTTTGCTACTTTCTCAGGATCTACTGAGCAGTTTGCAAACACGCATGTCTCCAAGAGAAGTAAGTGTCTGTAGGTGGCAACCAGGTTGCAATGGTTCTGATGGAGCTTTCTCTAGTTTCCTACAGAGTCCTCATCAGTTTGGCCTTCGAAAGTCCTGACTGGTTTCTGTAGGGTATTATAACATGTGTGACACATTTACACATAATTACTTTGACCTTTCTGCAAATCCTAGGGCTAGTAAAACTTTGTCAGGGAGAAAAGTATGTAAAAATGTGAACATTTCTAAAATCTGAGTAATTAGGAGGAGATGGGGACTGAGTGCATAAGAGTTTTTGTGTCTCAAACACCTTGCGACTCTGGCACCAGCACTCACATTGCGATGGTGGAGATGAGGAATGGTCTTGCACCAAAGCTTGTGACTTGGGGACAGAATACATGAGTTTTGCTCTGCCTTACACAGATTTATTTTGTGACCCTGTACAAATCACTTAACCTCTTTCTCCCCACAGTCCATAGAAGAAGGATGGTGTTTCCCTATGTCTCAGAAGTGCTGGACACTTAATTCATTAGCGCTTTTATAAAGTATCCTCCGGTCTTTTAGAGGAAAACACTGCATGCCCATGAAGTCTTAATGTTGATTCATGTACAACTTCCAAGGCCTGGGCCTTAACTCCCCAGAGCTGAGATAAAGACCGTGGCTGACAAGTTCATCTTTATCATGGACCTAAATCTACTCTGCGCAGAGCAGACTTGCAGAAAAGAAATTCCCCCCAAATATTGAAAATAATCATAAACCAGAAACATTTTACTATTTAATTGTGTGTGTATGTTTACTTTAAAAAGATACATAAAAACTTCCCTATGCCTTTTGAAAGTGTCTTGGCCCCACTAGCTGAGCCCTGTACTGATTTTGAAGGGAGCCGAGGAAGGCGCTGAGAGGAGAGGTATTTTTTTCAATCAGTGTTTTATCTTCCTATGTTTTCTAGCTAAATTTAGAATTGTTAGGAGATATTAGTTATTTAGATAAATGTTATCAGATTCAGTGTGGTGGGGCATGTTATCTTCCATTGGCATAATGTCATAGGACAGTGTAATATGCCAGAACTATTTTATTGCAATGGCTTCATGACATAAATGAGATGAGACGGGTTGCAAATCAAATTTGCCATACCTACCTTTAACATACACTAAATGAGCTAATACCATAGATCAGGCACTGGCAAATACAGTGTTACTGCCGTGGCAGAGGTATGGGCTCAAATGTGAGGTAGGCTATGAAGGACAAGCAGTTTGATAGTTAATTGTTCCCATGTACATCATAATATCCTTTGTTAACTTCGATTAAAATTTAGTTTCAGCTCAAGAAAGATAAATATTGGAGGAGGCAGCCTGCTGCAGATTTGGACAAGACAGAGTGAAGGCAGAAGCACACTTGATAACCGTCTCTTGTTGCCTTTTACTTTGTTAGGGCTGTAACTTCTCATCTTTAGAAACACGAAGTATGACAGACTTTCCCTCTTCCAGTATCTCTCACGTCTACCATAATGTATTGTAAGAGAATAGGTTTCAACCATTATCAGGTTAATTTTAAACTTTGGTAGTAAAACTTAAGAATGTTTAACTTCCCATGCAAATCAGTAGTAACTCACTAGAAGCTGAGGTACATAAGGAAAACGTGCCCTCTGCTTGAAACACTAAATTTCTTTTATTTGTTGCATGATGAGCTTGGGTAACTCTATGTAAAGACATTGTTCAGTCATGCTTATTTGGAAGGCTTGCTATTGAGGAATAACAATGAAGCCAGGATAATTCATCCAACAATTAAATATATTAGCATTTATTTCAGTAGCCCAGTTTAATCTTAATTTACAGTTAAAGCTTCACATATAATTATGGTAATTAAGTTATTTGGTAATTGTAGGTTGAAATAGGGTTGTAATGGGGATGTTAAAAACTTCTTTAGGTGGCTGAGGTTGCTACTGAATTTTTTTTGGGGGGTGGCAAAGAAGAGGCACATCATTTGTGCAAGAATGAAAAAGGCATGGATTAGCAGGTTATTCTCTACAGAAATTCTTAGATCAGGCCAAGATTAATTGAAAGGCCATCTTTAAATTGAAAATATTAATTTCTAAATGTTGAGGTATGTTTCTCTAAAATTAAAAATAATTAAGTCTATGTCCTGAAAAATATGGTAATCTGAGGCTGTTGTGTTTTCAGCATTCAGAAAAGGAAAAAATTACACAGCGCAATACTGAGAAAGCCTAGCTTAGATCGGGGGAAGGTGGAGGGAGGAAGTCAAAAGGGGGCTGATTGCATAGCCACTGAGAAAATATGTTCTCAGGGTACAAAAACCTCTCTACTGTTAGAACTGCTGAAGCTGAGGAGGATGTTTTTATAGCAGATCCCCGCACAGTCTTCCTTAAACTTGGCCTTGGGCTTCCTTTGTAATGTAGTCCCATGGATATGGAAATCTCACAGTAGTTTTGCTGTCTTGACATAAAATCTAAGAGAATGATCCTATGAAGAACCAGATCAAAGGGTCACACTTTATTTGCTTCTTGCTTCAAGAGAAAAGAGTATTTCAGCCACGAGGTACTAGCAGGTTGTTGGCTACCGTGTGTTTCCCCTCTGTTTCCTGCAGAGGGAATACGAGTGGCTGGTGACCTTAACAGTTTTTCACTGCAGGAAGGCTTTCAAGCATCCATTTTTTTTAATAGTACAAATACTAAGAGACTTCTGTTGTACATGTTATGCTACATTTGTTAGATCTTCAAAGCACGTGTATAAGGTATCATCCGCACACACTGTAAGTTCGTAGTTGTTTCAGCATTTTGGTAGATTACTATGTCTTTATGAAATAATAAAATGCATGGGAGTTGTTCATCTTCCCCTCTTTAACACATTGGGAAAAAGAAACTCCCAGCTATACTTTGCAAAGGTCTTTTGTTTAAAATCTCTTTTAATGATCTGAAGACCTGCTTTTCTTCTCTTGCAGTTTCTTGTGCCACAAGTTGAGATGTTATGCAATCTTCCAAACACTTTGTTACTGAGTTTACATTAAATCTCTAATCCAAATAGAATCCATATTTTAAACTGTCGAGCACACAACAGGAAGATTTTTAGACCCGCTTATGTTAAGGGAAGGAGGGTGAGGGTGTACACACCCAGGATGGGCTGTCAACTGTGGGGTAAGCAGAGGGCTGAGGATCTTGCAGGGTGGTGGAGGTGGGAGAAAGGGAAGGAGAGGTCCCTGTGGCAAGGCTCTAAAGTTGAGCATAGGGCTGTGGTGAAAGGGGAAACAGGGCGTGTTTGATTCCCTTGAGAAAATACTTTTCTTTTTTTAATGTTTCTTCTGTTTCACAAGTCGGGTCATGTATGTCAATAGTCAGGTGTGAAAAGCTTGTGGGTTTGTGTTGATCTTGGAAGTCTCACGGCTGTGAGAGTGGAGGCAAAACCTGTAGCCTGGCTCAAAAAAATGAATTTGTTCATTTTTATGCTGCCCATGTCTCCATTGTTTTTTCTATTCCCCAAAGAGACACATTCTCCTTATTTCTGTTTCACTTCACTCTGCACAGTCAGACTTTGGTTATTAGAATATCTATTTAAAAGCAGAAGTAGTTCTAATTTTTTTTATGCATATATGTTGGTAAGCATGACATCTTGAGGAATGGAAATTTGCAGCAGCGTATAAAAATGACCAGACCTGACTACTTCATTTTTTTTATCCCTATTTTATCAACAAAAGAGGAATAAAGATTTTGGGGGACATAAGAGAATGGAAAACCCTTTAAGCTTCTCCCCAGGCCACAGTCTCACTGGCATGCTGTCATCAGCATCCCATTCAGACAGATTGCCTTAGACATTTGAAGATATTCTGAACCTTGATGGGAAGGGGAGATGAGCTTTGTCTTCTGGAGCTACCCAGTGAGCTGCCCTCTATTAATAGTTTGTACTCAGCCACTTTTCATTTTACATTGATGTTTCATTTAATACAACGTATTTTGTTTTCTGTGAAGTAGTTGTGTAGTACTGATGGAACATGGACATGGCTCTCCTGTGCAGGGGGCAAGAGTCAGAATTTGCCCGGCAGCTGCCTTCCTGGAGAAGCAGCTGTAGGAAAGGATCAGAGTGCCGTGGAGAGGCCAGTGGGCCAGACCAAGTGCCTAATTTTAAAGCTGGATCCTGTAGCACTGTTAGTTTTCATTGGGCTACAGGATGGTTAGTGAAAACAGAGAACAAGCTCTTAATACACACTGTCTCCCTTGGAGACACTAACATGGAAAGACTGTCTCTGGCTGCAGTCTGTTACAAATGAGGCCCTGGGAATTTTATGACTTGCAGTTCAAGAAAAGGCTCAGTGCAAACTTTAATCGGCCTGGACAGATTTGTTACTGGAGATAACAGGAAGATATTGGTCTCTGCAATATTGTATTTGTTCTTGGGGGTAGGTGGGATTTAAACTTTCATAGAATCATAGAATGACCTGAACTGGAAGGGACCCAAAAGGATCATTGAGTCCAGCTCCCATCCCTACACAGGACACCCCAACATTCACACCATGTGATTGAGGGCATTGCCCAAAAGGTTCTTGAATACTGGCAGACTGGGTGCCGTGACTGCTTCCCTGGGGAGCTGTTCCAGTGCTCCACCACCTGCTGGGTGAAGAACTTCCAAGATCCTCCTTTTTGTTTGACTTCAGCTTGAATGTTTTGCTTAATTTATTTTTGAGTAACTAGAGTATTTGGAAGTTTAGGGTGGATAGAGAAAGATAGACAACAGCTGGTAATAATAGTAGAACCTTTTATGCTGTCAATTTAACAGTTGTAAAACAATTAGGGAGAATTATGTTAATAGCAGGCTTTGTTCACACTTTCCTTGCCTGGTTTTCCTTTTCTTGTGACATGCCTTTCTTACCATGCTCTACGAGCATGTAAACAGTAGAGCTCTCTGTGTTTGTATTGTGTATGGTCAATGTTATCCTTTAAACCATGGCTGGATGTAGATCTTCTAACATTTTCACAAATCAATTTTCCAGTGCTCTGGCTATTGCATTTTAATGTGGCTGCTCCTAAACAAACAAAATCATGTTTTTGGGAAGCTAAGACAGGCTAAGAAGTGATTTGTATGGGAAATAGTGGCTGATTTGCTCGGACTGCTGCAGCTGTTTCCTTCTGTGATATGAACAAAACCCCTTCAAATCAATCGGATCCATGTTGGCTGAGCCCTGCTACCCATGCAGAGGTGCCGCTGAGACTTTCCCCCCTCTGGTGGGAAAGTAGTTGTGCCAAGGCCTGCTGACCCACGCTGAGATGTTGCTTTTGTCTGTTGCTCCCAGTTCTAGACCATGGTAAGGATCCACCAGTACTGAGACTAATCCGGATAGATGTCACTTCCCGATAATGCAGCCCACATTAAGGGCATCCCTTGCTGCTCTCCCACACCACGTCGCAGCATTTCCTTCCACCACTCTCCCTTCCCATGCCCAGGGCTCCTCCAGCTGGAGCCTTTGGCACCTTGTCACCTAGAGAGCCTCACCCATGCACGAGACTCTCCCTCGTACTGGTGTCATGTGAAGTCTTCGCACTGCACGAGAGCAGTGATCTGACATGAAGTAAACACTTTTCTATCTTTTCCATTCAAATTACAGAATTATTACATTGGAATTAAGACCATCATAAATTATTTGTTTCCCCTCAGTCCCAAGACAGTGACTAGATCTGAAAATCTGTATGTTAAATTCCTCCCTTCTCTGCAAAATAGCTCCTATACGTAGAAGGTCCTTTAAGAAAGAAAGATTCCCAAACTCCATTTACCTTGACAGCTGTCACTCGGCACTTGTAGTTGTCACAGCAGTGTGTAGTTTTTCATGAATTACCAGCACCAGTCTTTTTTTCTCCTTATCAGTCATCAGCCAGGCCATTTCTAATGGCTTCTGGCAGCTCATCGGGGAGATCGGTGCCATTGAATCATGCCCTACCAACTCCCCCACCTCATGGTGTGACACTGTTTACTGCTGTGCCTTTTCCTGTAAATATTACAAGCAGTGCGCTAACGGGAGGAGTGCGTGGGAATGAAATGGCTTAACCTTGTAACAGTTAGCTGGGCTGGCAGGTCTGCCTTGACTGATAATTCACAAGTCCTCATATTCCAGTTACTTTGCTAAATAACATGTAGACATCCCACTTTGAAGTCTTGTATATGATAGTTAATTAGACAACATTTAATTTGGCTTAACATTTGTGTCAGTTTTGTGGAAGTGAGCCTCCATAATTAGGGAATACAGATCAGGTTTCTGTCAGACTTATAACCTCTCACTCTAATTTAATGCTCACTCCTCCGGTGCCATGTCACACTGGGTGAGTAGGAGTTTCCCCCCCTCTGTCTTTTCCGCTTGACTAGTAAGAAAGTTGCCCGTATTACACAACTGACAGCAAATGGGATTGTTCACGGAGATGTAAGGGCATATGATTTGCTAGTATTTAACAGTGAAGTCATCCATCAAAACAGATTACATGATCAGAATAGGTGTAAATAATGCAATGCCTTGCATTACACAAGCCTGGAATTTGGTTAAAACTCCATGTATCGAAGGTGCCCGATGTAGGTTTCTGTGATGTTTTTCAGTAGAAATGCACATGTAAAATAGACTGTGGGATTAACAGTTTGCAATCAGGAAGGCTTTTTCTGGTGTGTTTGAATAGGCCCTTAAGAAAAGGGTGCTTTCCATTTGAAAATACTTCTGTCCAGGGTGATTAAAAATGTGATGATATTTATTGAGTAGTTTATTGATTCTTTTTTGAAGATTGTTGGGTGTGGCATCAAGTCCATACACAGAAGCACATTCTACATGCCAAGATGATCTTGGCATCTAGAACAAAAAAGATGGTGTAGAGTTCTGGCATTCGGAAAAATGACATATATATATAAAACCCCGCGAAGTCTCCCCAAGTGATGCTCTGACCAGTTTGTTCTAAAGTTACAGTCAAATATAAAGATATAGTTCTTACCTGTTTTTTTGTAGTGAGGCCAAGAGATTTCTTTAAAGATAAAGATCCAAATGTAGCACAAGTTTAATTGATATTTTCCTTTCTCCCTCTATGCAAAGGGAGGTTTTTGGGCAGATGCTTGTTGTTACCATATGCAAGCAGAGTATCTGGCAGTCATCATGCTCCTTTGAACCTAATGCATGTAGTTTGTCCCTAATTAGAAAGGAAATGGCTACTTTTTCTCCAGCTTACACCAGTTACTGCCTGTAAGCAAGTAGCTGGTGATGCTCTGTGGCGAAGCACTGTGCACCAGGGTGCTCTGAGGCCACCTGAACTGAGACAACTAAGCCAAGGTCTTCTCTCCATCAGCTATTTGCTGCTGATCAGATCATGGGGAGTGTTCAGCAGAGAGAGCTTTTAACCAACTGGTTATAAGGTTTCCTTACCCTCCTCTTTCTCTGCTGTGAAATTTTCTTAAACATTCCTACTTCATTGATTTTTTTTATTTTATTTTTTTTCTTGAAAGTGAGGAAACTTTTTGGTAGCAACCCAGTGCTATTTTGCCCTCAATTCCCCATGAAGATTTTCCTTCAGAACAGTCATTCCTCGCTGTCTTCAGCTTGACATTTTAATTCTAAAGCTGGTGGAGGACTTCTGTGACCAAGAGCTTCTCAATTCGGATCTTACTATATCAATAAATTAGTAAAAGCCAACGCTTTTTCCTATGAGCTTTCATTTACTCATAGCCTTATTCTGTCACAGCTACAGCATTATTATTGCACACCACAGCCCAGGGAGACCCAGTATCTTCCCAGTATCTGGTGGGTCACAGAAACTATTTCTGTGGGCTTGTTTCTGAGAAGTTGAACTGGTTCTGCTATTTGTGTGTTGCTTTTCCGAACATGTCAGAAGTGTCTGGGCATCTACTGCATCCTGAGGAAATACTAGATGGATCTAATCTGGGTTTATGCTGATTTTGTGGGTCAAGCTATGACTTAATTGCCAGTTGTACCATGAAAATATGTAGCAGATCAACAGTGCATAGTGTTCAGATTTTAATCAACACAGCTGCTTTCTGACCAGTAACCATGATGCTGAGTGTCCAGTGCATGTACAGGAATGAACATATTCCCTTGTTAATTAGCGAGTACGAAAAGGGAAACTTAGTGCCTTCTTTGCTTCAGTCTTTAACAGTAAGACCAATTGTTTTCTGGATATTCAACCCCCTGAGCTGGAAGACAAGGGAACAGAATAGAGCCCCCATAATCCAAGAGGAAATGGTTAATGACCTGCTACTCCACTCAGACATGCACGAGTCTATGGGGTGGGATGAGATCCATCAGACAGTTCTGAAGGAACTGGCGGAAGTGCTCAGCAAGCCACCTTCCATCATTTATCAGCAGTCCAGTCTGACCTCACTGCCAGGGAATGTTACGGAGCAGGTCATTTTGAGTGCCATCAAATGGCACTTATAGCATAACCAGGTGATCAGGTCCAGACAGCATGGGTTTAGGAAAGCAAAGTCCTGCCTGAACAACCTGATCTCCTTCTATGACGAGGTGACCTGCTTAACAGATGAGGGAAAGGCTGTGGGTGTTGTCTACCTGGACTTCTGTAAAGCCTTTGACAGCATTCCTCTGGAAAACCTGACTCTTCATGGCTTACATGAGAGTAATCTTCACCTGGTAAAAAAAATGGCTGGATGACTAGGCCCAAAGAGTTGTGGTGAGTGGAGTTAAATCCAGTTGGCAGCCAACCACAAGCAGAGTTTCCCAGGGCTCAGTTTTGAGGGTGGTTCTGTTCAATATCTTAATCAGTGTTCTGGATGAGGGGATCAAGTGCTCCTTTGGCAAGTTTGCAGATGACACCAAATTGTGTGTCGATCAGATTGAGGGCAGGAAGGGTTTGCAGAGGAATCTGGACAGGCTGGATCAATGAGCTTGGGCCAACTGTGTGGTGTTCAGCAAGGCTCAGAGTTGGGTCCTACATGTGGGCCACAACAAACCCATGGCTTGGGGAAGAGTGGCTGGAAAGCTGCCTGGCGGAGAAGGAGCCGGGTGTGTTGGTCAACAGCGGCTGATATGAGGCAGCAGTGACCCAGGTGGCCAAGGAGGCCAACAGCATCCTGGCTTGGATCAGCAATGGTATGACCAGCAGGAGTAGGAAAGGGTACTGTACTCAACAATTGTGAGGCCGCACCTCAAATCCTATGTTCAGTTTTGGCTCTTCACTATGAGAAAGACATTGAGGGGCTGGAGTGTGTCCAGAGAAGGGGAACAAAGCTGGGGAAGGATCTGGAGCACAAGTGTTGTGAGGAGCAGCTGAAGGAATGGAGACTGTTTAGTCTGGAGAAGAGGAGGCTGAGGAAGGTTGTAGTGAGGTGTCAGTCTGTTCTCCCACATAAAAAAGGGTAGGACAAGAGGAAATGGTTTCAAGTTGTGCCGGGGCGGTTTGGATTGGATATTAGGAAATATTACTTTACTGAAAGGGTTGTCAAGCACTGGAAGAGGCTGCCCGGGGTAGTGGTTGAGTCACCATCCCTGGAGATATTTAAAAGATGTTGCAGATACGATGCTTAGGGACATGGTTTAGTGATGGGCTTGACAGTGTTAGGTTTATGGTTGGACTTGATGATATTAAGGGTTTTTTCCAGTGTAAACAGTTCTATATTACGGTGCAATTCCCTTAGGATGTTTTGCGTGTATTTGAGGTTAGTATGCTGTTCCTAAAGACGTGAACTTTTCTCAAATGCAGTTGTCAGTTTTGGTCTCTGAGTGAACAGTGATCATCTTGTCTTTACCGGGGTATGCAACTAACCAGTGTAAATTTGCTACCCAGATTTGTTAAATTAAATTCTAGACTTATAAATGGTCATTCTTGTCTCTTCTGTAAATCCTTGAAACCATGATTTGCATGGAAATCAACAATATGCCAGTTTAGTCACAGAACATTTCCCTTTACATAATAGTAAATAGGACATAAATTAACTCATGTAATACCAGGGGTTTAGGGTGTGTGTGTGGAAAAGTATTGTGAAGGTTTTATTCAAAGGCCGGAAGTAGAAAAAAATTAGAGTAATAATTGTAATGAAATAATTTCTCTTTACAATCAAACACAGGGTTATACAGCATACATCTGTACACCTGTGGATTGCATTTAAAAAAGGTTATGTTTTCTCTTATGTCCAGTAACAAATACTAGCAGGCTGAAGAGATGCACATAGTGTGCTCTGAGTGAGAATCCACCCAAGGTTGAAACCTGGAACTTAGCGGGAGGTGAAACATCAAATATGTGGGAAAGGAAGGAGTTCAATAACACATGCCCTGAGTGTGAAGTACTTGGATGTGTAACATGTTGTATTTTGTATATAAACAGAATGCCAGTAGGATGAGTTTAACTATGGTGCCAATACCACTCTGACATCCCTCCTGGATGGAGGAACTCCTTTCCCTGATGGGTTGCAGAGCCGTACAGCCCAGCTTGCTGCTGTAAGCAGCAGCCGCGCCAGGTGTTTCGGAGGCGGGGGAGAAAACCCTGCAGTGCTCTGACTTGAGAAGTGTAGTCTGAGTGTTGTGGTAGTAGTGAGCCTATTCAAAAAATTCCTCCTCTAGCTGAGACTTGTTTGTTTGATACAGAATGTGTACAGGTTTCTTCCTTTCACTTTTATTTTTTTTTTTTTAACTGAAGGATTTCTCTGTGGAAATAGATGAATGTTGCTGTAATAATTTTGTTTTGTGGAATCCTTTCTCTGAGAAAGGTACTTACAAGCTTTGAAACTTTATAGTCTCCAGCATCATACATGCTTTGGATCCCTTATGTATCAAATATAGTTCATGGCAAAGCTAAAGAAGTCAGTGTCCTATTGAAAGGCCCTTTATGTCTTGTCTCTTCTTTGTTCAATGGGGAACAAAGTTTGTCATCCTGAGACACCAGACCTTTGACGAGGCTCAGGTAACCTCTGACAGAGCACACGGTGCTAACAAAGAGTCCCTGTCAGCCTTTGTAGAAGACGTTGAGACTTCAGACAGTGTTGACTTTCCAGAAAATGAGGAGCGCATTGGTGGAGTGCTAGACTGTGCTTCTTTGGATCTATCAGTTCATGGAGGAACAGAAGAAGCTCAGCATGAAGATGAAAAGATGACAGCAGCAGCAGTATCCCAGAAGTTGTGATCACACAGGCGGATGAGATACGTGATAGACAATACTTGATATAAAATTCCTTTTTATCTTATCTGATTTGTATTTGTGGCTGTGATCAGAAATACAGCTTGTTGTTTCTAATTAGTTCTTTAATTTTATTCATGTTTTGAATTTAGCAAAATTCAATGTCCTGTTGGAAACATTCTCCATCTAACTCAAAATGCATTTAAAACTTTATTTGCTTTAATCAGTGGGATTTTTAATCTTATTATATGCTCCTCAAAAATGAATATTTCCTTGTATTGTACAGTACATATTTACATAAATTAGTGTTAGCCTTGGTTATTCTGCCAACCATAATTTATACGCGTTTTAGTTTTATCGTAAAATAAAATCTTGCCGCTGATATTCTGGGACCATTTTTAGCATCATAGCAAATTACCTTGGGAGGAACTATTACACAGTCAGTGAACTATCCCACTTGAGTTTAAAAAAAAAAAAAAAGACACCAAACTGTGTGTCAAATGCTCAGCTTTTACCAATGAAACCAGTCCTCCTTTTTTATTATATGCTTTTTATTGCATGCTTTTGAAATTTGTAAAAAATGCATGTAAAATTTACCCCCAAATTAAAATATTTTTAATGTTTAATTCTTTGGATAAATTCTTGCCTTGTTTAATTACTTTTTAGGTGTTAAGACTAGTTTCTCCCCCTACCAGGTTTGTTTATTTATGTATCATTTCTACAGAAGGTTCATTTCAAATATTGCACTGGGAAATGTTGACAAAACATTTGTCAAGAATTTCTTTGAAGCAGTATTGCAAGTACCTAATTTTCCAAGGTACTGCTCAATATAGCTCTTGTCTCTGGGACAGATGGACGCCCTAAGTCTAAATGAATTGCATGAGCTCTCCATTTCACTGCCATAAAAGTGAAATATAGAAATATAATGAAATAAATTTGCTACAGCTTCCCCCCTTCCAATAACTTCTTTTTCTTTTCTGTGTGGTTTGAGGCAAGAAGTAACTTTGCTATTATTGACCAGTTCTCTGTACCTTGTGGTGTCGGTGGGAGGAGAGAGAGACTGACACTTGTGATTGAGTCTCATTCCCAAGGTGCTTCTTCTGAGGTTAGCATTGCGTGGAAGTCTGCTGATCCTTTTCTGAAGAGCCATTTCAGTTTATGGGGCTCCTGAGAGAACTGGTGACAATATTTCCAATTGTAAAGTTACTGGGTTCTGGGCAATTACCTTGCTTGACCAAGTCAGTGAAAATTTGTTGCTTTCCCTAGTAACCAATGGCAGCTGAGTCATGAATGAAAGATTAGTTTGATTGGGGTCCGGTCAGTGGTCGCTGAGCAAGAAAAACAACGGGAATACCCAATGAAGTTCCTAACATGCTGAATTTGGGGTTTTGCTGGAGCCCAGGTACAGCTTAGAGCACTTGTCACAGAGCTCAGTGTAAGTCTTGGCATTTATTAGTGCACTGATCAAAATAGCAGCTGAGTTCAAGGGTTGTCTCTAAAGAAGTAGCAGCTTGTATTGCCTCATGCTGGTCACATGAAGCCTTTCAGGGCCTCTGCTGACTTTTGGATGCACAGATAGCAAGAACGAGAAACTAATTTTGTAGACAGTAAGACAGCAAAAGCCCAGGGAAAATGATACTGGACAGCTGCCAAAGACACCTACTGCCCCAACACCCTTTCAGTGAAGAAATTTTTCCTAATGTCTACCTCTAAACCTCCCCTGGCATAACTTGCATCATTTCCTCTCATCCTATTGCTGTCACTTGTGAGAAGATGAAAGTGGGAGGAGCTGTTAACTCTTGAGGGCAGAGAGGCCCTGCAGAGGGTTCTGGGCAATCACCAACCCCATGAAGTTAAACAAGGGTAAGCGTCGGGTTTTGCACCTGGGACAAAGCAACCCTGGACAGACACACAGACTGGGAAGCAGGAGGCTGGAGAGCAGCCCTGCGGAAAGGGACCTCAGGTTCTGGTCAACGGCAAGTTGAACATGAGCCAACAGTGGCCCAGCAGCCAAGAGGGCCAACCATGTCCTGGGGTGTATCAAGCACAGCATCAATAGCTGGTCGAGGGAGGTGATTGTCCCGCTCTACTCTGCACTGGTGCGGTCCCACCTCGAGTACTGTGTGCAGTTCTTGGCACCACAGTATAAAAAGAACATCAAACTAAAGTGTCCAGAAGAGGCCACAAAGCTGGTTAAGGGTCTAGAGCAGAAATCCTATGGGGACACCCTGAAGTCTCTTGATCTGTTCAACCCAGAGGAGAGTGAGGGGAGACCTCACAGCCGTTTACTGTTTCCTCACAAGGGAAGGAGGAAGAGCAGGCACTGATCTCTTACCTCTGGTGACCAATGATAAGACCCGAGGGAATTGGCAGGAAGAAGGGCAACATTGTGCCCATTTTTAAAAACATTCAGTCCAAATAGGTGTCAAAGTACTGATACAGACAGCTGAAAACATTTTTGTTTTAATATGACCTCTAGCAGTATTTAAAGACTGCAAAGATCCTTGATATGTTATCATTTTAACTCCTATTATTCTGGAACTCTGTGGTTATACATATTTCAGCATCTTCTTATCATGTCTACCCACATCTTTATGACTGTTGGACAAGTTAGTACATGAGATGCCTCCTTTTATGTGTGATAGATTTGTAGATTTTTCAAGGGAGGGAGTAATTAAATTACTGCTTCAAAGGTGTTCTCTACCTCACTAATAACTTACCTGTAAGTAGTTGTTTGTACCTTAAAATGACTAAATAACTGTTGCATAATCTCAAAATTACAATAAATCATGATTCCTCCTGGATGGGGGCAAGTGTGATTGCTGGATGTGGCCAACTGCTGATGTCTGACAGTTTTAAATACCACAATTTTGTGTACCTGAAGGAGGACACAGGAAAATAATTGCAGCTCCTGTTATTGTGCATTCTGTGTGTTCATGCTGTGGCTGTGTTCCCATTGTTATACCATCAGCTGGTGCCAAGCAGCAACTTCAGTTAAAGGGTGTTGGGAGGAGACAAACAGCAGTGATAGCTACCTAGAAGATTAGTCTTTTTTTAGCTTTTTGAACTCAAAGTCAAGTCCCTTGTTTCACCTGTACTGCAGAGGAGATTTTCCAGTATTTAGGATGCCTGCAAGGAGAAAATCATTCTCCCCACTGTTTGCACGTGAAGGAGGGAGCATGGTTGGGCTGCGGTTGAGTTCTGCTGGTGGCAGAGCTGGCACAGCAGCCTCCATGCAGTCTGTGATTCGTTAGGTTTCTGCACAACTGCTGTGGTAAAGAGAGGCAAATAGGTGTGGTACCACAGCATGGTGCATGGACAGGAGGCTCTCAGCCCTTCTGAGACCTCTGTGTGCTTCCAGGGACAACAGTCGTGTAGTGAGAGGGGTGTACAACAGGTTTCAGTCCTGCAGCTCAAATACGTGTACATCTGCTAAAGGATTTTTCATCTGATTTCAGCCTTTCTTGCTCACTGAAATGCTTCTAAAATAAGCCCCAATGGCTGGTTTTTATTACAGCATTAAGAAACAATTTAGTTTTGCCTTGGAAATGCCTCCATTAGGACGATTTGCTCCTGGAATCTCCAAAATGATTTATACTTCCCCATCTGCAAATAGTGACTAATGATCCTCGGTGACTGGCAACTGTGTGCATATTGTGTGCATGTCCTAGAGGAGTACCAGAAGTGCTAGCTGGCCCCGGCAGGATTGGGTATTTCTAGCAAAATTACAGACTTTACTGTAGATTTAGTTATACAATCTGTTAATGGGTCTACATTTTGGGAGACGGTTGGGTAAAAAAGGTCTTCAGGTTAAAAATATTTTAAAAGCAACTGCTTAGAGTGATGTGCTCCTTAGCCTTGGAAAAACTGTGTTTCAGGATGAAACAAGGGAAATTTTTGAATGACAGCAATGAATATCTTATGTAGACTGAATCAAAGACATAGGAAATGGAGCAAAACGTACCTCCACCTCTCTCCGCTGCCACTGGATGTGTATGCACTGAGGGATGCTGGCGCCTGAAGGAATGGGACTGAAAAAAATGGGTGGGTTTGTATCCCTGTAGCAGCGTACCATGTGCCTGTTCCCCATTGCTCACTGTGTTGTTGGTTCTTCTGGGCTATGTCTGAACTCCAAAGTGCCTTCTGGCCCAGATGTGCTAACTCTTTCATCTCTGGTGATAGCTACTTAAATCCAGTTTGCGCTTTTTGTGCTGGCTGTTCTCTATCCCGAAGTAGTAAGTTCCCTGGGGGAACCCAACTGCCTTAATTTTGGAAGAGAACTGAGATGGGATGCATTATGACCGAGAATCTGGGCAGCCATCTGCTCTAACATCCTTCTTAATTTGTTGTTTTACTTATCCTTATAGAAAATAGACATTATTTTGGGATTGGCTTTTTCTAAAAGGACAAAGGAACTTTGGTGCACAGTGCCTGTGGAAGTTCACAGGCAGGTGTGTTCTCAACTCCCCCAAACTGCCCCACAGATGCTGACATTACGTGTGGTCTTGGCTCCTCAAAGTGGGAAAGACCAAGGGCAATGAAATCAGCCAGGACATTCCATGAGCAGGCAAATATTATAAAACTTCTCTGTTGGGGAATGCCTTTTCAGTGTACAGGGTATCATTCCCAGGCTGCATTCCTAGGAGAGCAGCTTTTGGTGTGTATAGGATTTCACCACAAGCACTGACTCTTGGTTTTATTAAAATGAACTGTTTTCCATCGAATTAAAGTGGTATAATGAATTAAAAATTAATAGTTTTATTTGAAAAATTTTCCTACGTTTCAGTGACTTGAAACCGAGCCCCATCAAACTGATTTCTGATTCTCTGATTCTATTTCAGTTAAATGAATTTATCTTGCTGATGTATGTGGTATGGATTACCATACCATATTTTAACATGCCCTAACAACATATCAGCAGATATGTAAAAAAGTGAGTTAATAACATAAATGTCTGCTATCATGCTGCTTTGTAAAACCATTCTTAATTTAATCCATACACTAAGTGTGCTTTCCAGTTACAAAAATTTATGATAAGTATCAGGCAGAAGTGAAACCATGATACAGAATTGTGACTGATGTAAAACAGACACACAAAATAAGTAGCATTAGGATACTTACTTTGAAGTTTGTTAAAACCAGTAAAGTGATATCCACTTTAAGTGAAACCTGCTGTTACAGATACCTACTGGATTTTGGGAACATTTCACTTTTGAACTTACTCCTTGCGCTCTGCCTCAGCATTTAATATGTTGGGGGGGTGGGGTGTTAACGTAGCAGGGAAAAGTAAAATTGCTGACCTATTCAGATACCTTATTATCTTTGCTCACAGACAGATAGTTTGGTATATTCAGCATCTGGGAAAAGAACATTTTTTCAAACACCTGTGAGAAATTAGCTTGCTACAACAGTGTAAAGTTGAAATGAACAGTGGTCTGCTCTCATTCAGCATAGAGCCATTGTTAAATGTGAATAATGGAAGAAATATTGAATTATTTAAGAAGAGATTTGAGAATGACCAAGCAAATGAGAGCAATTAGGTTGGTCACTCTGAGTAAACTTTTTAGCATCTTGTTGACATTGTTGGCAATGATTTGAGCCATAGGGATCTATTGCAGGCTTTGCAAACCTTTCCAATTAAATGGGCAGGTGGAAAGAGACAGGTGTCTCCTCCGATTCATGCTCATTATTTATGGAGAACAGATCAAGTCCTGGCTTCCTGAGCACAGCCAAGATCCCACTGAAAAACAGTTCAACATTCCAATATCTAATATTTATCTCGATAACAAGTATAAATGTATTTATGTTGCAAGAATACTTATTCTTATTTGAACTGTAATAGTGATGCATGAAATAGGGCTGTGAATTACAGGACTGTCGTTAAACAGAATGCTTTTTGGACACTGGCACTGTGTTTGTATTTTGAATAGGGAATTACATATTTTTAATAGAACTGAATGTATCAGAATTCTCCCTTACTCATAAAACAATAACATGGCTATCTGAAATGGACTGGAAAAGCTCGGTTTTGGAGAGGCCAAAGTAGGCTGCATTCTCCATGATCCCAGGCAACACGTGCATACCAGTCTAACTGTGAGAGTGACTGTTGGGTGCTGCATCCTTGACTATAGACAAAAAACTTGGGCTGATGACTTTGCTCATAAGAAAGACCATTTTAACGATGGGTGTTGTTTGTGAGCTGTTAGTGTGTCAGAGTATGAATAAAGATAAATAAACATATTCTCCCTATCACAAAATTCCAGAGTTGTTCAGGGTTTCTCCTAGTAGGGATTTTTTTAACATTGATTTACTAAACTAAAGTGATTGTCTTTGGGCAAACCATGGGTCTTTGGGGAGCACCGTATCTGTTCTCTAATAAAGCAGGGCCTGAGCTTTACAGTTCTGAGTGTTTGGATATTATGGGAACTGGAACCTCCTACTAATACACAGAAGCAGCTTGGTGGTCTATGATCTTGGTTGTTATTTTGACCACTTACCATGATTTGTAGATATTTCTGTGGATGGATCAGAGCTATGGTGTCATGGGTAAAAATGTGAACAAAACTAAAGCAGTATAGGATGCTGGGATGAATACCACAAAATTAAAATGAAGTTCCCCTTGGATTTTCTCTTACAGTTAGGAATGTATCTGCTTCAGCTGTGCTTGTAAACATGTGAGAATTTTGTTCCCAAGGCCACAAGCTGAGATTGCATGTGCTCCTCTGTACTTGGATATTTGTACTAGTATAAGCTATTTTTCTGAAGGGATGCTGCGTGGCAAAGAACGGTCAGAGTCTGCAAGGTTTCTCACCTCACTCTCTGCACAGAAACAATTAAATAAACTGGGAAAATATTTTACCTCACAACTAGAATTATGTCTGTGCACACTCACTATGTTCTTGTAAATGTAACAAGAAACTAAAATACAAATTCCACTTAATTTTCTAAGGGATGACTTGTGAATTGGGCACATTCACTTTGTCCTAAGAGCAGAAGGTTTGGCAGCCCTAACTATATCTTGATGTCGTCAGCTCTGATTCCCTCTTACTGAGAGTATTGAGTAGCTTCTATGACTTTTCCCCTAATTTCTTTCGATCAAGAGTGAGATCAGTACAAACCCACATAACCTACAGGACTGTTTCACACGTGTATTTGTGAAACACATGTAATTAGCCACACACAGACAACTTGGCGATAATCAATTTGTGAAATGAAAGAGTTTAGAAGGTAATTTGGAGAAACAGAATCAACTTGTTTTGTTGGATAAAGAGAATTAATTTCTTGAGTTATAAACTTGCCATATATAATTTTGTTCCTTCCGGCAGTGTGGATGCAATTGTCTTGTGTGGTGACTCGTGTGTGTTCTCTCCTATCATATTATCCAGTATCCAGTGATCTAGTCCAGTGAATCTGGGACAGGTGACTTGGGAATAAGCTAAATCTGACTTGGTGCTGCAGCTTATATCACTTTTTGTATAGTGATGTTTATTTTTTGAGGACAGTTGTCTGGAAGGAAACAGGCAAATCATAGCTGACAGAGTGGAAGAGAGTTTGCTGTGCTCTGACTGATGTGGGATTTGATCCCTTCCTGACAAGAACAGTACCCCGTTCGGTTTGCTTTAGATCACACATTTCTTTTCAGAACCCATTGTCAGAAAGCTGCTGAATAACTTTCTCAAGAAGAGTGTATGACAAGGAGCACGGTAGCGGGGACAAAGGCAGCTATCCATTTTACTACTGCTTTGTTTGAGATGCCTGACTTGAAATCGTATGTCATGTAAGAATGGAGATTGCAGGTCAGACCTGCCTCAGCTTCTTTGCCTAGAGAAAGTCAAAAGTGGGGATGAATTTGATCTTTCTCTCACCCCAGAAGCCTCTGTTTGCAGGATTGGAATAGCTGATGGGCGTAGGGTCAGGCTGAGCCCCAGAACTGCTTTGGATATTCTGGACAGGATCCCCTGGTTGTCTTGATCAGTTACAGCCACCTTGTGTGAATATGAGGGTTCAGGACAATTCCTTTTTATTGCCTAAACTAGCTTAATTAATATTTCCCTTGTGTTGATTGATTTTTAGATATTCCTTCTGCTTGACTGACATTCCTCATTGCAGCTTCCTGAAGGCATCTTGTTCCATATCATGAAAAATATTACAAACATAATATCATTCCTAGAAACCTTTTCACTCTGAGCATTGTGTACTCAGCCTACATAACACAATTGATAGACAAACTGGAAAAGGATATTTGTATCTCATAATCATGGAATCATAAAGGCTGGAAAAGAGCTCTAAGATCATTAAGTCCAACCGTCAGCCCAACATAACCGTGCCTGCTAAACCGTGTCCCAAAGTGCCACATTGATATATTTTTTTAACAGCTCCAGGGATGTTGACTCAACCACTACCCTGGGCAGCCTATTCCAATGTTTGACCACTCTTACAGTAAACAATTTTTTTCTAATATCCAATCTAAACCTTCCCTGACGTAATCTGAGGACTTTTTATCTCATTCTGTCACTTGTTACTTGGGAGAAGAGACCAACACCCACCTTGCTACAACCTCCTTTCAGGCAGTTGTAGAGAATGATAAGGTCTCCCCTCAGCCTCCTTTTCTCCAGAGTGAACAGCCCAGGTCCCTCAGCCGCTCTCCATAACCGCAGTGCTCCACACCCTCCCCCAGCTCTGTTGCTCTTCTCTGGGCGCAATCTGGCACCTCAACGTCTTTCTTGTACTAAGGTGCCCAAAACTGAACACAGGACTCAAGGTGTGGCCTCACAATTGGTGAGTACAGGGGACGGTCACTTCCCTACTCCTGCTGGCCACACCATTTCTGATACAATCCAGGGTGTTCTTCACCCATACACTGTTAGTGTTTTCTCTGGATACCTGCTTGGACTCTTCTATCTTATGTTCCTATGTTATAGATTTCCAGAGACAGCTAGGAGATCAGGTTAGAATGCTACTCTCAATATCTTTAAATGCCTTCCGTATTTTTTATTGTTGTTTATAGCTCAATAAAAATTGAAAAATTTACTAGCTGTAGGTTTAGAGGCTTGTTAGTGTTTGATGGTTTGATGAACTTAACTGTTTTCCAGAGGTGGTTCAGTGATGAAGAGAAAATGGTCTCTGCATCCTGATAGGATGTTTTTTTCCTAGAGAATAGCAACAGTGGTGTCCCCGGAAGTTGTGCTTCAGAGCGGTACTTCAGTGGCCAAAGCAGAGGTGGCCATTCAGGTAGATGCTGGAAAACTGAAATTTGGCGATGATGAACTGCTCTGTGGGTGGTGTGAGGGCACCTCAGTACAGTCTCTTGGAGAGTTTCTTTGCTCCAACACCGCCAGTTGAGTTGAAATGCATGTTTCTTTTTTTAAACTTTGGGAATTATTGTTCTGCTGGGCCTGCATTTTCTTTCTTCCTTACCTTTTTTTTTAAAAAAAAAAAAAACAAACCAGAACGAACAAACAAGAAAATCCACAAAAAAAACCCCCTAGAAATCAAAAGCTTCTAACTTTTTAGAAAATAATTACCCACTTTCTTTTTGCTGGTTTCTTGTCCTAAAAATGTGGGGTTTGTTTTTCCTTTCTCTGCTGTCCAGACCACACTCTTGATTTGGGGAAGCAGATCGATCTGGCAGCATGATACATTCTGACTAATTTTTCTGGCATCTCTATGATCATGATCTCCCAATGTTATCCTTGACTTGTCGTTGGTGACAGAAATTTGAAGGCAGCTTGTTCTTCAATGTTCTACATGCAAAATATTTTTTTCTTTTTCTTTTAATCTCTAAATCTCTCATTAAGGTTAAACTCTTAAAATGGATTTGACTGTATGCAAGGCTTTACATTAAAGACCTTCCTTCTTGCTTATCTGTTCCTCAGCATTTCTCACGTGTGTTGTTCGGGATTTTGGTCCCCAAAAGATTAGATTGGATTAATATTTTGTTTTCCTTTCAACCATGTAAATATTGAGTGGCAAAAATGAAACAAAATCCTTATTCTTATTAAAATACAGCAGGACTTAATAGAATCTTAGAAAATAACCTTAAGATTTTCTTTTTTCCTGCAAAAGGTTAACTAAATATGGCCCCAGTTCTGCAAAGGATTACTTGTGTTTAATTTTGCATCCCGTGCACTGACTTTCAATGTCATACTGCACAAAACAGCCTCACCGAGTCTTTCGAGATCATGGTCTAAATGACCGTACAACAAGATGCTCCATACCATTAAACTAAAAGGAGTTCTTCCAGAGTGTCCCCACGTGCCTCTGGTTATGTGGTTCTCTGTCATGGACAAATTTTTCTCTTTTTCTAAGGTCAGCTGATGCCACTGCCTTTTTGTTTCACCTATAGGAAAGTCGACACTTCTTTCTCCATCACTGAATTTGTACCAGAATTTTATCTCTTTTGACTAATGATAGCAAAAAAATCCAACCCCAAAACAAATGCGAAGATCATAGCAGGCACCCCAATATTAGGATTTAGGAGGAAGAAAATATATAGAAAGAAATATCTAGGCTGAAGTTGGTTCTTTTCTCCCTGATTTAGAAATAAAATTGTAATATTAAGAAAGCATAGAAGACCGGATCTTTTTAGTGATATTTTGCCGCTTCTTGATAGGTAACAGTTGTTTAAAGAAAACTCCAATTCTGGATCATAAAGGTAGATTGGTTCCCAGGTACATCAAATGTAAATAGATCTGGAAAAAAACCCCAAACTAGATGAACCAAACAGGTTGGAAGAGGCAACTGAAGAAGAAATAAATTCATTGCATATTTACTTTCACCCCAAGCATTGTTTTAAAATTTAGTTCAAAGTCAGATTGCTTTAAATACAGTTTGGGAAGCAAGTGGAGAATAGCAGCGCCATAAACTCCATCCCCAGGTCCCCTTGGGATAACTGCTCCTGTTTCAACCGGAGAACAGATACAAATATGGATGCAGATGCTCTGACATCCCTAAAGAAGTAGAGTTCTTCTCAGCAATGTGAACGGACATTGCCATTTCTAGGGATTCAGGTTCCGTCCCCGTCTGCTATGGCTTCCTTTTTTTCAGTCTTCTAGGATGAAATAACAGCAGCATGAATGGCTCTGGCTGTGCAAGCATGGCATGGCATGGCCGCTGTGCCTCATGTGATAAAGTGTGGAGAGATGCACAAACCTGTAGATGCAGCAGGAAGCTGCAGTGATGCAACCACTGCATCTGGTTTTGCAAGAATTTAAGCTGAAGTACTCCAGCATACCCTAGGCCTCCACCCCCAATTACCAGCTCCTTCCTCTTGCTGAGAGTGGCATTGGTTGTGTGACCAGCGACGAGCTCTGCACTGATGGTAAACCAAAACCGAACCATGAAGAGAGTGGTTCTTCAGTTGCTCATAACAATATTTGCTGTTATTCTGTGCTGTTATACAAACCTATTGCAGTACTGTTGTTCCGTGCTAGTGTGTACACAATTACAGGATTTTTTTGGGCGAGGAGTGTATGAAAATGTGTGAGTCAATGTCACTGGTGCTTTGCTTTTTGTGTACGTGTCTGAGATGCTTCTAACACATGGAGTGAAGTAAGCTCTGAGCTGCCAGAAGGTACTTGGAAAGAGCATTATTAAAAGGTAATAACCTTTGTAGGTGCCCTTTCAGCACAAGGACTGATGCCACTGCAGTGGTCACAGTGGTTTAGGGCCATCCCTGCACGCACGTGGCATTTCATGAATGATTGCCTGCACCTTGCCAGCATAAAATTTAGAAGGGATGAGGAAGCAGCTTTCCATGATGTGCAAGGAAGTTCTTGTATCTTTCTGTGTCCACAGCCCTGAAGACAGAGACTGCACAGAAACATACCCTGATTTCTGATTGTGTTTCCCTTCCCTTGTGTGGGGACACTCCAATAATTAAACTTTTCCCACCTTGCTTTTTGCAGCTGGCCCTTTAATTTTGGCAAAATCCATGCCCCGCAGCCCTAAATTTTACCTCCTCACCCCTACGCCCCCCAACAGATTGCAGCATTTTGCTTTCCCAGCTGGTTAGCGGCTGTTACATTTTCTTTTGCTTTTCATTGTTTCTTTTTAAGAAATAAGCATACTTTAGGGTTGCTGTCAGTAATGAGTCTGCTTTATAATGATGTACTGATGGGTGGAAAGTGTTGAGAGAGGGATCATACTTGAAACTTGTTTAATATTCCACTCAGTTACATGGACTCTCTTCTTTTTATTTTTCTCTTTTTTCTTTTTTTACCCCCAAGTGCATCCTGGGTTCCAGCAGTTGTCTGTGTGTAGCAAAAAATATGTAAAAGTTATCTGCTTCCTTGTTTTACTTGCTCTATGTGTAATCCAAGTATTTTTCATTAAGGAATATACACTTATAAAAAAGCTTGAGGGCTTATTGTGAAAAGTTTATCAAAACATATTTTACTATAAATTCACATTTCTGTCTTGATCCAAATTAATTTTCAAGTGTAGACATGCCTTTGGATCTACTTACTATACTCTGTTTATAAAACAGCTATGGCAGTTGGAAAAAAAAATAAGGGAGACAAGTGGTGCTTTCCAAAGAAGCCTAACTAGATTTTTTTCCTAGTTGACTTTTACAAAACCCCCCTCTTTATGTGCCTGACTGTACAATACTTAAAAATTGGTGAAATGATAGTGACACATCCAAAATGAAACGCCTTTCCATTTGTACTGTAATGTTAAAGACTCTCTACTGCCCCCAAAATATTCTCTAAGTTTATGGGGCTGTGTTTTACAGACTCAAAATAAATATGTTTCATTCCAGTCCAGCAGTGTATGTCGGAACCTTGGTTTATGAAATCAATCAGATGAAGTAGGGCTGCCTGACGGTAGTGACAGAGCTACTTTGGACAGCTGACAGAGATCGTTATAAAAAAAGGTACAAGAAAAACCAAGATTCAAAGATTCAAAATCATTTACCGTGTAAACCTGAGTTTGCTTTCCCCACAGTGCAACTCAGAATAAATTTGATTAGAGGCAGAATAGCTGGAGAGGACTCTTACACAAAGTTGTAATACCAGGCACAATCAGGCTTCTAATAGCCTAAGGGATGGCTGTGTTTTGAAAGCTAATTTGGATTAATGCAGGGTCTGAATTTAAAGTAGGTCTAGGTATTTCTGAGTAACTGTATTCTTATTCCAGAATAAAAGTGTCCATACGTGAAGTTATTCAGAAACAGCTATTTTGGCATAATCTATTTGTATCCAAGCCTTAAATCTTTGCCTGTAGGCTGCTAATGGAGAAATAAAGAATAGTATCAGCTAATAGGATCTCTCACGAAATCTCTTCCTTCCAAAACCTGCACAAACTTCCTAAAATGTAACATTTTAATTTAACTGTCTATGTCCTGATTTTATTTTTTCTGATCTGGAAAGAAGTCTTTTTAATCAAGAACAGGATTAGCCCATACAGCTTAAATGGTAACTTCAATATGCTCGTCATTTTGTTAGCCTTGATTAAAAACAAGTCGTTCATCTTGTATGAAATATTGACTTCTAAGCGCTATTGGCTTTAGAGTAAACATACATAATTCTAGGTAAAAGAGAGAGAAAGGTCTAACAGTACTCCACTCTTACACATGGGCAAAGATTTTGCAGGACCCTAGAAGAAAAAACTTGAGCATGTCCTCATTTTCTGCCAGTATAGGAACCCCCAAACGTGGGAAATTTGCTTTGGTTTGCATATCTGGACTTCGCAGTCTTTGTGTGTCAGAGTTGTGAGGAGTGTGTGAGGGGTTTCCTGACCTGAATTTGTAGGTGTGACTTTTGGAAGTTGCCTCTGCTTGGCATAAATTGCAAGAGACTCACGTGCAGCTTGACACCAGTTGTTGTGGTCGCTGGTGAACGTGACACCTCTTACCTGAGTGCAGCTTTCACTGCTCGTAGCTATGGCATTGACCGGATCAAGCTTTGTGTTTGACTTTCGCGATTGCTTTTCTTTATATGCCTTAAAATTCTTAATAGGGCTGATGTCTTGTACTCAAGTTGAACTAGAGTAAGCCTGCATAACCACAAATTTTAAATGCTTAATACTATTTGTAGATAGAGTGGTAGCAGGATATTTGATTTTATTAACAGGGATTCAACTTATAGACATGGAAAAATATAGTTACTACACAACAGCAAGTTTCAGGACTGGATATCAGGGTAACCTGTATGTTTCTACTCAGAATAACCACCAGTAGGATTTAGAAGGCACGTTGTAATATAGGCAGTATAATGTGCTATTATACTGCCGATAAGGCAGTTAGGTTTGATGGAAGTCCATTACTGAGTGTCCAGATATGTTCTTACATGTGTTTGGCAGCGTGTTGTACAGACATGCAGTGATGAATCCAAGTGGAGCCCCCTTGAAATTCAACTACCTCTGGAAAGATTTAGCAATCTGCTGCATCCTTGGAGTTACAGGGCCCAGTCTCTTGTTCTGGAATGCGTTTAGGTTGGGACTCACACCCAGTCTTTGGTTGTGTCTTGTAGCTATAGCACCTGCTTTTCAGCTGTGCCAGCTGGTGTGTTTGCCAGATTTATTACCCATGTATTTTCTTTTTCTTTTTTTTTTTTAGAAAATATATAGGTGTGTTTTATAAGTTGCCCATAAATTAAATATTTTGTATGGTTCTTGACCATTTTTCCAAAACTTACTGTGTATATCCTGAAAACATAAGGATTGCAGTATCATTACCCTGAAGACCACCTACTTCTTTTGCTAAAATAGTGACAAAAAATGCATTACTATGCACAGAATAATTCCAAAAGCGTGGTAGTCGTCATGGCTACATTTGTGACACCTGAGATTTAGCGTGTTCTGAAATGTGAGAGTACAACTTAGGAATATATGGTACATAATTCCCTGAATGTATCTGAAAACTGATTCTATAAGTGGTTACTTCTGTAAGTAGTTTCTCACCCTAAAGTTTTAATTCTTGCCCTCTTAAAGACTTTATCAGTATCATAAGATTAGGTTTTTTACGAAGGGTAGAGTATGATAGTTCTTTTTGCTGTACGAAAAGCCAAAGACATAGATTGGTTCCAGTCCCTTGCTAAATAGCTTTTTCTTTCAGCATTAATTTTAATGTTTAAATAGCATGTGCATTTTCTTACAGCTGCATAAAGATATGTATAAGTAGAAGACTACTTTGGTTGGGAAGATCCAATGCTCAGTGAAGCCTTTCGCATATATAGAATACTGAATATCTAAACCATTATTTAGCATCAGAATCAGTTATGGTTGTCTGACTGATGGACAATCTTTTCCTGACCCAGTCTCTTTGCAAGTGACCTATACTGTCTAGACGGTTGCATATTATTTATACATTCATTTCAGATTTATAGTTCTTTTAACTAAAGATGAGGGTGTTACTTTGCAAGTGACTTCATACCCATATCAGTATTTGAAACAGGCCGGAACAAAACCAGACACTTAAAACTAGCAAAACAGTCCCTTTCCACTGCTGTCCATTGTTTGCTGGTTTGCCCTTCACTCCTCTTCACCTCTCTCTCCACCAAAAAAAGGAAGAAAAAAAAATCTGCCACACAAGGAAGATTGTGTAAAACCTGCTCATTTCAAAGGGCTGAGCTCAATTCCTGTTGATCCCATTAAGTGACTGGGGAATCGCTAAAACAATATTTGCATCTGGTTTTCAAGTCTAAAATGCTAGGACTAAAATAAAAGAAGTGCTCTGCAGGGTTGTTTCCTAAAGGTGGGTAGAAAGGAGGTGATGAGACACAAGCCCAGGATGCAACGTGTGTGAGACTGTTCTTCAAAGGCAAGAGCCCTTCTTAATGTATGAATCTCTTTCCAGGATCGTGCTCTTGACTCCTTTAGGTGTAAGGCAAACAAAAGGACGTCAAATAATGTGGTGCTGCTGTGCTTAAATGCGGTTCTTGAGACTCGCAGCCGATAGCTGTGCCCTTGCAACTACTGACAGTATGTGCCTATTATTTTGACGATTACGATGGGATAGCGTGTTTAGTTTATTCACTCATTTATAAGAAGTTTGACTGCACTCTTCTAGGCAACATGATTTTTTTGTTGTTGTGGTTTCAGTGTATAGAAATAGAAGCACACGCACACATCTGTGTGGCAACAGAGAGAGCATCACGTTGTGTCAGAGAACATGTACTGGTTAGTTTTGAACATGTACTGGTTAGTTTTGAGGTGAAGTTGTGCTGGCATAGTTTAGAGTTGAGGGGAGCAATAAATCCTCACCATCTTCTTGCTTCCTTTGCAAATGGCTGATTTTTTTTAGAAAGGGCATTAGGAATTTGATAATATTGGCCTCCAATGCACTCCCAGCATCTTTTTATGCATGAATAAAACCAGTAACAGTTATAAAGACATTGTTATCAAATGGCATTGGTTAGAAAGACAGGTAAGGTAGAAAGAGGTGTGTAAGAGAGGCTTCAAAAGTCAAGAGGAGAGAGAGCACGCTGGGAGTTTCATGGAACTATGGCAAGGTGGGCAAAGCACAAGGATGCTTTGGCAGAAGATCTTGAGATCTCGGAAGAAGGAGTGTGAGAACAGAAAAGGAGAGGTAGGCAGTAGATAGACTTCACCTACAGAAGAAAGGCAGAAATGTGGTGTTCACCAGCCTCTCGGGAACGTGTCAACAGGAGATGAAATTTCATTTTACTGGCCATTTTAGAAAGGGTTTTCTTCCCTCACACCTGAATTTTTTTCATATGAAAACAACTTATAGAATCAAAGAAAGAGGCAAAAAGGTGTTATACATTGCTGCACACAATCCCTTTCAAGTCTTACAACTCTAGTGTGCTGCTCAAGCACATCTGAAGACTTTCTCATGCAAATGCCTTGATTTTTCTGTCTATTACAAAAAGATTTCCCTCTAGTTCCTAATAATTTCACCGAGAATATAATCCTTAATTCTGGCCTTTATATATTTATAGTAAATTCAAGCAGATGATAGACATTTAAATAAAAGTGTGATCAATGTGATGTTACTCTGAACTGAGGTAATAAACTAGAGAAAGGTAGTCAAGGTTAGAGATCAGAAAAAATATTTACGGCTATTGTGGGCTACCTTTTTTATAAATTTTAAAATAAGTAAAGTAAGGATATATCAAATTAACTGTTCACTGAAAAAAAGGCTGGAGTTTTAAAATCATAGTCCTAAAAAAACCCCACCTTTTCTATGTAGAAGGAAGAAAACATTCAGACATTTTCCGTGCTTGTTACTTTGAGTCCCAGAATCTTTCTGTTTAGCTAATACAGTATAAGATTAATTCTCTCATAGCACATTGCCTGGAGTTCAGTGCACATGTTTACTGATGTGTACAGCTCTCAAATAAGTTTAGTGCTTCTTTCACCCACTGTTAGGAAGTATATTTAAAAGAAATTGCCTTTTATAGATTTAAATTACAAAAGTACTGATATCATGCAAAAAGCAGTTCAACTCATGCAAGCATACAAATGTGTAAATCTTAGGGAAAAAGATACCCAGGGCTAATATGAATGTAAATAGGATTAGCTGCTTGCATTAGTGTCTGAAATACAATTTTAAATGCTTACTGCCTGGTTATTCTTACACACATATATATATGCATGAGTACTTGTCTATATAAATATTTTTATATACACATATATATGTGTGTGTATGTATTTTTTCCCCCAAAATATACCTTACTAGTACTTGAAAAAAAATGGTTTTTTTTTCCAAATGGGAAGACTTTCAAAGAGATTACTTAATGACAGCTGTTAGTGATGGAATCAAATATATTCTTAGATATAGAAGGTTTATTTTTGTTGTTATATGAAATATTAATGCAAAATGAGGACAGATTTCCATCCTTCCCATAGTAATTTCAGACCCACTCTTCTCACTGAATCATGAACAATGACAGCCACCAGATTTTCTATAAGCCCATGAAAAGAACAATTTTCAGTTAATGGTACCACTAAAGCTGCATAAATCAATGTACGAGGCATTTCATTAGAGATTTCAGTCCCCTATGTCATGGCTTCTGCAGCAAAGCAAGTCCTTTAAGCAGCCTTAGTGGTAGTACGGGGAGTTTAGATTTGTTATTACTTCTGTTAAACTGATAGAAGTATGTGGGTTATAAGAGGCCTGAAAACCAAATCAATTATCTGTCATATTCTTGAACTTGAAATAGGGCAGATGCCTAAGGAATAGGGCAGATCTTGTGTTTCTCAAAATGTTTAATCTTCTTGCTATTTCTGCTTGCTAATAGAAATGGTAATTCATTTTTCTGGAAATAACCATATATACCTGCAAATTGTTTAGTTTAAGTGACAGCTAAAAAGCGATAATGTCATTTTCTCTCCTGTGTGGAGTAAATATGTTAGAATGATGCCATACTAATTGTACATGAGTTTGTATAGAAGAAAGAGTCCTAATTAAGGTACCCGTGTGTCCTGTCATACTGGGCAAACATTTATCAAAAGACACAACATTGCACGCTTGGAGTCGCAATGTCGGAGTGATAATCGCTCGAGCAGAAAAGTTTGTATTTTCTAACTTATCAGCTTTATAAAACTGTGCTGTTGTGTAAAGGGGCCTGTGAAGAGTGGTGCTGTGGTTTCTGGTTTGATAATCTCCGTATTGCTATACGGAGAACATGGGAAATCAAAGACAATTACACAGAGTAAACAATTTGTCAAAAAGTGAAGCCCCCAAATTTTCAGTTAGACTTGTTTCATTTTAACATTCTTGAATAAAACATTCAAATTTCTTGGTTTGGTAAGTACATTTTTTCATTGACGTATAAAATAGCCTCCGAGCTCTCTGCGATGTTCAGTTTTCTAAATCACAGCAAAACTTTGCTTTCCTTTATTCAAAAACCAAATACACACATAACTCCCCAAAACCTGTTTAGGCTGACCACCCCCGATTGTACTGGGTGATCTTAGGGGTCTTTTCCGACTTTAATGATTCTATGATTCTATAATCCAAATATTTTTTTTTAGTAGCATTCAGTCAAACAAAAAAGGATTGCTTTGCAACTCTAAGCAGAGGGCTGAATTTGAGTTGATCCACCAGAGCAATCTGTTACCTGTGCATCCCATACAGTCTAAGGCAGTGGTCCCCATGAGAGTAGTGCGTGGTGAACATCACTGTATTTGTAAACATTTGTTCTGTGGCAAAACACGCTTTGGGAGTCAGTGATCCTGCACTGGGTTGTTGTACTGAATACGGTTGTCTTTGGCTTTTCATGGAAAGCAGCACTTCCCTTGTTGGATTTATTTTAAATCTGAGATCCATAGCTACTCTTGAGTCACCAAGAAGAGGCCCCTAATGGTCATAGTCTGCCCTGCCTTGTCTTCATGCTTCCACGTAGCACAGAAATGACCATGATTTAGAAAAGCTCCTGCAGTGAGCATGCTGAAGGAGTTCCTGTGTCACTCAGCCCTTTAAAATACAATCACTGTCTTACATCCCCAATGTGTAAATGGCTCAGTGAAGCATCTAGGCCTGGGTCTGGTCTTGCAGCAGCATAAACTGGGAGCTGCAGCTTGGAGGCGAGTGGGTTTGCACCAGTGGAAACAGAGCTGGGCTCCCCCACGCACACACACGTGAGCTGAGCAAGCAGGTCGCTCCCTTTGTTGGGGCTACAGACTTCCTTCACACTCAGGTTCATTTTCTTGGGTAATGCACCCCACTGTAAATAGATCAATTGTCAGCATTATGTAACATAGAGACCTCACTACATCATTTTTTTGTAATTATACAAAAATAAAATGAGTGCATAAATGAGACCAGAAAAGAGCTCTGAGTGTTTACAGAAATAAAAATAAATGAATGTGTTTTTTAAATTAATATTTTCAAATGTTCAGGTTGAATTAATTTCAGAAATATGAATATGTATTGGTAGTGTTAATTCTTTGGGGTTTTGAAAATTCTTACAACCACATAATTAAATGAGTGCCTTTAGAAATACTGATAAAACCCATTGCCATTCAAATATCCATACAAGACAACAGGGGCTGTAAGCTGTAGGCTTTAGAGATTAGTTTGGCCATGGGCCAGTATTTATCACAACATTTCCATCTTAGAAGATAAAATTTAATCATTTTTATTTAAATATAAATCAAAATTAATGCAGGTTTTAAAAAAGGAATGTATAACCTAATCACAATATCTTCATTTTAGAGATGCTTGCTTCTTTTGTCTCTATTCAAAAGAGCAATGCTCTCTTTGTTGTGCTGCTCTTCCTTCAGATTTTTTTTCTTCTCCTACAAGGGTGCAAAAGGAAGGGGCGGTTGACCCAAATACAGTCCTATCTCCTAATTTTGCCAAGATCAAAGGCATTTCTAGTGTTTTATGTGCTACTTATTGGTGAAGACTAAAAACACTGTATTTAGGCATTTCTCCACTTCCCAGACGCAAACACAGCCAGCCCAGAGTTAGGCTTTCTCAGCGCTTCATTCTGTCGATGCCTCCCCCATGCAGTAATGCCCACTACCTGCACACCCTTCTGCATGCCACGTGCCATAATCGAAAAAAATTGCCTGAGGTGCCCTAGCTCTGCCTTATCAACTATGCATGTAGTTTTGCTGAGCTTGTGCACATGCAAAATGAGTAATTATAATGGATTTTTTTTTCTTATGCGAAAAAGAAATATAGAATAAGCTGGTAGTTTTGAGACAAATTTTGGACAAATTTAACTGCTCGCTTTTCCTATGAGATTATGGCCAACGTGTCCAGGAGGTAGCAGGAAATTCTGGTTATGTGGTTGTCTTTATTGATGCCAGCTGACTGGCAAAAAGTAAATACTCCTCTGAAATAATGGAAACGTAAAATCTTGGTCATTATTTGCAGTCACCAATCTATGTGAATCTTTCTCAACTGTACACAGATAGGGAAGGCAGCATGGTTAGTTTGCTGGTTCTGCATCGCCTTATTGCAGCTATCTGAGGGTTACACTGACGATTAGAAATGAGCTGTTGTACTCGCTGTCTGTCTGCTTTGGATAATGGTACAACCCTGTAAAGCAAATATAACTTTGTTTCAATTGAGCTAATGAGATGGTGTTGAGATGTAGTTGTAGCTAAGCAAAGCCTGGGCGTCCTCATCTCTCACCCCAAATTGCAAAGTGCAACAAGAGAGAACATTTCTTCAAAATACTGGAGGGTTGAGGAAACCTCCAACCAACTTGCTAGGATTATTTTGGTAACACTAATTCTGATAACAAACAATCTGCACCTTAGATCAGTGGAAACACTGCCTTAGGATCCCTAGTTACGCTGTACCTTTAGATTGAACAAGTGTTCTCAAATGATTTTCTGCACAGTGAGCTCTAACAGCAGCTTTTTATATCAGGCTTTGATGTGAGTGTGTATACATGTGAAATACATTAAGTGGGTACTTATTAATATGTTAATTTCATCTACAATGAGGGAGCCCTCATGTCTTCTTAAAAAAAAAGTGTTAGTCTTGCAGTATCCTCTGTCAGTTACAGATATCACTGTTATAAAGTTTCTCTAAGAGAAAGAAATAGAAATGTTCTTTCTCAACCCTGTTTTTTGTGTAAGGAAGGCAAATTTCTTCTGACCTTTAAAACAAAAGCTAGCTCAGTGTTATTCCTCAGTCTCACATTGGAATAACACATTACATCTTCAAAATGTGAACTGTTTGTTATTTCTGTACTCAGAAGTTTCTTCTGCAGGTGTCTGTTCAGTTGGTTTGCCTCTCAAGGAAAGTAACCAGGCCACCTCGTGGAAAAGGACCAATTAATTAGAAAATTGTTAGATTGGTTAATACTAGTAATATGTATATTATAGGCGTAATATACATATGTATGCACACACGCACACTCAAGTATAGCTTGCGTTTCAGCATCAGCTGCATAAATGATGGGAGTGTTTGCTGGGATAAATCATAGCTCCCACTGTCCTCTGTTTCTTCAGCAAACAGAGCTGAACTCAAGGAAGAGCTGAAGGTGGATCTATTTCTTCAGCTTCAACAGATTTCTATGCTTGTTTTGCAGCAGCTCTTGAATACTAAAAGGTAGTTGCTGAGCTCATGCTTCTTGACCTAAGGCTATGTTGGTATTAGTTGTTATAACCCTTTAGTGATTCAGACGAAGCGGGGCACTTCATTAGCTCTAGCTAAAGACAAAACAAAAATGTTTGTTTAAACTAGCACATCCTAAAGCTGTGTTTCTTTCACACCATTTAGAAGATTTCCCAGAAGCTTTCCCCTTGGGGTTGTCTTCAAAACCAGACGTTTTTACAGGTGCTCTACAAACTGAGGTTAGCTTCCGGTAGCCTCTTCCTCACTCCTAACCCACACGCGGTGCGCGTGCACGTTGTATCTAAAACATATTAGTTACATGGCATTTATTTTTCAGACTTCCTGGGGGCAGTATCATACTGCACAAAGTATATTTCACCTGCTCTCAAGTGAGACTGGTTTCCGGTTAAAAATTGCAAAACTATGGTGGCAGGGCAATGAGCCGGTCGATGGGAAACTGAGGAATTCAGGAAACCTGGGGACTGTTGCTTTGATTTGAAGCTCTGAATGTTGCCGCGGATCTCCATGGAGGAAAAGGGCTGTGTGCGTAGGGCCCCGTGTAGGTATGAGGACACACAACATTGTGTAAGAAGCCAGAAACAAGGCTTGTGTAGCTGGATGAGCGTGTTTGGTGGTTTGGTTTGTTGATTTTTTTTTCCCCTGACAGACTGACTTCAGCAACCTGAAAAGCAAATTCAGAACTGAAGGCTCATACATTTTTCTTGCAGGTCCAGAAAAAAATGACATTACTGAATACTATCCATTTGTCCTCGGGGTGAATGTTTCTACAACCTGGCATAAATGCCGTCCCATAGGGTAAAAATCATGCTACGTTTGTTGGTGCCCGCTAAGATTAATCAAGTTGCTTGTGTTTCAACATGTTGTAAAATGAGGTGCTCCATCAAGACAAGAAATAGCTATTGTTTAAAGAACTCCTCCTCCATCTTGCTGTTTGATTCTTAGATAAAAATATTATGGGATTTTGGAAAAACTTTGCCTATCAGGTTAATTGAAGAGAGTCATTTAAATGGACAAATTGGAATCTTAAAAAGATATGGATGTGGAAAAATAGAATGTTTTTTTAACACACACAATCCTAAAGATTCTTTTGTACGTGATTTGTATTTTTGAGATGAAGTCATTGTAAACTTCACTGCCTGTTGCATGCCTCATGCCAACCTGGGGCTGCAGTTCAGTGCCTGGTCCTGTTGGATATGTTGGGAATTGTAGCGTTGTGTACATCATTGATTTTTCTGGCTCTTGAGGCATTCTTTGAGGGTGTCACTTCTTACACAGTTGCCTGTCAGCAAAAAGATAACGTGGAGCCAATGGTTCCACACATTTCCGGGATCAGTTGCTGAAGTTTGTAAAGCATCACAGTGCCGTCTTAGTTTTAATTTACACTTAGAAAACGCTGCTGGTTCAAAGGAGCTGCTGGGGTGACAGAGAAGGTGTGAGGAGGATTTATATTATAATCATTCTTCTGATTACAATTACTAAATTACTGGTTTTATAACCCATCAAAATGCGCGTGGAGCCTCTGAGTCTGCGTGTCTAAGCATGCGTGTGTATTGTGTGGAAATGCTCCATGCCTAAGGATCAGTCAAGTCTGAAATGAAAAATAATAAAACATTGAGGTCTTTTTATTTGTCTGGTGTTTCTGATCCTTTGGGGAAACACTGGGGTCACATTTAGAAGCTCTTCCTCACAAGACTAAGCTTCTTTCCCTTTTTGCCTTTTTTATTTTTTTTCTAAACAAACACACACCTCCCCCCCAAACCAAACCAAAAAATCTTATCTAATCACTTGCCTCCAGGAACTGGGGCTTTAAAGGAAACCTCAGATATCTCCAGATTTGTCCTAAGAGCACAGCTGCCAGCAACACCAGGTGGTGTTGTAACAATCAACATCATTATTATTACTATTTTTAAAAAGTATTGGCCAGAACATACACAGAAATGTACTGAATAGTAATAAAAAGTGAATAATAGTTTAAATGCTTTTCAGCTGTTCAATAAGGCAAACAGATGTAGTAACACATACTTGAGAGAATGTTATGTACTATAAATAGAGAAGTTTAGAGAATCATTTCATCATGGACAAAAAGAGACAAAATAGTAGGCATATTTCAAAAGGCAAAATTTTAAGGAAAAATGTAAGAGCTGCCCTGAGTTTTGTGTTGAACCAAGTCCTGGGAGCTACAGTAAGCTACATTTGATTGGAGAAAACCTCCTGCACAAAGGTAAGCAGCTTCATGAAACAAAGATTCTTGAGACGCAGTTAAATGAAAGATATTTGAGAAGTTTCCAAATTGTTAAAGGAAGTATTTGTGGAGGCAGGAAAGCAAATCATGACGAAAGATGAAAAGTTTTATGGAGAATACCTTGTAAATTCTCATATGGGCTCAAACCCTGTGAGGAAACCTCGTGAATGTGCATCTCAGAAACTGGACTCCCAAGGGGGAGCTCTGTGGCAGTTGATGGAGAAGGCTTCTGCCTAGGAGAGTGGTTGGGTCAGAATTGTCTCAAATTCCTCCTGCACTTCCCTTACCACTGCAGTTCTTGCTGTCCCTTGACTTTCTGTTTTCATACAGCCTTCTCCTTCCTCACCAGTCCCACAAGTCCTGACCGTGCCCTATATTCCTCCTTCCTTCCTCTGTGCCTTCCTCTAAGAGGATGTCTATCACCTGGCCTTGTTATTTCTGATTTGACGACTTTTCTGCCTGTGAAGATTCCCATTTCTGGGCACGGTGCAAGGGCAGCATCTCCCAGGTGCTCTCCTCTATGGCTGCTGTTAGGTTGGGGTCCAGCTGGTGAGGTCACCAACTTGTTTTATTGTGTCCCTGGATTCTACCAGCGGTGGGAAGGGCTAGGATTAGGCTCCTTGGAGCCTGAAGCCTGTAATGATACTGCAGGACTACAAAGCTAACTGGAATTGATATACCAAGACTGAATAAGATTTTAAGCCACCCAAGGAAGCTTTAGAGTTGTGGCTGCTTGGTTTCCCTTTCCTTCTCAAAACAGTGCGGTGCCACATGTTCTTGGACCAGAAGCAAAAAGCTGTAATGTAAGGACAAATAGTTTGAAATCAGTGGCATAACTCAGAAAATGCTTGAAGTGACAGTAATAGAGTCTGTCCCTAATTGACATAAGGACAAATGCAATCGCCAACAAAGGTGTTTTCAACCAGAGGGCCAAGATTTCATCCCAGGTGCTTGCTCACCCAGGTGTGCAGTATCTGTAACAGTAAGTCCTCTACACCTACCCCCATACAGAATTTTCAGAAAGCATGGGAGACATTAACACAGAGTTTTAATAACAAGTTTTTATATATGTAGTTATGTAGAAAAGCTACAGATTTCCTGTGTCAGTTAAACATACAAAGAGGAAACACTGCTATAAATCTGAAAAACTCTCTTCCACCTACAAGAGCAAACATATTTGAAGTTAATGCCAACAAACCACAGATCCTGCCTTTTAACGATCGTCTTTATTCCCTGGAAAGCAGTGAGTTCAGGATGAAGTATCAGCCCTGATTTTCTACCCTGACTTTAAATTTCTGTACATTTTGAATTTGTCATACATTTAGCAGTACTTCAATGCATTTCTTGTGTGTAGTTGAATGCAAAGAACAGGAGATCACAAGAGGCATCACCTTGTTATATCCAGAGGTCAAAGCTAAGAGAGTGTCAGTTTCCATTTTAGGCTTTTGTGGCATAGTTGACATTATATATACTCTTAGGTATGCAATGCAAATCACATTCCTGCAAGCTAATTATAGGATAAATGTAGCCACTTAACTAGGCAGCAGGCATGTCATCTCAGCATGGAGCTATCATATTATATACATTTACTGTCTACTGTATAATTAACAGGATAAAAATATTACTACCAGATACCATAAAAAAAATTAACACTATCTTAATTGTCTTTTCAGCTCAGGTATAGCCTATTACCATTTCAAAAAAGACCTTTTCTAATACACTAGAATTTTAAACTTCATTTGCTGAAGATGCCATTAATCCCTTTTCACACTTTGATCTGCCACTGCGATACCTTTGGACTTTGACTTTTCTGTTTTGCTTTTGAACTCTCCTTAAAAACTATTACTGAGATTTAGTGGCTTAAATTTTGAGGTTGCTCAGGACTCTGTTTGATTTTTAGAAAGTTAGTGACAGTGCATTTGGGTTTTACTGTAACAGAGGTGCATGCAGCCTGTAATAAGCTTTTGTGTAGGAAGCCTTATTTCCAAGCTTTGGGCATTGTTCTTGTTTAATTCAAATTTTGTGGTTTTCTAATATCTCATTCTTAATGTGTATCTCATACCATTCAGTGCTATCTTGTACATGACTAGAAATGAGTGGAGTTTTTGAAGTTTAATCCTAATTCAAACTAGAGTATGCTTTCATCCATATTTATGTAATATTTAGATGAAAGGTGGCTGATTCCCCCTTCCTTGTAAAATTGCTGTAATCTCTCTGTGATCTGAAAGCAACATCGCTGCTGATGTTATCTGCAGTTTGTAACTCTCACTTTGTGAAACTGTACTGGGAATCTCTAGAATCTGAACGCTGCTTTTGCCACTTGGAATTAATTACATAATGGCTTGCATTCAGAAAATTTTAAGAATACATGTTTATTTTCAGATCTTTGTGGCAGTAATTAAAGCTGAAAACTTTCATTAATTTAATTAATTGCTCCTAAATTATTTGCTGCAGCAGTTTGCAAGTTGCTTTTTTTCCCCTGGAAAATATACCTGTATTACAGGTCTGTAACCCCCAGCAGCTAGAGGAAAGATTGAGGGAAATGTAGCACCATTTAATCTGGCAAAGCTTTCTCTGTTATTTCTGTTGCAGTAGGTCTGTAGGAATCTTAGGTAGTTCTTGCATATTTACTTAAATGTTGACATCAGTGATGACACACATGGCTAACAGATTTTCCACATGTTTTCCTCCCTGGATGACATCTTCCTACTCCATCAGGACTCAAAGTCTGATTGTGGAGGCTGCTGATTGATTGCTTAGAGCACATGAGGTTTGGGGAAAACACAAGAGTGACAGTTTATATAAATATCCTAATATGACACTTTTTTCTAGGTTTACCCTAACTTTTATTTTTCCCTGACCTAGAATTGATGTTTATAGGTGCACAAAACCCCACAGATACTTTAGAAACACAGTTGACTCACTCAGACATCTTGTTAGCATTTTGTACTTAATTGCTTCTTTCTCTGCGTACCCAGGGGGGAACTGTACATGCCAAGATGGAGCTCTGCTAGATCTAACAGGAGAAAAAAACAAAAGGGAACAATGACTAGTCTTCCAAATCATTCTTACTGGTCCAGGAGACGAGGGGGAAGGCTTTTCCCTGGCCATGGAACTCCAAAATGTGTAAAGGGCTCATCCAGCATCTCCTAAATTTTCCAATTAGGAATAGAATTTTTATTACACTCCCTCTTTCTATATAAAGAGCCCGTTTCAAGCACTGCATAAGCTGCTTGTGGAAAAAGTAGCAATTATCTGTAGAAGTCACTTTGGAAAGAATAGTGTTACCCCTGAACCTTTTGCTGTTTTGTCTGAGCCTCTGGAAAAACCAAGATAGTTTTGTAACAGGCTCTTTCCACTGTGAAGAACAAAGGGCAGCCTAATATTACGTGTATGGATACAGCTTTAACAGCAAATAGCCAAAAGCATTCTTTAGAAAATAAGAGGCGTCCAAGAAGATGTTTTCATATTTACACAGAAATCCACCGAGGTTTATACGAATATGCCACGCTGATACCTGCCTTGCCAAAGGTATGGACGAGAGTAATAGTTTTTTTTTTTATGCCAACCTACTTCTCCCACACAGAAGTGATTAGCAAATATCCAGATACATGGAAGCTCACAATGATCATATTTTAAAGGATCTTTTTTCCAGTGCCAAAGCAAAGTGCCAGTCATGGTTCTGCATCTCCTACAAATGTAACTATTTTCCACAAAGAGTTATGTACTGGGATGTCTTCCCTGTATTAAAAGACAGAAAGGAAATTATTTCCTTTTATCAATAGATCTGAAATGGAACCCAAATTTGGAATTTTAACATTTTATACTTATTTGTCCTAAAAAAAAAAAAAAATTAACCAAAAAAATATCAGACAACTATATTTCCTTACCCAGCCCTTTCAATAGTCTTAACCACAAAACTTTCTACTGAATTTGGAGATAATGGCAAAAGCAATCTCTGGACACCGAATTTAATAATTCTGTTCCTGAACAACTGACTACTCCAACCAGAGTCATCTGAAAAATCACGACAGAGTGAAGAGTGTTTCTGCCGACCATCTACGGTCATGCTGGCTCTTTTGTGCTGCCAAATTGAAGGATTTCATTCCCAACATTTCCAGTGCTCTCAGACTGGGGTTGTCACAACACTCTCTCATTTCAGGCACATTCGTTCTCTTTCATTTTAGTGAATAATTTAGAGGGCTTTTAAAGGACAGAGCAACGTTAATCCTAATAGCCTTAGGTTTGATGCTCCACGCTGTTGGCTGATAAACCAGCCTGTCTCCTTCCACACCCAGAACATTTATTCACTTTACTGGTTTTATCTTCCCCAGCTTCCTCGGTGATTTATCCTTTTAATCTCTCCAAATCAGTTATAGATACTATTCTTTTAACTATGGCTAAATGTTAGAAAATTCTTTTTGAATCGATGCAGTTCTAGAAAGGTTTTGCCACTCTGTTGAGTGATATCTTGTTCTTAGGATTAAAAATGACCTTGCCTGGAGCATGTTAGAAGATTAAACAGCAGCTCACGGTGCTCCAGGGAGCTAACAGTGGTGTCCAGCTCCTCATTCAACAGTTCTGAAGAGAGTTCCTCAGTTTAACCCCAGGGTCTGCAAAACAATTTTGTTAACTGGGCTTGCATGAGAGGGGAGGAAGAAAATAGCTGGTACTCTCTGAGCTCTACCCTTTTCCAGAAGAAGATGCCACTCACTGGGTTTTGTGCAGATGTTTTTGATGACATGGTCTCAGCTCGATTCTGCCTTGGCAAGACTCAACTAAAGTGCCCAGGGAGTTGGAATTAATTTATTTGCGGTCCTACCTCCCGGAGTCTTGTGGTGACGTTTATTTGAATATGTTTTCTTCATTCATAGAAAAGTTCCTATTTTACAGGTACAAATTCCCTTAATGTAAGTTCTAGCTGTTCTCAAACCACTTGTTAGAGGAGCCTATAAACCAAAGAGAATTAAGTGTAGCTGTGTGATACTTCTGCCTGGAGGTGTACTTACACTTGGTACCCCAGAACTTTTCCAGATATGGACACTCATTGTTCTGGACATCAGGGATGACCAGACATTTTCTTACAGATTTATTTGTTATTCAGCCCTGGTGGAACTTCCCGCTCCCTGGGCAGAGCTGTACAGTGAAATAACAAATGATGCAAAAGTTAAGTGAGCCTGCTTTCAGGAATCTGCAGTCCTTTTAGCTGGTTTTACTGCTTGATCCTGTAATTGAAGCTTGTCCCTACGTAATTGTAAGGGGCAGGTCTTGCTTTAATTGCAACAATACTTGAATAGCAGTATTATTGTGATAATAAATGTATCCTAGGTACCTCTTCAGCTAATTCTACAGTCTGCAGTCGTCATCTACATTTTAAAATGTATCCTATATATCTTTGTAAAGGAATCTAAATAGGCTTAATCTAGCTCTGGTGACCCCAAGAGAAGTGACAAGCTCTGCTTTATTAGTCATGACTATGAGCATGGTTCTCCCTTATCATGACTTCTGACTGTCTAGTGCAATGAAAATTTACAGGAATACATGATCTGCTAATCCTCTGTGTTTAAATGAAGAGTACAGGGATTATATGGTCATTCTCTTACTGTCATGACCAGGTATCATGGTAGGGGTTATGAGAGTTGATTTTTGCAACATCTTTGGAAACGCTGGAAGCTGTTTTAATAGCACCTTAACTGTAAATTAAGCTGTCATCACTCAGTCATCACTGGTGTCTTATGGCTGTTTTCCAGGCAGTCTGGTTTGCCTGCAGATAAGAACGCTCAGCTCTTCTTGATTCTGATGAGGGATGTGTGCTTTAAACTGCAATCAGAAGGAAAATGATAATAGAGAGATGGTGGTTTGAGAACAGAGAATTTTAATACTCTCTTGATAAGCCAAGGAAGGGATACTAGCTTTCACTTTGCTATTTGCTCCAAAACGTTCTGCTGCTTACGCTGTATGGATTCAATAGCTCCCTTCTTCCTCAGATGCTTCTTAGTTACCTGTATAACGTGGGGCAAAGACACACTTGGCATGTTGTTCTAAATGCATACTGCTAAATAAATATGTAAGATTCTTCATACTTTTAAAAAATTGAAGGCAATGGCTGCCAATTTACAGCTTTCTGGAACCAGGTAAGGCTTGTTGACTCAGAGTCACAGAATGGCTTGGGTTGCGAGGGACCTTAAATATCATCTAGACCCAACGACTCTGCCATGCTTTGATGTCAGCTGTACAAAAACTTATAGCCCCACTTGAAACCATCTTTTGTTACAACCTTTTCCTCTGCCTGAAGTTCACCTTGAAGATATCTTCTTGCTTTTATATTATTTCTTCTAGCAACAGGACTGCAAAACACTCTGCATATAGGTATTAACTCCAAATCGTCAGACTTTGTCTTGACAGGCCTTTGAAACATAATTCAGCGTAGAAATTAAACATACCAGTACTAAATATCGCTCATATCTTTTAGGAATATTAATATGATTAGTCCACAGGGAGACAGAGGACTTGGAACATTCAGGTGGAGGTCAACGGAAGAGAAGAGGAGCCCTAATAGATAAAAAAAATAAGTCAGTAATCTCGTAAGATTTTTCTTTTACATCTCAAGATATATGGAGGTGGGGTTAGGGCTGTGACATCTTCATTAGAATTGACGACTTGGTAACACAGCTCTATCTTTATTACAAAAAAAGAAGTCACACCAGATAGGTTGGTGCTCTGTGACCTGCTGAGGTCTATGGATCCATTCGCATTATTGGTGGTGCTGATTAAAGGCGTTACCTGCTAGAATCTACTTTGCTTCTCATTTATAATTGTGTTGTTTGATTCACTCTAATTTAAAGAGGGATCCATGGCAAGGTAGGTGTTTTTCATTGCATACACCTATGTGGAATAGTTGCCAGCATAGAAAGCTACTTTGTATGCTACTACTGAACACTAGTTTTTGGGTGGATAGAGTAGTCAAATTAGCTTGGTTTAATCTCACATGTAGCATTTTTGTGTTACTTCACAAGGCATGCAATTGGAATGAATGCTCAGCCCCATTTAACTTACATAAAAATAAGTAAAAAGTGGAAGAAAGTTTAGTTAGTGAAAGCTGTATTTTTTTTTTTAAAAAAACCCCAACGTTAATGTTTAAAACACGCAGCAAACCGGTTGCGATAGTATTTTTGTAAAATACCAAGGCCAGTTGGAGTATGTGGAAGGGGAATTGATTTCCTCTGGTAGAAAGATATTTTGGTTTTTGTTCAGACACATGAAATAATTGCCATTTATGTTTTGATTTGTTGTTGATTCCTAGATATTCACTCTGGAGTAGTTCTGATTTACTCCCTTCTAAATGTTAGAAGAGTGGGTAATTAAATGTTATTTTGTGACCTTTATGTGCCTGAAGGAAAGAGATGTGATTATCTTATCTTATGTCACTTTTGGGCCATCATAGCCATCTAACTAGAATACTATTCTGCAACTTAGTGCGCTGGATTAATGCCTGCTCCCTTAAATGAAATACATAACTAAAGGGGCACCATGGAACCAGTTATTCAGACTGATGCTTTTTTATGTATATATTCTGCCCATTCCTACACAGATCCCCTTTTCACATTTTTGTTGTTATAAATAAAAATATGAAAGTGCTTATATATCCAGTGAACTCTTTCTGTCTTTTTCAGTACTGATTTTGAACTAGAATCTGTTTATAAATTCATGTTTTATTACTGTAATTTTTAACAAGCTACTTGCTCCTTCAAAGATGAATTCTCAAAATGCCAATTCTTCACCTACACTATTTAGCAAGGAATGGCGGTAGATTTTCCTCTTGATGGATGAGCATAAGAAACCCCCTTTGTTTCTGTTCTATCAAGGAATCTTGTTCTCAAATTCTCCTTGTTGTGTTTTGGGAAATAGCTGTCAAAAATTAACTTCTGCTAATTGTAGCAACTGTAAAACACAGAAACCGAATGAATGTTTCGTATATATTGCTAAAACATTCCTCATTGCATAACAAAGATAAATCAGGGCAAAAAATACATAATGCATGTCTTTCCCATATAGAAGGTGACAAGCTTTCACTGAGACAGGACTGTCTTGGGTGAATTAGGCATTTTTAATTATACACCATCAGCTTCAAATACTAACAGCAATTTATTTGTAGGAAAGGCATGATTCTTATATCAGAAGCCAATTTACAAGCTTTGTTCTTTCTGTGTACGTTTTTGCAAAAGGTGCCTCACAATGTGTTGAACTGTAACTTAGCATCTACTTAGAGTCATCTTTCTCTGGGATTATATATGTTTGTAAGTAGTGCGAATCAGGTTGTGAAATAGCTGGCGCTGCGGACTCCGAGAAGAGAAGGCTCTGGGGAGACCTTATAACAGCCTTCCAGTACTTAAAGGGGGCTACAGGAAAGGAGAGGTCTTTATCAGAGAGTGTAGTGATAGGAAGAGGGATAGCGGTTTTAAGCTGAAAGAGGGGAGATTTGGACTAGATATTAGGATATTAGTAACAAGGCACAGGAACAGCTTGGTCAGAGCAGTGGTGGCTGCCCCATCCGCGGAGGTGTTCAAGGCCAGGTTGGAAGCGGCTTTGAGCCCCCTGATCCAGCAGGAAGTGTCCCTGCCCTGACCTCTGTGTGCATAGAGGTTGGAATTATTAAAAGGTTTTTCTTAACCAACATTGCTGAGTGTGGTAATATTGGTTTGTCAGTGTGGTAATTTCAGGTTAACAAGGGTAAAATTTATCTCTGAGGGTGATGAAGAATGTTGGGGCAGATATCGAGTTTATCAGTGTAGGAGAGATGTTTCATACAGTTCAGTGCAAGAAAACTTGTTTTTTAAGTCCACACCTTAAATTATTTCAAGATGGAGTATTGATAGGGGTTAATACACAATTTTAGAGTTCAAGTATTTGCAACATGGGTGTTTGCCATCAAAATGCAGACTTAATCCTTGGTAAATTTCTTATCTCAACTTTGTAGTGTAATCAAGACTTTTGTTATCAAATTGTTGATGCTTTAGTTGAACATACTTATGCATTATTATTTTTTCCCTTTTACATAAAATCATGAAGACTGTGAGACTAGGGTTTGGATTTCTTTTCCAGATTTCACACTTTTCCTCTTTATTCTCATTAATCAGAAACATTATCACATTTTTTAACACATTATATTAATTGAAACAATGCTTAAGTAATGGACTGGATAAAAAGATCTTGACTTGGTCCAGGAGTTTGACAAATAATCTCCATTACCAGCCACCCAAAATGACTTTTTTACACTTGTGCCAATTTACAGCATGTTTTGTAATGTGTTTTTAAATTAAACCATTTAAAGTGACTCTCCGCGTCAGACTAGTTTATCATGACACATCAAAACTAAAAAAGAACTGCAACCTAAATGCATATTCCATTTAACTTAAGTCCTTTATGTAAGTCATTACACAGATACTTAAATGTATTCCCATTTTTTGCCCCGTAGAATTAGGGCTATTCAATGAAATTAAAAGAAAATGCATTTACATTTGGTTTTCAAGTTCAGTCTTGAAATTACAGGCAACCATGACAGGGATGTTTGACTGACAAAGATCCATAGTATGTCCTCTCTGCTTGCTTTTCTCTAGTTTCTTCCTTTTGATGCTATGGAAATGTATTAGTGTAATGGAGAAGTCTGTCACCTGAAGCTATTAATTCTTAAATTTTCTGTCATTATTTTCAGGGATTTTTTGTTAGATGAATTTCTGAGGATTAACAATTCTTTGCAGCTGCCAGTATTTCTTAAATTGTTTATCTTTCTGTTTGACATAGTTTCCCAGGGACTTGCTTGACTCTTGAGGTAGAATAGATTCAGATTAGGGCTGGATTTGTTCTAAGAAAATGTGCAGAAACATAATTTGTGACAGTTTCTGTCTTAAAAATTTATCAGCCCCATTAACTGCTTATGCTCACTGACACAACTATCTCAAGCAGTTGAAGACGAGGGGGTTGCTGATGAGACTCGAAGGACTTTGGCTTACTACAGTTGCCTTACCTTATCACCATCTAACCTTTCTGCTGTTCTAGGGTTGTTTTGAGCATGGAATAAGCTAAAATACCGGAGAGTCCAGCCCCCGTGATGGCTTTAAGCTAATGCACTGCCATGGATTTGGGATCTGTCTTACCTTACAGCAGTTCTTAATGTTCCTGCCCATCTTTCGACAGCTCGGTATAGAAGGATACAAGTTTTGCTGCTGCTACTACTGAAATGTAAGAAATCCATAAAGATCTTCTAACTGCACTCCTTTTCTAGGGAGACTTTTGTGCCTTTGATCTATGTGCTTTAGATGTATTCTTTCCTCTCTCACTTTTTTTCCTTCTCTCACTTTCTTTCCCTCTTCTCTTTTAACATTCATGTGTTTGTGATACTCAGGGAAGATGCTTCAAGGGCCATTGCTGCTTTGCTTGTGGCTGCAAGCAAGGACTGAACGGCATCTTGCCTGCAACAAGAAGGAAATAGGAATGTAGAAAGCACTTGAGATAGATGATTGAGAGAGAGAAGAGTATATTTGTACTACTTATAAGACCACTCAGATATAATAGAAGTGTCAGTAGTCCAAAGAAGTGAGTTCTTCTGGTCCCAGCCCCCATCTGTAGAATACAGAAATTTGCCTCAGATAAGAACTTCCTTTTTAAGGCTGCCATTGCTGCGTCTGTGAAGATCACCTCAGAAGTTTGGCATCATAGGGTCTTATTTCACTCTGAAATCTGCTGACATGCGTAGGAAAAACTGCACCAGCATCAATGAGACTTCAATGAGACCCTTCCAACATCAGTCTCTAAAAATGTGACAAGATGTACCAAGGGCCTCACTAGTATGCATCATTCTCTTACCCATAACTTTATATCATGAAAATGAATGTCTTTTCACTGGACTGCAAGATGGGTTTGTTTCTGAGAGGCCACATCCATAATTGCTTACAACTCTTTTATCTAGAAATATTTACAAATGGAAATCATCTAAATCCTGAAGATAGTTACTGTGCACCCTACAGAAAAATCAATGATGAGAAATTAAAGCAGCCTGTGAGATTACCTATCATATTCCGTATCAAACTGTGTTGGTGTTTGTGCCTGACATAAGAAGAACAGCCCTACAGAAACAGCATTTTGAGATAAGCCACCTGCATTACAAAGGCTTGACGTGTAGTGCAGACTACAACTTCAAATATTCTTGTGATTAGATGGCAGGGTTCTTCATTCATCAGCACCATTTTAATGCACTTGACGATATCCAGGCATGTAATTAATTTACACTTAAATTTTAATTGTCACTTGCATTTTATTTTGTCCTCCTAATATCCAAGTCATGTCATTTTGCTACGCAAAAAAAATAAGCTTTGATGAGAATAAAAGGCTGCACTTATGGGAATGAATAACAATAGAAATGTATTGCTGGTGGTCTCACTCTTCAGTCTGTGGAAGTCAATGCCTGAAGTCCAATTAGATCAAGCTTATATGAGTAGTAATACACCTACTCACTGACCAACCAACAAACCAAACCCTTTCAATTAGCCTACAAGTCAACGTGGTTGTGAGCTTTTGTTTATAGTGCTCTTAACTAAAGAAAATTAACATGAATGTTTATGATCTGTACAGAAATGGACAGAATGACAGCATTTACAGTCGCCACCATTTTAATTTCACCCACTTTCTTTTCTGGAGTTTTGATCTGTACCTGTTGATAAGCTGTATTTCTCATCAGATTTTGTTGAGTCAGCGATGGGTGCTCACAACCAGATGTAGAAGTGTGTCGTAGGAGGTTAACTGGCATAAAGTCTATTTTGTATGCTTTATTTCCACATTAAAATTAATTCTAATGTTAATTGGCAAAAACTTCTCTGAGAAACACAGACAACATATCTGAATATATCCTCAAGCTGATTGTTATGACATGTTTAGCAAAAAGATTCTCAGAAACTCAGATGGTGTCTAGGTATATTCATTTTACAGCAACAACAATCTTTGTAAATTGATCTAGAGCTTTTCTCTGCAGGATCTACACCAAGATGTCAGGCTTGTATAAGGATGTTTCATAAGGAAAAAATGTTGGTATTAAAGTGAGCCTCTCCTGTATATTTAAACCTGTTTGTCATGGTAGATATTAGAAATTAATAAAAATCCTAAAAGGAGTTATCTACTCTGTCTGAAACTCTTTAAGAGACTACGTTTTGCTTTTAATTGAAGGAAATGGAATAATGTGTGTTAATTTTCTGAAATAAGCACTCTGTATTCCTCAAATAAATTTTCCTCACTCCCCTTTAAGTCAATTTTAAGTGATAAAGGAAATAGAGATTTTGGAATAGATTTTTATTTTTCCTTGAGTTATGAATGGTTCATGTTTAGGTAATGTCTTCAGTTTGTGCCATTTTTTTGGAATGGTATATCTGTTTTATACTCTTTTATATATTGAGGAGGGACTTTCTATCTTGTACTTCAGCTCCCTGTTTTTGCATTCTCTGTTGTGGATCATGGGAATATTAGTTGTTTCAAAATCACTCTGGTATCATTTTCTGTTCATCTATGCTGCTGTGTTTGTTCAATCCTTCGGTGGCCTTTGCATACTCTTAAAATACTTCCTTTTCCATATCACTTTCTACACTTATTTCCCTCTTATTCTTTATCTATCCCAAAGCATCCATCCCACTGCACCCCTTCTCTCTGCTTGACTGTGCCTTGCTATTGTAACAGTAGTGGTCTGTATCTGACAATTTCAGATTACAGTTTATCCTTCCTTTTAATGATAGCTACTTGGCAGAGACTACAAAGAGCTCACCAGGTGTTCTAGGTTCACTGTGGAAAACGGTTTCACACGGTTGTTGTAGATTCCCATGATCTTGAAACAGTTGAGTGAATGAATAGGAAACTGAATCTTTCATAGCTGACGTAGTTTTCATAGCTCCTATAGCTTTTCCATCTCATTATACCTAGTAACTTGAGATCGCTCACCACATTGGGTTGGGGCGATTTATTGTTTCAGACACACCATCACGCTGCTTTCTTAGGGTTTTTTAAGCAGAAACCTTGACTTAGTCCGTATTTCTGACCCACGATTGGAATGGTTATAGATCACCACTGCCACATTAAGACTGTGCAAACATTTCCAGTCTAACGTTCTGATAACACATCCTTCTGTAAACTATCCCATCAGGTCTGGTTTATGTGCAAATCACAAGCTTTTCTTTTGCAAATGGTTCCAATTTTTGTGTGAGTGATCAAAGGGTTGTGGCACAACAGGATCACTTACTCCAGAGATGTGTCTGGATCAAAGGTTAACATTTTTTGCATGGAATATTCATTTCTAGCATTGGTTGAACACTGGACAGTTTCGCTGGAAGCAATGGTCAGGGATACGTTATCCTTTAAGAAATGAAAGAAAGTAATGCCAAGCAGAGAATTACAACACATGGCTTAGCAAGGCCCAGAAGAAATGGTGGTGAAACTAAATGAAACAGAAAGGAAGCTGGTTCAAAGAGATAATGCAGCATAGGTGATACGAGACATGCGGAAACATAATTTTGATAACTGAAAGAAAGGAACAGTGTCTTTATCCGAGACACACAAGGCCAGAAGTTTGCACAAGCAGGTCCAAGAAACTCTGCCCCTGCAGACTTAATGAGGCCGTGCTTGTGTTTCATCTGGGCTGGGATCTGCTCCCCCACAAATCCCCACTGCCTGAGCTCACTTGGGATGAGCGAGCCCCAGGTGGAAGGGGGAGGCCAACTTCACCGAGTAGCCGAGGCAGCAGTCACCACCCACTTGGCTGTGTGGCAGCGCCTCTGGAAAAGGCACACTTGATGCCTTTGCTTAGCGCTATTCCTGTCCACATTTTGGGGACTCTCCAGATTGTAACAGGAAGAATTTTTGGCCTCCTTTGGTGGACACACAAATCTTTTTCTAAGCACTCACTTGGCAAGTTTTCTTTGAGAGATTTATGTTCCTCCCTCACATCTCAAGTAGCTTGGTTGCGTAAGTAGTTTGGATGTCGAAATTAAAATATGAATTGTGACAGTTTAGTGAACTGAACTGCACCACTTAATTATTATTTTCTCATCTGCTTTGAGTGTTTAGCCCTGGAGAGCATATTGCTACACCGTACAGAGTTATTAGCTTTCACCGTACCAGTTCCTACTTTGACTTCACAAGGCCTTTTGACATTAGATGATATCCTCGTGTGCTACACAAAAAGCAAGCTCTGCTTCTTTACTCAGGCATGTACTCATGTTGTTGCTGGGCAGTGATTAGCTTACATTTCATTTGCAAATAAATAAATAAAGCAGACTTCTCATTAATAAGGAATTGGTATGTGAGCGAGTCTGTTCTTTTAAACACTCATAACTCAGCCAAATAAAAACAGATTTTCATCGGACTACCAAAAGGCACATGTCCAACCTAGAAAGTGTGTTTAATAACTTCCCCCCTTCTGCTACTATTTTTTTTACGTTGACATTAATCTCCTGTGCACATTTGGAATTTGGAATGGAGTCATTTTCTAACTGCAGTGCTTCCAATTTTAAATATTCTGTTTCCTTTCAGTTTTTCCAAGCAATTCAAAGATTAGTAACACTGTAAAACATCTAAAAGCACGCTGGAAGTTTCCTGCTGCTTCAAGTGTTGTGTTATGTTATCTTTGGAATAATTCTAAGGTCCCACTGGTGTAATATAACAAGTTATTATGTCATGGAGCTTATTAGTATGCCTATGGGAAACATTAATTCACACTGACATCATACTATATTTTTCAATAAATCAGGAGAATTTTTTTTGTTTTTAAGAAATGGTGATGTTTTAATGAAAACTGAACAGATTATTTTTCATACGTGTTTGGATGTGAACTGAATGACTTGGAGGATGTGCGTCATTATCTCAGCAATGTCCTCTGCATTGTTGCAGGGAATGGAAAGAGCAGGGGTTTGGGTGGTTTGAAAGATCTTTATTTTTCTAGCATGTAGATGTTATTATAAAAGACTTTCTACTCTGTGATTAGCACAGCAGGCTTAAATTGCCTGGGCTCTGGTCATTATTATTTCTGTAATCCCCAAAGTTTATGATATTATTCAGGATCTAAAAAATGACAAAGTAGACTTAAATTTGGTAAAAATTTAATGTGTGATGCATTCCTTTTGGAGCTGAAAAGTCTGTTTTTGTTGACACAGAGAGCTGAAAAATGACCACAGACCACAAAGGACCCGAAGCATGGCCAGGGAAAAATGTATAAAAAGAGAGCTGCCCTTACTGAGCTGTCTGTATGCAATTGATTTTATTAACATTTCCCAGCTATCCTGTTACTTAAAAAAACCCCAAACCCAGACTTAAATAGCTGTTGATTTGTATGTGGATGAAGAATCAAACTAAGAACTGAATTTAATTTCTATAGGATAATTAAATCATTATTATTCCATTAAGGCTTTTGTGGACATTAATTGTAGCTTTTTGTGGACATTAATTGACTACCCAGATACAGAACTGCAAATGTGGTTGTGTACCTGGAGATCAAGTGGCAGACACTTTCTTATGTGTACCAGGCAAACTTTTGGGATTGCAGAAATAACAACGACCACAATTAATTCTGACTTGGGTTCAGTTTTCCTATGTGAATACATGGAGCTTCGCTGCTGCAAATGCGTTACAGGGGGTTTGCCGGAAATTTGGGCCTCCACACTGGTGGTATTTCAGACTGAATAAATTCACTGTAGAGCAATGCTTTACATGTGGGATGTATTTCTTGGTGAGTGCTGTTCACCACAACCAGATCATGAAAGCTCTGAGTGTTCCTAAATAAAAGACCAGTTATGACAACTGTGAGAATATTCCTTGAATAATGATCATCAAAGCTCTAAAAAATACTTTATAGGAAAATGTTTTGGCATATCAGCCAAAAGGAAGGGCCGGGATTATTGCCTCAGACTCAGCAGCCCACCAGCAGGGTTGCAGGGCTCCAGTTTCAGAGGGCACTCATGGATCAGGTGATTGGTGTGAGATGATGTCCGTTTGCAGGTCACACTTAGAAGTTTAGCTAAATTCTGTGGGAAATTAAATTAAAAGTAGTAAAGTTAGATGGGCTTGATATGCCCATAACATTAACCCCAACTTTTCCTGGATCAAGTCACCTTAAAATAGTAAGGTTAACCTCAAACTCGTACGACAAAAAGAAATATGAGTGGGTATGTAAAAGCATTCACATTTTCTAGCTTTCTATGAAACTGAAGAATTTGAACTCAGAAGGCTTTCATTCTTAGATTTTGGCAGCAGGTTTTTAAAGCAAAAGACAAAATCTGGAAGTTTTATGAAAAATCAAGAGGTAGCAAGATTGCACATATTCATTTATCTTCTTTCTCTTGGTGATGAACTCTAAGATGGATGTCACGTACCGGTGTGTTCTTTGCCTAGGATGACCAACTCTTGTTTACATCTAGTTATTTTCTGCCTAATAACAGTGACAGGTTGTAGTCAGGCAGGGGCTGGTCTCTTCTCTCAGGCGACCGGTGACAGAACAAGAGGACACGGTCTCAAGCTTCGCCAGGGGAAGTTTAGGCTTGACATTAGGAAGAAGTTCTTTACTGAGAGGGTGATTGGTCACTGGAATGCGCTGCCTGGGGAGGTGGTGGAGTCACCGTCCCTGGAGGTGTTTAAGGAGAGATTGGATGAGGCACTTAGTGCCATGGTGTAATTGACAAGTAGGAGTAGGTGTAGGTGTTGGGTCACAGGTTGGACTCGATGATCTCAAAGGTCTTTTCCAACCTTATGATACTGTGATACTGTGAACGAAGTGGGATTTCTGGTCCCTTCATCTACTCTGTGTACTCCTCTAGCTCATGGTTATTTTATTGCAAATCTCTTACCTGGCAGAGGGACTTTGAGCTTAAGGCAGTCTCTGCAGTGTGCTGGTGGGGGAAAGTAGTGGTCTATGTCTTTTACACCCCAAAGTGATGCACCACCAGAGGACCATCATCTTTCTGCACAAGAAAAAGGGCAAAATAATAAGTGGTGAGAGGACGTGTTTTACAGTGTATCCTCACGTGTGTGTATTTCATATCCGGACATCAGCATGTGTTACTGGCTTACTTTACCCATTTAAACTTCTTATTTCTCTTCTGGTTTCTTTCTTGTCCACCCCAATTAGCAATATCTTTCACTAGTTTTCAGGCACCCATTCCTGCACAAGGAGCTGCAGGAGCCTCTCCACACACTGGGATACTTTCAGTAAAAGGAAAAGCCTGAACGCTGTAGTTCCTGGAAAGGTTATGGAGACGGTCCTAGAGAAACTAAATGTGCAGCCCTCTGCAGTGACGTTTGTCCTGCCAAAAAGCCTGTTGTGGCCCAGCACTGCTCTAGATGATCTAGAATAAGATAACCCACTTGGAGACCAAGAGTAGGGGAGATGTTATTTGTGGTGCAAAACTAACAGCAATGCCTTTTGTGTTTGCTCTGCATTTACTTGTTTTCTGCTCCAGAGCAAGGCTTCCATAATTGTAATAACTCCCAGCTCTAGCCCTGCCTGTGGAAGAGTGCTGGGAAGGGGAGGAGACATCCACACAAAGGCTTTCCTTCCCACAGCCTAGAGAAAGGCTTCAACTGAAGTAAGAAAGACCTCCTGGGAGGGGCAGGGCTTCATGCAAAGGAGCCCAGGAGAGACACCACCTATTTTTCTATTTTTGTTGTTTCACTTGATGCTGTTTCCCGTACTCCTCTGGTTTCCATTTTATATATAATGCCATGTTTGGAAGGATTACAGTGTCCTGCTGGAAATCACTTTGTTTTCTTTGGGTGGAAACAGACTCCAAAACCTCACTTCTCTAACCGTGAGAATGTCCTCAGATGCTGTGGGATACTGAAAGGCCAAAGGCTGTATCAAGAGCTAGAAAAACAATTATAAATGTTAGGTTATGAATATAGTGCTTGTGGCAAGTATATACTTCAGAAACTGTGGTGCAAGATAAATGGAAAGTGCTGAAAGACTGAAGAAAGATGATGAATATACATTTATATGACAGAAAGATCAATGAAAGTATGAAACAGTTTAATTTCATGAAAAATATAAAAATGTATATTTTACTAATCTAGATAAGAAGAATTTTCATGGACTTCATTAAGTAGTTTAAACCAAAAATTGTCAGTCAGTTTGGAAGTAAATTTTAACACAAGTCAGTACCTATATATGATGTCCTTCAATGTGTGGCATCATTGTTTTATACTAATTATCTATATTATCATTATATAATGATTTACATAGTTTAAAAACAATTGCAACATTGCATAGGAAGGCATAAAATATAGTTTTATTGTATCTATCTCTCAGAAACAAAAACACGAAGAGAAGAACATCATGACTGATGCATAGGAATACTATTTCTTTCTAAAAAATGTACAAATGGAACAGCACGTGTCTGATTTGTATCCATCATTTCTGATAAATACTAAAAGCCCAGGGAAACAACATATTATAAATGGTCCATGTCAGGCCCTAAATATGGCACAGTAAATCCACACTTACAGGTCATAATCTTCTTTTTTTTTTTCCTCCTAAGGATGTGCCTGTATGTGGTAAAGAAGTAAAGATCAAACCCCATAAAATACATCATTTATATGCCACTCTGCGTTATAGAACAGCATGGACATCATTAATGAGAAGGACTGCTAAAAGAATATTTCCATGAGTTTGTTTCCAGGCACACTGTGACAAAAAGGAACTGTCCCCTGGGAACTAAATAGTAATAAAAATGTTGGGGGGGGGGAGGCAGGGGAAGGTTAAGAACAAAAAGAAAGAACAAACATGGTACTTGAATTTTTACCCTTCTACCAGTTCATCAGCCATTGCAACAGCTTGAGGTAAAGAATTTGCAAAACACACATGGAGAGCTTTTTGCTGCTTATTTTTTTTAATCTCTGAAGTCCAACGGTGATGATGAAGGTAGCTGTGACATTTGCAATTTTCCATGCACCAGCCCATTCCATTTTCTTCCCTGGTGCCACTTACATGGTACAGTAAGCCTCCAGCATTGACAATAATTATAGCCTGAATAAAATGAAGAGGGTAATATGAACAAAGCTCTGCTGTAATTGCCTTTTCATTATTTGCTAACAGTTAGTTATTCAGTCACAGGGAAAAAATTACACAGTAATTGGTTGACAATAGGAAGCTAAAGCTAAATTCCAGAACTATGATATTTTTGCGTGTTGGTCTTTTAGACCTTTTATTCATATTTTGATTAAACAGCTAGAGCATTAAAGTGAAATATAAATGTAGCCTTGGTTCAGATTCCACAACATTAGTTTCCACCCCACACAATTTTCGTTCAGTTTTGAATTTTAAGCTATCACATGTGGCAGCCCTGTAAATATTGTACCCTATTGACTTTGAAATACAGATTTGCAACTCTCGTTCACTTAGTTTAACAATAGCAAAGAATCCCTTTCACCTTAATGCTTTAAAAAAGTGTCCAGCGTGACTGTGTGCAAACAATTTAGTAGCGCAGTTCTGCCTTATTTTAGATACTGAGGTGGAGGAACTCTCATCTGAATGTGTATTACATTTTATATGACCTTTAAATAACAAAAAATCTTTAGCAAACAGAGTGGTTTTGCAGGCGTGGGTCTAAAAAGCAGTGTAATAGACTCCTAGTGATGCGTTATGCAGGAGTACCCTTACAAAGCCATACACAGAATTTTTGACTCAGTGATGTACAACAATTGCAGTTGGATTCATGGGAAAATCTCCTTCTGATATTTATTTTGTTAGCTTTTATCTCTTATTTTCTTTAATCTTGAGTTTTGTGTGAACCTCAAGCTGCAACAGAAATGTCTTCATTGTTTTCTTGTTTAATTTGTTTAAAATACGTTGTTTTAATCAGTCGTGTTGCCCCAAATAACAGGCTGCTAAGTATGTAGTGCTGAAGCTAGTGTACCTGCCTGAAGTTCACTGTTTGCTTAAATTTCACACTCATTTAATGTCACAGCGCATTCTTCAGGAATCCAGGTGTTACACATGATAGCACTGAAAAACATAGGTTAAATTCTACATTTTGTGTTTCTTGTAATTCATAAAATGGCTTTGTGGAAACTACTCTGAACGGTGCTAAATGTGCATGGCTGTAACCTATTGAAAAGTTTTAATTCCTAATTCTTCGACCTATGTTGTCACTTGCAACGAGTTGCTCTCTGTAAAGGTGTGGTTGAAGGACTCCCAATGACATTGGGTTTCGAGTGTTTGTTATAAAGCCTTTGGAAGGGAGCAGACATTAGGGATGGACTCATAACAGAAATCAATATTTTTATTTGAGCACACATTTAATTACAAAAATGTTTTCCTATAAAGTGTAATTATTAGTATTTCAGCAAGCAAATTGTTGCAAGTCTCAGGTCTAAACTAGAATGCACTAATTCAGAGCTTCAGCCGTGACCCTATATCCTCAAGTAATGTTGTGTACCTTTACGAACACTCAAACCCAGCAAAGCAATCACTGGAGGAAGAAAAAAACCTGCAGAAACTGAAACCAAACAAATGTAAGTTAAAGCATGGTTACAATAGAGTCTTTGAAGAGTTTAGTTCTTATCAAACTTGGCTGCCTCTCGGGTGGCCCTGGAGGATGGGCTGTGAGAGCCCAGCCAATGCCAGTGTGGTGGCAGAGCTCTGCCCCACGCGACGAGCTCACCAGCTTGCTTACCGACCCACTGGGAGTGGGGCTGTCGTTCCAGCCAAAAACAAACACCAAAACCTCGTTCCTGGGCATTTTATGAATATAATCTGTGAGACAAAGCCATACCGTGTTATTTTGGGCTGGATCCAAACGTCAGTGAAATCAATGGATATCTTCCTGCTGGGTTCAGCAGACTCGGGTAGTGGTCTTCCAAAGGGAAGTGCTGAAGGAAGTGCTGGCAATAAACAAATATATCCCATCAGCCCCGCTCTGATGTATATTTCATACATTGTCCTTACTTTTATTTCCAGTCCTAGATCTTTATTATAATCAGTCAAAGTCCTGGCTTTCAAGTTGTGAATGGGCATCATAATTATCTAATGCAACTACTCCAGAAATCAGATTAGTAATTAGCTGAACCAAACTGATTGGTGTGACTTCCTGAATGCATCTCTTTAATGTTGAACATTTCCTTTGTGCTTGAAGGATTTGTTTGTGTGTTTCTTGTGTATGATGAGAGCTTTCTGTAATTAGCTCCTGGGGGACAGCATATTCTAACAGTTAAAGAATAATTGCAGCCCTATGAAATGTGAAATGGCTTGGGCTGGCTTTTGTTGCAGCTTAATTGTATGCAACAAGTACAGGAGGTTTTTCATTTCACATCATGATAGTAAAGATGTAGCTTTCATAAATAAAGAAAGGAATTTTGTACAGTGGTAAATAGTCTCTAATATGTTAATTTTGCAGAAAAAAACCATAACAAACAAAGCACATTTGAGAATTCTCAGTGTTATTGAAGTAGATGTTCATCGTTGTTTCATTAGCTTGTAGTTTCTATGTATGATTTTAATGAAAGGGAAAAGAAAGAGGAAAATAAGTGTGGCAGTAAAAGACAGATGACCTGGTGGCCAGTCTGAAGCAGCTCATTTTCCTTTGAAATAAAAATTTGAATACTTGTTCTTCTGAAACTTCATGACAAAATATTGGGGGTTCTGAACAGCAGTTACAACACTGTTCTGGTAAAATTAGTTTGAATGAAAAAAAGAATCTTATTCAATATTGCTTTTCAAAACAAGACTGTTCATATATGTGTGTGTTCTTTCTTTGCCTGTAGAATATTGCTGTCCACTGTTCCAGGTAGTGGCAGTTGCCCCTCTTACCTTGCTCTACGCATGTGGTCAGCAGTGTCACTTGCCTTATTGCTGAGCTTCTGTCAGAGAATCGATCTGGGTGTACCACACAGTCTGTAGCGAGGGGCCCTTGTCTGCTCTTCCAGGTAGGCTGATACCTCATGCCTAGATGTAGGATTGCTAGATGCTACTCACAGGAGGGCATTTTGAATACAGGTGATTTTCAACCTAGTGCCTAGTTTACTAGCACAAAGACAGATACATACAACCTTGCCATTCTGCATGCTCAGAATTATGAGTACTAATTCAATATTTATTGATATCTTATTGCTGTTGTTCAGTTCTCAGCACTTTCTTCTGTGATTGTAAGCTGGATTATTGCTAGGCTAAATATAGCATTCATGCATGATTTTTTCCCTTTAATCAGAAGCCAAAACCATATAAGTCTGAGTTTAGTTTAGTGATCACCACTGGTAAGCCATCCTCACTGTAGACAGCATTGCTACATTCTATCTATAATCGCCATCCATTCCTGTGGCTAGTGGCATGTAGCATTTATTTATTTTTTCAGGATAGATGACAGTGATGCTAGAGTCTCATTGCCACCTAGATCTGATAACTATGAGTCATTTTGATATGGTTCTGAGGTAATCTACTGTGTCAGACTCTCAATGTCATCTTGTCACTACTGCTTCTTTCCATAGCATTGCCATAGGCAATAGCTCTGCTTTTCCTTCAGGGCTTTCCCTGCAGAGGCTGCAGATCATATGAGAAGTCACCATTGGGCAGGGGTGTCAAACTCATGGCCCACGGGCTGAATCCGGCCCTCCACCTTGTTTTATCTGGCTCGGCGCCTTGTTCCTACCTGGCGGCAGCAACGAGCTCCTTGCCCCTGCGCTCCTGCCAGCGCTGGTCACGTGTGCAGCGTGTGACGCGTGGTACGTCGCAGGAGAACAGTGGGAGTTTGGCACCCCTGCCTCAGGAGTTGTGTGTCCCTGATAATGGGAGCAGAACAGATCTCTGTCCCCTCTAGCAACCCTGCAATCAGCTCTTGCTGGGCTTGGTCATGGCCAAGGCTCATTGTGATCCTTGGTGGGAGGCAGAGTCCACGAGACACTGTGGGTTTTCTTTGGCAGCATCTCAGGAATTTGATGTGCAAGTTCTCAACCACTGCATTCCTCTCATCCAAGGAGAAAGGGAAGGTGTCCTACTCATGCTCCACCTGTGCTTCTCTTGGGTGTTGAAACAATTCTGATAAGAAACAAAGCCTTTATTTGTCCAACTTGGTGAACTTATGCCGTTCCCCCAACACAAGTCCTCAAAAGAGTTGCGGAACTCCTGTTGGTTTTGCCATGAAAGCCCTTTGATAGAGGAAGTGAGAGAAGTGTGTGACCTAGCAACGAGAATTAAATTCTGTCTGTGCTGAAGGGTCTTAGGAAACAGCAGTAAACGCCCCCCCCAAATATGTGCTTACTGTGTACAGCTACCTGTGTACTTCATTTTTTTCTAATGCAACAAGTGGCCAAAAGTGGTTCGAACAGTGCAGTTCTTCTGTCTCCTGGGCAGCATAACTAGGAATGGCTCAGGAGAAAGTCTGATTTGACAAGGAAATTATTATTGTTTAGCCAGGGATGTTATTAAAATAACATTCTGCAGATAACATTAATTCAGTCTTTTGTGGAAATTTTGCATCTATTTGAATGAAAAAATATTTTTAAAATAATTTTTAGTATTTTTCTAAACAGAAACTTAGGTTTTAGTTAGCGGGAATGTTTAACTTCTTGAAAACTTTTTAGAAAAATTCTGGAGAATATTTCTATGAAAGTAATTGGAAATGGTCTGGTTTGAATGTGCTTTCAAGTCCCAGAGTGTGTTTAGGGTGCTAAAGGTAAAAGGGAGAGGTGATTGTCTTAAAGTACCTCTTTATGCATTTACTACCAGCTTCTCATCCTGAAGGAGAATAATGTTGACTCTTTTCTCAGAGGACTGCTAGGAAAACCATCCTGAGAAAAGGTACATCTGTGGTGTGTGCTGGGCCTATAGGTGAGAATATTTTTTATGAAACACAGATTACTACAATTTCCAATGAACAATCCTCTTGGCCAGTAAACCAACATCTGTCTTGATTTGTTCATGGGAAACTGACCTAAGACTCTACATAATTCTTTAAAAGTCACAGAAGCCAAAGGCATGGAGTGAGAGAATGAAGAACCACACACTGCAGGAGATCAGTTTCGAGACCATCTAAGGAAATTTGGAGAGGGAATTTTGCAATGGCCTGTAGTGATAGGACAAGGGGTAACAACTTTATACTAAAAGAAGGCAGTTTTAGGTAAGATATTAGGCACAGGTGGCCTAGAGAAGTCATGGATGCCCCATCCCTGGAGATGATCAAGGCCAGATTAGATCAGAATCTGAACAGCCTGATCCAGTGGAAGGTGTCCCTACCCATGCTGGGGAGGTGACACTGCATGTTCTTTAAGGTCCTTTCTGACTCAAACCATTCCATAATTCTATGAAGAAATACAATTTTGCTTACAAACAATGCTGATACTGTGATAGGTGAGTTTTCAAAAAACAAGAAGAATGAAGTGTAAACTAGAAGGGATTTTTTCCCCCATTAACTGGCTTCATGACAGAAGGCTATTGACTTGACAGTACTTAATACCTTGTTGCATTTTTTTCCCCCTCTGAAACAGTGTGGTTTATTAGTTTCTATGGACAAGGCATTGGTAGGGCCACAGTTCGGATGTGGTGGAACCTGCTGATTCCCACTGAGCCCTTCGCCTCTAGTTCAGATTTAAATCCCTTATCCACTTCTTAGCTGGGCTCAAAAGAAACAGCTTGACAAATGACTTGTTTAATATTACGCAGTATTTTAGTTGACTAAATACTGGGAGAAGCATAGGATTTTCCTAGATCCCTGAGTTTATATTCACATTTAAATAAGTAGAGATTTGAGAGGATACAGTAGAGACTTTTTGTCTATTTCAGTACAAAGATGCAAGCATTGATTTCAACAAATAGAACAATCTGAAAAATTAGTATCGGTTAGGTTAGTCCAAGCTTCTGTCTTACTGAATTGTGCTGGAATAGAGGAACAGGAGGACTCTTCAAGTGCTCAGTAATGCCACAAGGCAGTGATTATTTCCAGCAGATATATAACAAGATGATGAATGGGATCGTTCCAAACTTGATTAAATAAGAACTTGTTGAAGTAGTGTGCCCTGGTGGAAAGCTGGTCAGTCCATGAAACATATGTACTGCTTCTATTCCCATCTATTTAGGAGCATAAACAATTGCATCATTACTATTTTTAAATATTCTCTGACGTGGAAACAAATACAGGATTTGGAGTGTGTGCTTAAATTTGATTTGACATCTCATAAAATAAAAACATTGACCATCATAGTTCAAACTTGTAGAATAACATCCAGAATCATGTCATCCTTTTAAAGACATCACGCTTTTTTCCGCTAACATAAATGTAGCATAAACATAAACATGACCAAGCAACTGATAGCATAAATAGCATAAACAGTTTCTTGGTGTTTACCTATCGGGGAAGCCTTTGTTGCTGCGTGGCTGGGTTGATAAGCGCTTTGCTGATGTCACTCAGGTAGGTACTGCGGGCTGAGACCAGCCATTTCACTGCTGTCTCCTAGAAAGAATAGCTCTATTTGTCTTTACTTAATCTTTCTAAACTGAGTCTTAGCTCACTGAAGTCAATGAGAAACTTGCCATTGACTTCAATAGGTTTTGAGTTGGTTCTTGAACTCTTTAATATTTGTTACATTTTGACATGAGTATATTTGCACTTAGAAGGTGGCAATCAAACCTGGATTTTTTTCCTTATGTAGTGCTTATTTTGGTGTGCTTTTAATACATCCTAACAATTATTCCTTCCTGCGCATGGAGCATCAGTATGATTTGTATTTCTTTTCAGTACTTAAAACTAATCTTTGTTTTCTCAGGCTTTTAGGTGGGACACTTACCTTAATCCTCTTATGTTTGTATGCCTTGAAGTCATGGTGCTTTGTATGATTTAGGATTTCAAGAGCCTGACTTAGAATCTCGAGGTCAGCTTGACCTTCTTTGTTGCGTGGTGGTTTCTTTCTACCACAATTGTGAGTAATTCTCAGAAGTTTTTCTGAGTCTCCAGCCCTACTTTTCTTCTTTGTCTCCCCGCAAAACACGTGCACACATTTTTTTCTTTTTATTTTTTATTCATTGCCTGTGATGTGAGGTTGTTCAGCAATTAAAAATATTCTTCTTATTTTAGCTCACCATATTTTGAATCTCTATCTTTTGCCTTATTAAGAAGTGACATTTCACTATGCTAAACAAGTAGGACACAATATTCTCATTTTGTAATTCCTTCATGATTAGGTTATCATGGTTTCATTGGTTTATTGAGCTGCCCTTTAGTGTGCACATAATATTTTTTCATTTGATCCTTTCAGGAAAAAGAACATCATTCCTCTGAAGTTAAGAAAACAGAGGGCATTGATAATTGCCTAAATCAACTACAACATATTCATTTGTGTGTGTGTGTTTGATTCATACGACCTATGACTTCACTCAAATTTTTACCTTTTTGGCTGATAACCAGGTCCTAGGCTTTTATAATACCAGAATACAGTCAGCTAAGACAAATTGATTCAGACAGTTGTCACAGAAGTATTTAGCTAAAATTACTTCAAAAGTTTTACACTGCTTGACATTGCAGTACTGTCTTTGAAGTGTATACCCTGAAAAATATTTGTTATTAACAATTCCAGACAGGTGTTTCACCAAAGACATGTGAGGATGTGTAGAAGAAGAGATTAATAGTTTGCAGTAGGTTTAGCCTCTGGAGGAAATATTTGTCTTACTTGTTTGGAATTCCACTTGTCATTTCACCAAAAGCTGTGTTTGCAGTCAGGTTTTGTTCTGAACAAGTAAAATTAAACTGTATTTGGTCATAAGAATTAGCACAACATATGCCTGAGTATTATTTGAATAGGTGCTGTGAGATAATTTTAAGGCAATCTTTTACAGGCTGTGGCTCTGCTTTTACAGTAGTTAAAGCAGAGTCCCTAAAGGTTCCAACTGGAAAACTCTTGAGCTGGGATTAACAACCACTACGAGGACTGTGAGAAACAGCCTGTGTTAATGCTGCTGTGGCTGTCAGTGAGACCCACTCGCAAGAAGCCCCTGGAGTCTGGAGAGGGATGGGGCAGGTGCCATGCTCTCCAGCTCTGGCTCCAAGGCGGGTCAGCAGGGCTGGGGACACCCTTCTGCAGCCACCGCTACGGACTGCTCAGTGTCCCCCTGCGTTCCCATAGCGGTAAGGAGTGGTGGCTGATGTGGGGGGCTCGCTGTGCTGGGGAACTAACCTAGATGTAAACCAGTCTGTTTCAGAGCGTGGAAAGGCTTTAGGCCTACCTGAGACAGGTGAGGATGGGAGGGGATCAGTCATGGGGGCCAAGAGGCTGTGGGCTTGCAGCTGGAGAGAGGAATGAGCCTGCGTGCTGGTCGCTGGCGCTGCTGGCCCGCGCTGCTGAACTGCGCCGGCTTAAAAGACTGACCTGACTGAATTCCTGCTAGGCTTAGAGAAGTGTTTTAGGATGCAGCTGAATCACAGCCTCGCTACCTGTTACTTTTTCTGATTACAAGCACAGGAATTATTTAAGATACTAGAAAGGAAATGATGAAATAAGTGTGTTTTGGCTTGAACACAAACACAATCTATTCTGGTGAGGCAGTGTCATACAATTTGCTGCATACTTTTAGCAGGTCAAATTAAAAATAGATTGAATATGAGTTTCCAGTTCTAAAGGTGTGACAGGTTTTAAATCCCTGTAATTGGGTGGCGTATTCTGCAACTGCTTGAAGTGCAACATTTCTGTGCAGGCTAGCATTAGGTGTTTGGGAACGCTTGCCCGGCGGTGCAACGTTATTGGTGATGGAAGGCACAGAGCTCACAAGGTACCTGCTGAGATCAAGAGAAGGAAGGACTTTGATTTGTTTTCTGAGCACAATGTGTAAAATTTGGGTGGGTTATTTCAGTTCTGCCATGCTCTGCTGTGTGAGGAAGGGGTGCAGTGAGTGTCCTCTGATTCCCATCAATGAGCAGTCCTCATCCTCTCTGACACGACAGGCTTTGTGCCCGGAGTGAAGAGCCTGCTCCTGCGCGGGGGACAAGGTGTGGTTGATGAGTCCGAGATAAACCCTCACACAAAAAAGGCCCTGTGTCGCTGAATGGATTTCCAGTGTAGCTCTTTAATTTCATCTCTTGGAAATGTTTCTCCTCTTTCATCCAACTGCCTTTATCTTAGCTTCTGATCTGAGGAAAGCAGCAGCCTTTCAAATTGAACAAACCGTGTTTCAAATAGGCTCTTCTGCTTGTGACAAGATGTACCTCATTTTCTCTGCCAGCCCTCAGCAAGGTCACACCTTTTTAATTTATTTTCTGTAAGAAAAATCTAGTTGCACGATAGAACAAGGCCAGATCTAGCTAGAGGTCATTTCTTAAACTAGTTATAAAGTAGAATACGATTAGAACCATTTAATATCCCAGAACTTACCAAGCTCTATTAAAGTGTAGGCTTCATATTTATGAAACAACATAAATAGCTGCTCTAAGTTGTGGCCAATTTGGTTATAATAAAGGGAATATTTTAGATTTTTTTCCCTTTTTACTCTGAAAGTGACCTTTCTTTTCCTTTTTTCCTTTTTTTCCTATTTTTAATAACAACTAGATATAAAATTCTTAGTGCAACCAGATGGTACCATAACTTATAAATTTCTTTTCCATTTCAGAAAGGAAGTAGTTCTCTGTTTTCCTCTAGAAATTATTTCTATGCTAAAACAGTGGATATCAATATGTATTAATACAAGATTCATACCCATTTAACAGATTTTTGTCTTTCGTTAAGCAACAGGAAAGTACTTATCTGCATTTTGTTCGTATGATGTCGTGGAAATGCTGAGGTGGTTTTCTGAAAGACATTAGTTTCTGCTCTCATCCTTAGACACATCGCTTATATGCCATTTACCAGTAGGGCGGTGCTTTTCTTAATCTAAATTTTATGTCAATTTTTAACGAGATTTCTCATACTTCCCAGAGAGTTGGTACCCACAAACCTGCCTGTTTTAATCTCTATTTTCAAATACCACTCTTGATGGGCAACTTCAGCTTTTCACATGCTGGCACTGTTTCCACAAGTGGTGTCTGAGGGAGAGAGAGGACATATTGGCAGAGACACTGGAGACCTTCACAGCAGTGATAGGCAGAGCCTAGGTCCTGCCCGCGTCTGGATATGGGAAAGTCGCAGGGCTGTCGGGGCTGTTGTTGGGCACTGTCCAGGTGCCCTTGCTGCTCAGCTTTTCTTCTCGTCAAGTCCATTATGTCAAAGACCTATCTGAACTTCTTCGTTTTACATCACAGATGCAACAGACCATAACCTTTCCTCCTAAGTGTTTTCAATTCATTTGACTGACGTGTATGCTCACTGTACATCTATGTGCTCAAAGTTTTAATGAAAAATATTGGAAAAATGTGATGTGTACGTGTGAAGTTGTTGGTTTTCTTACAGCTTTTTTTAAATATAATTGATAACGTCACAATTATGCTATGACCTAGTACAGCTCAAACATTCTCTCCGTATCCACGTTGAAGTATACATGAACAACATTTAAATGCTGTGTGAAAGGGCAGCCTGAATGCTCTGAAACTGAGGTAGGGATCAAAGACATTCTTGAGATCTGACAGCTTTGCCTTACTAAATTCCTCTTAAATGGGTAAAATAATATAGTACTGATTGACACCACCGTATGTGGCAAAAATTATTTATTAAGAGCTATTAATATTTTTTGACGACTCGATATTATTTTCAGTTGAACATAACTCATATTTTGATTCGTATGACTAAATTTACACTTACACAGAGACTACTGGGAAAAATTACTACAGTTCCACACTAATTCGTCAGCATTCAGTAATACTTCATGGGAAATGGAGGCTTTTTCTAATAAATTTTATATATTAAAAAAACATGCAGAATTTTAGAATAGTGGAATAATACCAAGAGTGTTTGTTAAACTAACGGGCCCCCAAATATCTAAGGAATACAGAAAAGATTGCTCATCATTCAAAATTAAAGTGATATCTTCATGTTTTCCGATGTACACAGTTCTGTGTTTAGCAAAGCATAATCAAGGACAAATGCATTTTTGAGTGTTAATTCCTCCATGTGTGAGAAATCAGGCTTAAGATACACCTGTGGTCAGAATGTCAGCTAAGCAGAAACACAGTTCTCGGTGATAATGGGGTTTGTATTTTGAGTCCAATTTGGTAAGATTACTAATAAAATCTGTGGTCATCTCTCTTCTTGCTAGCCTAAGGAGCTCCCACCACCAGGGCGCAGTTTGATGACTCTGCTTGAATGCAGGTGTGACTTTCACATGGGCAGTCCAGCTGATCTGAAGAGGAGCTTCACCTCTGAGGCTGAATAAGCAAAATTATATCTGAACGTAAGCCTTTGCAGAATTTGAATCTTGGTCTGTATTGCAGAGAGGAAATAATTGTGGGATTCCATCATTCTGTTTCGGAGTTTTAATTAAGAAGGTAGTAGCACTGGGGTTATAGATGTTTTTAAAATGACTGTTTAAAACACTCTATCCAGAATATCTTTGCATTTCTGTTTCAAAAAAAGAGTATGTTTTGCGTTCACTGTCTTCATTGTTTGAGCTTCTCTCTACACACTTGTCACTCTGCAGGTCTGATGTCTCTAGACAGGTCTTCTTGATAATCTCAGTGGCCTATGCAGTCGATATTGTTAAAAGATGATGTATGGTCCACTCTGTATTACTTCTTGCACTGAGACAAGACCATCTGTTGTCTTAAAACAACCTATATTTCTTAAGAGTGCTGAAGTTAAATCCTGTCTAACACTAGATTGACTTCAGTCAAAACTACACAAAGTGCTTAAGTTCATGTTTAAGTTTGGTTGACTTCAATGAGACTCAGGCATTTTTAATTAAAAGAGCAAGAGGACATGGGCTTCAGTATCACCATTAATTGATTGCTTACTTTTTTTACCTAGTTACCATTTGGGGAATTCAGATTCAGGGGGCTGGTGAGGAGAGTGGAGAAGCAAAACAAAATTCAGATTCAGAGTACGAAAAAAGTTAAATAGGCTCTTTTTGAACAGTAATGATTTATGATCTTCCGTTCTATAAATTACCATATGTAGAAAAGGTGAACATTCTTGCTGCATACAGAGTGATCCTTCTTGTTTAACGTAGCTAGTGTTGTAATGGTTTTAGTGCATCTTGAAATATATATCTGCTCTAGTCAAAGCTACCTGCAATGTGTTGGGTGGTGCGTATGCTTCTTAGTTTGTCATTTTGTTTGGTTTTGGTTTTTTTAAAACTTGTGAAATTAATTTTAATAGAAAGCAGTTCTAGAATGGGGAAAAACGAGGTTATGTTTTAATTAGCTCGTTGAAACTGTTTCTCAGTATCCTATACAGGTGGTAAAACGATCACAAATTTCTCTTGGTTAATAAAACCTGTGATGTATTTATGATAGAAATAACAGTTGTACAGAGCATCAGCAGTATTAAGGATTCCTAATGGCCTCTTTAAAACACAAATGTCTTACTTGGAAACATTTTTAGTTCTTTTTAGTCAGAAACTTTTCCTCAAAACAGTGCTATTTAGAACTGCAAAAGATAGGATGAATTGTAAAAGCTGTTCTACGTTATTTCGGTAGACTATGAAAAAAACATGAAAGACTAAAAAAGATCAAAAGTTTATTTATATCACTGGCTTATTTTCTAGCGAAAAATCCTTTGACAGATCTCTGTCAAGAAAAAAATTGTTATAGCCAAACTTATCCTGATTTCAACATTACTTCGGATATTACAGTTGAATTAACCACTGATGTATTTCGTAATTTATTCCTGCTTCCTGGTAATGCAATGTTTTGATGTTGTATAATGAATATTTGTGTATTTGTTAATGAGGGAATGTATGAGATTATGGGGCACTTCTTCCAACAAACGTTACCATTTTCCAACTTTCCCCTGGTCAAGAAAGTTCATAAAAGTAATAACATAATAGTCCATGTGCAGGAAAAAAACACTTCTCAGTTGTTTATTTTTTTTCAGTGTAGGTAAAAAGTGTTAATAAAATAGGAATTATATGTGAATAGCAGTATTTATTTTGCCTCACTTTATGTACCTTAATATCAAGCAACCTAAGCAACGATACAAGGTTTCTCTACATTTGAGCAGCAGGCAGACCTATCCCTGCAGAGCAAAAGACTCCATTTCAAATGTCTGAGACACAACATAGTTCAATTTCACAGGTGCTTGTCTTTATTGACGGGGCTGGTCAAGGGACCGGTAAGGCTAGATGCTTAACTTTTAGATGACAAACAGGTGAGATGAATCCTATTTGTAATTCATGCTGTAATAATTACAGTAGGGTTAATAAAATCTATTGTTATTTGTTTGTTATAACGCCCCGTGGGATGCAGAAATAAAATGCAGGGAGACTGTTGATAGTGTAGAAAATATAGAGAGAAAATGACAGAAATAAGAGTACAGGTATGAAAACTTTGTAACTATATAAATAAAAGATGATTTTGAAAGGAGGAAAGAAAGAACACAAACAGAGATAAACTGTTGTGTGCTCGGATTGGTGTCCAACTTGAACCTGCCAAATTTGCAATGAGACCTGTTAATGCTTTTGAAACATATGGGGAAATTGCTGCAGGATCTCCTTATGTCACCCAAAGGCAGTGTCTTAGGCTAATATAAAATGGCACTCTTCTTTGGGCTGGGCTAATCTTACCCACGGAACACCTGTGGATTTCTGCTGGAAGTTGGGTACTCTGCACCAAGACACCAGTGCTGGGCACAAAGTAGGATAAGGAAAGTTTGCTGTTGCCTTCCACCCCCTGTGGGAGATTGCAGGTCTTCCTACAGGTGAGCCTGAAGAAATCTGTGCTATAAATATTGATCAGTATAATTTAGATTTCATGGACCTTTTCTTACCAAGAGTGGTCAAGGAAGAAAAAAGTCAAGGAAATATTAGTATATGGAGTCAACTAGTATCTAGACTCCTAAAATACGCTAGTTGCAGGAATCAGGACCATGCTAAATGATTAAACATTTCTTTTCAGCTTTGAGAGTCTAGGTAGTCTTCATCAGTATCACCAAGTGTATGGCTTTGGGATAAGTTCCAAAACAGACCTTTATTTCTAGTTGATACAGGATTGTAGGAGCAACATCATAGCTTTCTGCTGCATAACAGAAGGACGTTTTCCTATGTGCGTTCCTGGTGTACTCTGTGCAGATATGCTTCCTTGTTGCAGTAACGAACTTTCTAAGTACCCAAGACAATGAAACATTGCATTTCCTTGTTGCATCCTGTGTCACAACATAACAAAATATGTTTCTGTGTGCCCCTACTCCCCCCAGGTGAAATAATAGAAGCCACAATGGGCTTCCTAGAGGAACCGTTGTTAGTCACTATGATGTTTTTAACTGACCAAAAGGAAGAATCAGTGTGGGAAATTCAGTAGTTATCATTTTTGTGAGGGTGGGGATTGGAAAATGCAGAAATACCCTCTGGTATTTCATCAATGCTTTATATAGTAATGTATTTCACAAGAAAGTTTTATTTACTTAAGCAACTAAGAAGTAAACCTTCCTGTTCGGTATTTGGCATTCTGTCCTAGAACCAAATGCCTATGGCAAGTTAAGGTCTGTTTTAAAGTACAAAATGTAAATTGGAAGAGAGCTCGGTGCACACCTGCTCGTCTCCCATCAGATAGGCAAGCAGGGTGCAAAACACAAGCAGCTGTAGTGCAGAAAAACCCCACGAATCAGGACATTCAGAACTAAACCAAATACAGCAGGGGCACAAACCCCCCTTGTATTAGTACAGAGGTGGCAAAATATGCACAGTAAATCAAGTCTCAGAGTCAGTGTCTGAAAATGGTGGGGATGAAGAGGAGATGGTTCATGATTTTTATGATCCTGCTGCACTTGCCCAGCTTGTGACAAGAATTATTTTTTTTGTATGTTCAGATGGTGAGAGGGTTCGATACTGTTTGGCAATAATATTGTCTCGAAAGGCCTGAACTGCTTGATGGCTTATTTCTTGGATTTGCAGACATTGTCATTATTGTATTTTGGCTGTGGTCTAGCTTTTTCATGCAGGCTTCAGCAGCAATGAAATCAAAGCTCTGAATTTTCTGTTTGCTATTAGTGGGGAGACTCCACTTCTCAGTAGCTTGCTTTTACCATTGGTGAATACTAAACTCTAGCTGCTATTGATTTAGTGAGTGTAAAGAAATGCTTGTGTTCATCATTAATTCCAGATAATTATTGCTATTAGGTCATTTCATATGTTCTGCAGGCAGTTGTTATGTTAATGCGTAGGCAAGCACTTCCATTCATGCAAACAATTATTTGCCTACCTTATAAAATTGAAAGGTTTTATCCTCCCATTCCGGTATTATCTTTAGACTATTATTTTATACAACTTAGAAACTTTTTATGCAACTGTTTTGATTACTCATTTACTTAATGGATTGCAGGCAGACACCAGATCTCCTTTGCTTACCAGTATTTTTTTTAAATTTCAAAAAGCAGAAACTTTTTTTTGCCAGTTGTTCATTTTAAATAACATTTTCAAAAGAAAGAGTGCATATAGATTTTTTTGGAAATTACATTTATACTCGTGAATATTTTGTCTTCTAGATGTTATTCCCAAGAAATTCTTTGCTGCAACAGAACTGTGTGCGAAAACTGATGCTGACTGCTTTCCTGTTGCTCTTTTCTCTGAGCAGTTGGAAGGTTTTGCAGTGGTAATTTTGCTCATAGACTCCTTTGTTACATTCAGTGGAACACAACAGCCTGGGAAGGATCAGAGCATCATGTTGCACAGTAGTGCAAGTTATTGCACCAGGTGCCAAAACGAAACACGCTGCCTTTCTTCAGCCTTTCTTTATTTTACATTGGTTATTAATCTGTACACGTGTTAGGAAAGAGAATTGAAATTACTTTGGCAGTGTTCAGTAAGAGTCAGAGCACCACCTCCAAATATTTCTTTTAATGATGTGATGATTTATTTTGAGGATCATCTGGGAGTTTGGTTCACCTGTGTGTTTGCAGTTGACAGCCCATGACAAGGCAAACCAGCCGAAGAGCACTCTTTTCCTTGGCTTGCTACGCAGAATGGCTTTCCTTCCGTCCTTTACATGGACCCCATCCTAAATTTTGCACTCTTCTGTGGAGACCCTGTGCTGTGGATTGCGGCCACAGCTAAATTCAATGTCATTCATTGCGATTCACTCTCAGCAAGCTCCAAACTTGTCCCTTCCTTGCTCCTTCATCCAGAATCTGTGAAGCTCTTTCCAAAGGTAAGGCACATAGGCTTGTGCAATGCACTTAGGCTGCTGCAGGTATCTTAAATTCTAATTTATTTCAAACATGTTGCAACTAACTCATACTTGTCTTGAGCTGTAGGAGTTGTTAACACTTTATGCCCTGTAAAACTCTCTCAGTTCCTCCTGGAATTGTAGCAGAAATACAAATCACAAGTGCCGCAAGTATATTCCTCCTCCGTCCTGTTCCTACTGAGCTAGGGCAGGACGTCTCAGGTTGGTGTTTATTCTGAACACTAACGAGTGGTTGTAGCTCAGGGTGAAAAATTTTTTTCATTGTGGGTGCTGCTGACTAAGTTTTTAGAAGTTAGAAAACTGAGGATTTGTTTGCTTATTGTTTTTGAAGGGGAGGAGGTACTGGAGAAAAAATATTTTTATAAAATAGCATAAATACTAAGACTTGACTGAAACACATTCTCTTTAATTGTTTTCTCTTTTAGTCTCCCTTGAACTCGGTAACAAATGAATCAAACAAGCAACATTATATTTACAGTAATCTTTCTTTAGTAGAATGAATCATGAGGAATTCAAAAGGAGCTGCCTTCTAAATACATTGAGAGGGAGCTCACGTAAAATTGATATTAAGAATATAACAAAGGTGCAAACAGGGACAGATTAATGCAAAAAAACCCCAACCCTGACATGGTTTATGTATTTGGTTATTGACTCTAAATTAATATATTATGATTTCATTTCCATTTTAAATAAAATACCTAAGTGCATAGTAATTCCTGGCAAGATGAGAAAGGCAAATAGGAAGAATTGATTAGAAGGAGGGTTTTTTTTAATACATAAAGACTGTCAAAGGAAATCAAAATGAAGTGTGCAGAATACATTCATATTTTCCGCAGTAAGCTCTCATTATATGTTGTAAACTAATCTAGATCTCTCCATCTGACAGTTGTGAGGAGAAGGAGGCAAATAGTCAAGAACATTATCAATCAGTTGGAGCCCAGTTAAGTACTTCCTTAATTAAACTTGAACAGCATTAAAAATTACATGTCATAATTGAAGGAGAGATGATTTCCAGCATAGTACCTCTAGCCTGTTTGGTGAGTATGTACTTTTATGAATACAGAAATATTGATTTTAAGCTTAATGCCCACGTATGAGTTGATACGCAGAGGAGGTCATCAGATCTCTCTCTGGTGTAAATTTGCAAAACTGCTGTGAATTTAGTGGTTATAACACTAGTGGAGGGTGACTTGGACTTTGCCAAGTCCATAAATATGAATGTCATTTTGTACGTCACACCAGCTGTGTAAATCTGAACTATTAACATCATTGCTATGTATTTATCACTGCCAGACTAAGAAAGCTGTGAAGAAATATCTGTGGTTGAAAGCAGCTAATTAATTAGCTTAAAGGCAAGATTGTGGCTTATCTTAACACAGCTATGTAGGCAGATGCAGGTTGTAATGCACCTTTTTCTTTCTGTCCTTGTTGTCCTCAGTTGTCCCCAACACAGCTTTGCAACACGTGCAAAAATGTTTGCGGTTCAGATGAATTAGAAACAAAACATGAGGTTACTTCTTTTTAGATTAATTATTGCCTAAAATACGTAAGGGGACGTGGGTGAGAGATAGCTCAACCCCTCAAGCATCAATATATTTTTTTCCAAACCAATCATCAAAAGGAATTTTTGGGGAGGGGAGAGGGCACAGGACATGGGGGTCCTGGGACATGTGGTTTTGTGAGGAATAGTTGGGTTACATTCTGCATCTAGAGTAAGTACCTTTAAAAAGAGATGAGGAAAAAAATTTGATATCATCTACTTAGGCAGGAAAAGCTGCAGAGGCCACGTTTCTTTCCTCTCAAAGGTAGCGTGGAGCTGAAAGAGCCTCTGCCACAGCTGAGAAAACCCACACTTGAGGCTGAAGCACCCGTATAGCTATCTAATTTTAGTTTCATATATAATCATTCAGTAAAGCCCCAAAACCCTGGTTTTAGCTTGCTGTATTTCACTGGAATAGTTTTAGACATCTGGGCTAAAGGGCATCCATAAATGACTACAGTGTTTTATGTATGTATCTCTTGTGTGGAATGAGTCTTTGAGCCTTACGTGGAGGTTATGATTTCGGGCATCATAAATGGTCATTTTGATATTATCTTGTGCCTGGAAATCCATGTTTCAGCACTAAGCTATCACATTTCGTATTAAAAAAAAAAATAACATTTTGCCACCAGAGTGAGGTTCAAAATGGCACCGTTGAATGAGCGTTAAGGTTGTATCTTTGCCTGTCATACTAGATGTAACACTTGTCAAATAACACAGATGACCCTTAAGCATCTTGCAGGTATCTTAGGTCTAGAGGGCAGGTTAAAGCACTGAACATCTCTTCAGAAAAAATATTTTCTACTTAGTGTTTCTTACTGAAACAATCAACCTACTACCAGAACAAACCACAGACAGAACAAAAGCAAATGCCAGGAAAAGATGCTACTTCTGTTCTTTTTGTTAAAAATAAATCCAAGACATAAGCTTTTGTCTCGGCAGGTTTATTTCAAAAGTAATACCATGCTGTCATTGTGCTTGCTATCCCTTAAAAAAAAAAGCATATTAAGTGACAGACGAAAGAGAAATGTTAATTAGAGAGTTCTATTTATATATATTACGTTCAACTTGTAGGATTGCTATGTATTTTCAGACTAACAGACCCGTATTCTGGAATATTATGGCATCTGACTTACAAAATGAACGACAATCTGTTTACAAAGCAGCCTTAATCATAGGCAGGCAGAGCTGGGAGTGCTTTAATATTTTTATGAGGAAAACATTTTTTTAAAATTTCCTATGGCAAACATAAGCTTTGCAGTACAACAAGGATCTTTTCCCCTTTGTTCATAAGTAAATATTGTTCTTTTACAATATGTGTCTTCACTTGTGGGGTCATGGAAAAGCAGAGAATACGCTGAGCGATAATGCAACAATCTGAACATTCAGCAGAGAACTATTAATGCAGAGAATAATAATATCTAGCCCTAGGTATTCGTAAATTATACACAAGCAATTTACATATAATTTATGAATCTTAGTCTGACATTACCAAAATTGGAGTTGTGATTATAGAAACACCACAGTTGCATTGGTGAGAGGGTGTATGTCTATGTCTCCATTTGAACTATATTGCCACGCAGTTTCTCCACCCCCCTCATCTTAGCTGAAGATGAATGTGCTTGCTCCACTTCTGTGGGAGCGCACAGGAGGTCTCTCCTCAGAACCGTTCTATTTCCACAGGTTCACAGCGTGCTTTCCCTGCTGGGATGTTCCTCTTTGAGTCAGTGCCGCTGCTTCACCAGGACAGTCTCAAGCTTCGTCAGGGGAAGTTTAGGCTTTATATTAGGAAAAAATTCTTCACTGAAAAGGTGATTGGCCATTGGAATGTGCTGCCCAGGGAGGTGGTGGAGTCACCGTCCCTGGAGGTGTTTAAAGGGAGATTGGATGAAGCACTTAGTGCCATGGTTTAGATGATGAGTTGGTGTTGGTGTTGGGTCATAGGCTGGACTCAGTGATCTCAAAGGTCTTTTCCAACCTTGTGATACTGTGACACTGTGATACTGTGACATTGCTTTCGAAATGCACATGTTGCGTGCTATCCACATTGCGCTTCTTTTTCCCCTCATCCCAAGCGATTATGGAAGTGAAAAGACAGGAGTTGTATACTAATACAAGTATTTTTCAGAGGGGATTTGTATGGTAGGGGTGAACATGCATGGTTCTATGTCCCAAGGCCATGAACAGGTGGGTGGCAAAGGGCAGGGGAGGGAGAAGCGTGGGGTAGGTGCCTGCTGAAATGACAAAACTGCCCATCACTTTCTCTCCTTGTGCCACTCCTGAGAGCCTTTGGGCTTTTCTGCTCAGCTCTGGTCTTCCCTGCTTTTGGTTTTTGATGTTCCTCTCATTAGTACTGAAACATTTTTAACATTTACTGTAGTTGAAGAAGGGACAGGGTGAAAAAAATATTTGTAGAGGCTGTCAGAGGCAGTAAGAGGCCTCGGGGCAGTCTGTATTTCTTTGGCAGACTTATTTTTGTCTTTCTTTTTTTATTTCCATTTGGGTCGTTGTCCTTTCCACTTGCATTTTCTTTCGTAGACTGTTTACATTCCTGTTTCTCACTGGTGTGTATGAGCAGAGCAATAAATTCCACAGAGTGCCCTGAGTGTGCCTGGAAGTTACATGTTGTGGTTTGCACCTCGTTTGCTTCAGGAAGTGTTGCCATTACTTGGACAAAAGATCTGGTACCTGTTGTCACCTCAAGCCACCAGCTCCTAGGATGGGCCATGGGGCTGGGCTCTGCTCACCCTTCAGGGATGCCAGAGCTTGATGGAGGGAGCTGTGGCAGCTGTACTTTCTGCTGAGGGCTGTGACTCTAGGCTGCGTGCTGTTCCCGAGTCACAAATGAGACCTTGGAGCTCTCTGAATTGTCCAGACACCTGGACACCATCACTACGCTTGACATTAGGAAGAATTTCTTTACTGAGAGGGTGATTGTCCATTGGAATGCGCTGCCCGGGGAGGTGGTGGAGTCACCATCCCTGGAGGTGTTTAAGGAGAGATTGGATGAGGCACTTAGTGCCATGGTGTATTTGACAAGTAGGAGTAGGTGTTGGGTCATAGGTTGGACTTGATGATCTCAAAGGTCTTCTCCAACCTTATGATACTGTGATACTACTATGTTGGGAGGTGCTGGAACTTTCTGTCGTCCATGGAGGGGTCTGTGGGCGTGAGGTGCATTTATCGCTCTCCTTGCCTGTAGTCCAGTATCTCAGATCCTTTTTCTTATGGGTCAGAAAGGTCCATGCAGCCATAAGAAGGAGAGAACAGCATTTCCTTGATTTGCACATTGTTCATGTAATATGTAGTGATGCCAGTGAGTACACCGCATCGTTGTCCACCTGGCTGACGTTTAGTATTAGTCATTTTTAGACCCCTACGGAGGATGGCAGGGTGAGACAAGTTAGACACTCAAACATGCAAGCCTTGTCTGATCTAAGTTGAAGGTTACTGTTTGATAGATAAACTGAGATCAAATCCAAGTGATTGGCCTTGAACTGACAACCCTGTAGATGTTTTTATAAGCAAAGAAATAAAAATTGAAACAGAGATATGGCTCATAGATTTGATGAAATGATTATTTATTAAATGCTTCATAAAAGGGATGCTTGGCATATGTAACAAAGCTGCATATTGGAGAATTAAGTCTACAGATAAGGACAGAAAGATCTGTTAGTGCTGTCATCACTGTTTCTGAGCTCACTGAGGATCCATCCCAGCAAACCTTCTTACTTGCAAAATTATTTTCTAAGAGGATGCTTCAGTTTTTGACCTCTTTTGCATTCATTTCTTTCAATTGATACCACGCTCCTTGGCCAAGTCTGGTCAAAGAGAATGGTGTGTGTTAATAGCTGTTTAACTGCTTTTCCCATTATGATTATTTCTGCGCAAGCCTGAAACACGAGTGCTGTGTTCAGACACATTCCACTGGAGGCGTGTCATGACTGTTCCTAGCCCGGGGGTCAGTTCCTCTGCAGGAGTTTGCCAGGACCGTGAGACAGATTTCGGATTTTGTTGCATGTACTTAAGAGCCACATCATGCTATAAATCCAGGTTTAGTCTGTTGGAGGATTGTGTCTAGGATCAGAGTTGTCCTAATTGTCTTTTCTTTATACATTTTCCTCAGGTAAAAAAAAAATCTTTTATAAATAGTCTTGAGAAACCTGCTGGCAAATTGGCTTTATTGTAAAAACAAGACTAAATATTCATGTTAGATATTTCTGGCATGACAATCAAAACTTAAGTCATCGTAACATGTTTCATTGTAAAACTTCCTCCTGTAGTCCATGGGAACTCTTCGGGCCACTACATTTGCCATCACACCATTTTCCCCCATTCTAGACAATCCAGAGATTAAGACTTCAACTTAATCACCTTTCACTCTTCAGTGTGAAAGCTCTAGCATTCTGTCGTGAGTTGCTCATAAAATCTTACAAAATCTTAAACTTATACTACTTAAAATTTTGTAAAAATCATGTTGCACAGACACATTGACTCATGACTTGCATTCTGGAATGCTGGGGCTTGGCTCCTGTAAGAATTAAAACAACCAAAGAGGTTAAGAACTATTGTTGATATATCTGATCAAGTTAATAGGTTACTTACACCGAGTAACAGGTGCCTTCAGACTCCAGGGGACTTTAAGAACAAACCTTTGAGTGCTTTTTCTGTGTTTGAGAGGGCCATGGAAGTCGAGGGCTTTTGTTCGCACCTTGCAAGGCTGCTGAAGACAAAGAGGTGAATTCACCTGCTGAGTGCTCAGGAGCAGCCAGGTGCTTGGGGCAGGAAGACCCTGGCCTTCCCGAAGATATCATCAGTGAGGTGGCACAGGAATGATGGTTGTTGTGCCATGAAATCCTGAATAGATTTTGTACTACTCACCACAAAAAGCTCATTGTGATCAATGCTCACCTTCACATCTGTGGCTGACCTCACATAATTTAGCTCTGAATAAAACAGAGGTAGTTTATCTTGACTATGTTTTCAGAGTGATCTGTGATGCATTAGGTTTCCCCAACACTATTTTTTATCAATTTCTGTGTCAGGAATATATTGTTATTGTTACTAATATACAGTTTGGGAAATTTTGAACACATAGCTCTCCTCCTTTGGCTGATAGTCATAAGGTGCTAACCACATCTACGCTGTTCGAATTATACACACCATAAACTAGAGGGAGTCGTAGCGGCATTGTTTCAGCCTCTTTTCTGTTACAAAAGAAAAATCTGAAACGAAAACAATTCTGACAGCCTCAGAAGTTCATGTTGTTATTAATGAGCTCTTTGGTAGTAGAAGCAGAGAGTAGTGTGCCAGATGTACCACAGCCATGGAGAGGGATACAGGACTTGACTTGTAAAGGTGACAGAAAGGTGCACCAGAGGTTATTAGCAAAAGGGAGAAAACACAGCCTAAGAGCTCAGTTGCTCACGTCTGGCTGGTTTAATTTTAGCTTTGGTTTTAATCTCTACAATAAAAACTGTCTCTACCTCCTTATCACTCATTTCGGTTTCTTAAGACATACCCATCTAAGGAGTTTTTGTTCTTTTTTATCCTTTTGCCCTCCAAATTTGCTAACACCATGTTTATCTCTCCTGCCAAGAACTTTAGTCTGTGGGAATTAAAAATGGCCTTGAAGTAGGACTGAAATCATACAGGCCCTTTCCTCTGAAGCACTTGGGAGAGGTAAAGTTGGTACTTGCATTGATGGGCTTGAATTTAAATTTGGGCATCTGTTGGTTGAGCAGTTCCTCTGGGGATGAAGCTAAAACACAAAATAAGATTTCAAAAAAAACCCCCAAACAAACAAACACAAAACCTTTGTATAAAAAAATACACAAAGTTTAGTTGAAGAGTAAGAAGTGTAGTTTTCAGAGTCAATAGTTTAGTAAGAATGTTAGGAGAGACTTGCTGTCATAGAAAAAAATAAGGTGGTGCCCTTGTATTGTGCACATTTAAATGCAAGTATTTACTTTTAACTGTCAATTTCCCACTATATGAAGGGGAATGCCAGTGCTTTGTACTCAGTACAAATCATGTAAAGAGAAACAAAAAAGTCTAGTCATCAGAACAAGTAAAGGCAGTTTCTCTCTACAGTGTTTATTCCAGCTTTCCTTTTTCTTTTTTCTTCCCTTCCCCTGCTCTTTGATAAGAATTCCAGTGGGAAGAGCACAGCATTTGCTGTTTGTAGTCTAGGCCAAGGACAAAAGGGGTGAATATTATAGTGCTGTTGCTTGTGTGCCAGTCTCTTCGTCTTGTAATCAAACTCCTAAGTTCTATCCTCTGAGCCCACTTGTGAACCAGTTTTTGTTGTTTCCTCTGGCGTGCCTCAGATATTAGCACGAATAAGAGCTGCTTGTTCCAGCCTAGCTGCAGATTGACACCTAGGTGTTAGCTGCCCCTCCTTTTAATTTTTCTTCTTCTCTTCTCTTTTTTCCCCCTCTCTTTTCTTTTGATACTGTCAGCATCATAATCAGCTGTTTCATCCAGCCTCATCTCCTTGGTAGGAATGGTTATGGGCAAACCTTCAGTGTGTTACTGTGTCTCATGGCAACGTCAGCAGCAGACTGTCATGGTGCTCATGTCATACAAGAGCATCCATAGTGAGGAACAGGTTGACAGGCCACTACAACAAACCAGCTAACAAATCCCTTCTTTACTTCTGCAAAGATGGTCAAAACCAGAATGTAACTGAGCGCCTAACGCTCAATATATAATGTTTTCAGTCCAGCAAACGTAATCACCTTCATTTTATGCTCCGGAAATGGAAACACAGAGGGTAAAATCATGCATCTACACTCATCTCCGCCATTACCACAGTCACAGGATTAGTCTTCCTCGTGCATTAGAGTATTTTGTAGCCTGTGTCAGACACCCGTGCTAGGCTGCTAGTTTGTGTCAGCTGCCCCGTTGGTTGTCTGTTGTCTTGTCTTACCCTCTAGAATTGTTTCTTTTGGACAGTGGGGAAAGGAGACGGAGCTGCAGAAGGACTGAGGTGTTCAGAACAAGGAATTATTGACCTGACAAGGCAGGAGGCAAGGAGAAAGGCAGCAGTATGTGTTCTTCCTGAGGATCAGCAGATACTTTGGGGTTGAAGCAGATAGCCTCCAGTGGTTGACATAAAGAGGTGATGGCAGAGAAGGCTGATGATTCTGGAAGGCGATTGATGGCAATTGTCAGCATAGACATGACTGAGGTGACTCGCCTGGAGTGGTGCAACAGCTTCCTGGCAAAGGGAGTTGAACCTGTTTCCCAAGCATGCAGTGACATGCATGGCACAATTGTTTTGTGAGTGGATTTGTGCAGCATACCTATACTTAGCTTTCTGCAGCTGGACATTATATTTAGCTTGATTAAATGACTTTGTATTCTTTAATTTTAGAACACAGTGGGTCAGGCAGATGACTTAAGGCTAGAGATCATAGAATCACAGAATGTTTTGGCTTGATAGGGACCTTAAAGCCCATTCAATTCCAATCCCCCTGCCATGGGCAGCGACACCAGGGAGCTCAAAGCCTCATCTAGCCTGGCCTTGAACACCTCCAGGGATGAGGCAGCTGCCACTTCTCTGGGCAACCTGGGCCAGGGCCTCATCACTCTCATAGTAAAAAGTTTCTTCCTAATATCCAATCAAAATCTTCCCTCTTTCAGCTTAAAACCATTCCCCCTCATGCTATCCCTGCCCTCTCTGGTAAAGAGCCCCTCCCCAGCCTACCTGAAGGCCTCCTCTAAGTATCGGTAGTCTGCTCTGTGGTCTCCCTGTCCCCTGCTGTCTCAGTCTGTCCTCAAAAGGAAGGTGCTCCAGCCCACTGAACATCTTTGTGGCCTCCCCTGGGCTCATTTTAACATATTCGTGTCTTTCCTGTGCTAAGGAGTCCAGAACTGAAAACAGTACTCCAGGTGAGGTCTCACGAGAGCAGAGGAAAGGGGCATAATCCTCTTCCTTCACCTGCAGGCCACACTTCTTTTGATGCAGCTCAGGATATGGTGAAACATGTTTTCAAAGAGATTTTTAGTCCAGGCACAACTCACTTTGTATGATTAAAGACGTATGCAAAGATGGTCTGCTTCTTTATTAGGAAGGAAAGTTACCTTTGTCTTTGAAACAGCTATAACTGATTTGTTGCACAGTGGTCCACAGAAACTCATAATTTGCCATGGAAACATTAGGACTTTTTCAAAGTAAGCCAGGCAGTTCTGCAGACGCTGGCAAGGTCAGTCAAGACTTTTTGGTTAATATTGGAATCTTGCACACAGCCTTTTGCAGTTTTTAACTAAATGAGGACTTCCATGGGACTCAAGGTGATGGATGAATTTTGTGGCTGTGAAACAAAATATTGTAGGTGAACATTACTCGGGTCTTCATGGGGAAATTTTCTTATGTGTTCATTTGCATTTAAAATTGGAGTTGAAAATAAGGCTTTTAGAAACTTTTAATTTCTATTTAATTATGAGAATTTAACTTCGGGGTCTCTATCTGATTTAAAAGAATAATTAAAATTAAGTATGGCTGGAGTGATTTTTCACAGTTTTTCTGCCTGTCCTTTAGGACTTAAAGTAATAGTAAATTATTTGTGGCTGGGGGTGATCTATATGTAAATTCCATTAAGAATGGAATTTTGTTATAGAGAAATTCGGATTATGAAAATGACATTGCTGCCTTGAACGTCAGTAGCTAATAAATGCATTGGTTGTTACCATTACTTCTCCTAATGTCCTCAATTAAAATGATTTAAAATAGTACAATAGATAAGCAAGATCAATTAATTTTATAAGATGATCAAAGGAATGTAGTTCTGCATTGTAAACGCTCTAAATGTGATAATGGCTTTATCAGGCGGGAAAATAATTTGAAGTAGCTTAAACCTTATTCATTTTAGCTCAAGGGGCTTTTATTTGTAGCTAATCAAATGGCCTTTTGTATTTGCTAAGGTAGAATTTTCAGATCCTATGCATTAATTTTACAGAGTAAATTTCAGACACTTTTGAAAGTAGCAAAAATTTTCTCAGAGGGCTATGATCTCAGAGGATCCCATACAATCAAAGAGAACTTGATTATATTGATGTTCCTGACCAGGAATAAGTTGTTGGCATTTGCGCTTTTTGAGAACATTATTTTAGATGGCTTTGCTGCAGTGGCACTTATTTTATCAAGCTGAATAAAGTATCCATTGGGACACCGTGCCCAGGTTTAACTTCCCTGTGACTGACCTCTTATGGGTAATTATATGGAATTTTCCAGATATTTCATGTCAAGTTCTGTAGATCTGTAGATCTGGAAATTAAATATCTGATTTTGTTGAGGACACATCTAAACATGGCTTTGGAACTGTGGTGAAGCATCGTATTGGTTAATATAAGGGGGAGAGAGTTTCGCAATCCTGGAAGATTTCCTCCTTCACTTCTTAATGCCCATCCATTTGCCTTTAATCAAATCACCTTGTCCTCAGTGTGCATCACCTTACCCACTTAAACAATTTTTGAGTAAAAGTGCAGGAGGGTTATAAGAAAAATTTAACTAGATCATCTAAGGCACCAAGAAACACTAGAAGATTACAACAGGCAGTGTCCATCTTCCATCTTTGGATGCTGCGGAGTCTTGCGTAATAGACCCTTGTTGAGTACCCTCTGATGGAAATATTTTGGCCACTCTGTCACCTGTGTAATAATAATCCTTAATATTATGTCGTCTCTCCAGATTTCTTCAAGGGTTGTCAAGCATTGGAACAAGCTGCCCAAGGAAAGCAGACAAGTCACCGTTCCCAGAGGTATTTAAAAAATGTGTAGACCTAGCGCTTAGGGACATGGTTTAGTGGTGGACTGGGCAGTGCTAGGTTTATAGTTGGACTCGATGATCCTAAGGGTCTTTTCCAACCTAAATGATTCTGTGATCTTTCTAGTGTCTGATTTCCCGATATCTGATAAAAGGCCCTAGAGGGGAGCAAATAAGGTCTATGTAATGGAAGTGGTACTTTCTCTTTGTGGGATGTAGATAGAGGAAACATCTGAGGAGAGAGAGAGAGAGAAAGGCAACCTCTTCTGCCCAGTCTGTTAGAGGATGCTTTTAATTTTGATAATTTGCACTTCAGAATCCTGCTGAATGTATGGGCTGTGCTTTGATACATGTCATATTTTTCAGCTGTCTAAATTGGTTTCATGCATGTTTGGCATCTACGCTCCCTCATCACCATATTAGTTTGTAACAAAGTAGCCTGAAAAAATTTACAGGAATTTATTACAAGAAAAAAGTCCCAACAAAAACAAACCCCAAAATTTCACCTCTAGAGTGTAGAAAAAGGAATAGGAAATGCTGGCTGGGGAAGAGCATGGGTCATATTGCATGAGAAACCCATTGAATGGAAGGTTGGGGGCAGCAAATCAAGGGCAGAGGGACACATGGGATGGAGAATGAGAAACTGGTGTAGGAAATGTCGCTGTGAGAACGTATATCCTCAGCGTGAGCACTGGGTGCTAGGACAGGGGGGAGGAAAATGGCAGAGCTGCTGTGAAATGAAAAAGGAGAGAGGAGCACAGGCTGTCTGAGCTTGCAGGTGAAACCTCTGGCAGAAGGGACAGAAAGAGAAGATACATTGATGTGGTTGTGGAGGAATACAAGTAACTGTTGATTTTACATGCATTCCACTGTGAAAAGAAAAATGTGCAATTTTTGAGAAGTAGCACTTTATAGATCTTGGATCTGCTTCTGTATTACAATAGATATAGAAGAACTCACACATACATATATATATATATACTTATATAATCTATAAAAGTAGAGTAATTATATTTTAAAAAAGTCTACAGAAAAGAGAAGAACTTCTCCCAGAGTCAAGGACAATGCCCCAATTCCCTTTCAGGGGCAGCTTTCTCAGGATTTCACTGCTTTGCTGGTTAACGGCTTCTTTCTAATTTCCAATTTCCTGGCCTTTCTAATTGCTGATTTGTAATTGGTGCTTTTCAATTAAGTGATTCTTTTTCCTCCCTAGAGCCTCATTTCTGCTTACCCCTCCCTCCCCACTGGTATTTACAGCTGTTATCCATCCTGATTTATTTTGGTAAGCTAAAAAAGGCAAACATTGTTCTTTTCTGGCTTCAGGCTCTTTTCTTGATGTTCAGCTGTTCCAGTTTGAGCGCATCTCTCCAGAACATGAGTGACCAGATCAGCATTCAGTGTTGCTGGTGAGGTTTTGCCGTGTCCTGCCCAGAGGTACCTTTCTTTATACACTGTAAAATCATGTTTGTAATCTAAGGTACTCCTGTGCTGCTTTGTCTTTCAACTTGTTGTGGTTGGCAGCAATATTATGCAAGCTATGATGTGCACACACATCATAAAAGCTGTGTAAAACTAGGTTCTTAAATTTTGTTATAAGCACAGGTAGACATAGTGGCTATCAGTGTTTTCTAGAGTTACCAAACAAACAGAAAATGTTGTTTTATTGGTGCAATGTTTTCCTCTATGATATAATGGTAATTTTCCCAATGTATTCATAGCTTGTAAGATAATTTTAGGTAGGGCTAAAGTGGCAGAAGCTACGTTCACAGAATATAGTGAATATGGAATTGATTTTCAATGAGGAAAACCTCTGGTTGTGCTCTCAGACTCTCTGTTAAAACAAGGTATAATTTAGAATATGGTTTCATGTGTTTATGTTGCCCTGGACCGTGCTTAGGTAGGCAGGCATCTGGGGCATTATTTTTCATGTCTTCTGGGTAGGGTCTTGAAATATTTCAGCTGAAGCCTCAGCCATGATGGTTAAATTCTGGAACCACTTTCTGTACTTTTATATGCAATGCCCAATGAAAACTTTTATTTGTTTTTTTTTTTTCTAGTGTTGCTTCGTAGTAAGTAATGAACAGTTTTTACCCGTGTATAAATTTCTGATTTTTAGTATTTTGCAGTTGTCTTCAAGTTTTTGTGCATGCTTTTTATTTTTTTTTATTTTTGTTGTTATTGAAACAACTTAGCAAAACTGGGACCGAGGCAGAAATCTCCCTGGGAACAAGCAGAAATCTAATAAGAGCAGTATCAGATCCAGAACGTGGGCTTTCTTATTCCTTAAAATAAGAAGGTACCATCTGGTCTGCAGGTCAGAAAAGAGGACAGATGTAGCGGATATGATAAAGTACGTGGAGGTGGGAAAAGTATGGATTGTTGCAACACAGAAAATATGTAAGTCTTGAGGAATGGGCTAATTAGGATTTTGCATTTCCAATTTGTTGAGAGAGAAAAGTTTTGCCTTTGCTATTGCTCCCCAAGACATTACTATAACTAAATGCCACTTAAGGGTCACGCACACATAAATGCAGACACGAGGGAAAGGTGCATCTGCACTTTTAAGCCCGTGCATGATGATATATGGTAAATTATTCAAGAAAAATGCTTGATAATTGTCATGTTATGATGATTGTCATAAACTTTGTAAGATGCCTGACAAATTATTTTCATCCAGTAGCCCAGCAATTAAAATTTAGATCAAGAGGAGGAGATATTGTATTGAAATTGTTGTTTGCTGCGTGTGCTTGGGTCAGTCGCACAACTCCAGTGTGTGTTTGAGCTGAAATACTGCACTTCATCTGCAGTGTAATTCCATTTGTGCTATTACATAATTAAATTGAGAATTGAAGCACACGTTTTAAAAGATTATGTGACCATATGCAGCTTGAACAAGGGCCAGCTTTTGAAATGGTGCTCTTTTCATGATGTATTTCTGTTAGATTTATTGAGGGTTGGGGTTTTTTTGAGATTTTTTTTTTTTAGAAGGGAAGTGTAGGAGCATGGTGGTGGTGTTTGTTGTTTGAGGGCTTTTTGGTTTTTGTTTGTTTTTTTTAAATTGGAACAGAATGCTACCAAGAGTTCATGAATTGATATGATCTAAGCCTGGAGTACTACTTTATACAATTCAAAATCCGCTTTGGGAAAGGAAAGAGGGAGGGAAAAAACCCACAAAAAACCCTGTGAAGCCCAAATGTGTAAAGCATGAAACAATGATGTCCCCACTCATAGGAATGTAAACTAAAAATGCAGAATGTGCTTTTATCAGATCATACTCTTAGTTAAGTTTTTGCGGAATGCTTTGTAGTCAAGGTTTTGTTGAATAATTTAATTATGAAACAGTACACCTGATTTTCAAACTAAGCCGACTGATACTGTATGAGACAGACAGCATGAACAACTGAGTTTCTGACTTGTGTAAAGACAAGTGCTTTTGAGGAAGAAAAAGTAATTCCACAAATAAAATAACCTCTCCACCTCTTTATTTTATTTTTTTTTCTTACAAAGAACTTAACTTTAAAACCTTTCTAGAGTGACCTGACACAGTAAATCATGGCATCTGACTCATGGGAGGCGAGCCAGGGCCAACCTGGGGCTGGGTGGCAAAGTTAAACTGTTGCTGCAACGAGTAGCACTGGAGAAATTGTGCTTGAAGTAGAAAATTCCTTGAATTCAGATTATTTTTGTTAATACTCTTTGTTCTGAGTTCATGAGGTTTCAGTGTTACCTAATTACAGCCCGACCTATAGCCTGTATATTGCTTGTAACTCAGACCCTCAGCTCCAGCCCTCCTGATCCAACTCCAAATTCAGCCTCTGCAGGCTTTTATCAAAGTAAGAACAGAAGTGGTGGTTGATGAGGTTTTTGAGACGGACTCAGGGAGGAGCTAGGGCACATCCTCCTACAATGATAACAGAAGTCAGTGTTGCCAAGCAAGTAAGGTGTATTACATTTTATTCTGTTTTGTTGTGGCTTGCTTTTTTTGGGGGGGTGGGGGAATACTTTAAACCAAGTGTGTCTATGTTTCTAGGCATGTTCACTAAGTCTGGAATTTATAACATTTTAATATAACCAAATATATGCCCAAAATCATGAGGTACATTCAGGGAGGAACAGGTGATACCACAGCTTCTGGGAGAAAGGAATCTTGCTTTGGATTTCCAGTACTGCCCAGCCTCAATGAGCACCAAGAATAACGGGCACTTCAACAAACTGCAAGTTGCTGAATATAAAAATGAAATATTTATCAAAGGAAGCTTGTTGTGCATTTCCTTCTTGCTGTAAATATTAGTTATCATGTAATGGCATTGGATGAATACCTACTTGGGGTGGGGGAGGAACCATATTTCTTTGTGGGGAAATCTGGGATTTTAATGTGGCCTTACTTGAGCTGCACAAAAATGCAGTGCCACTGTTCCTCTGTTTGTTGCCTGTAATGCCGCTTCATTTGATGGCCCTAACATCACATTTGTAGGACTTGTGTTTGTCTTCAGTAGAGGGACAGCTCTGAAGGTCTCGGCATCTGAGCTGACCAGGTAATGTTTATTATTTTCTCCATGAAAGCCCTGTAAGGAAGGGAATGACCCTTCCTGTGGATGCAGTGGGGTCCCACTGGGGGGATGAACCAGCCTGCTGGCCGTGCCGTGTTATGTGGGAGCACACTAAGGGGTTCCAGGAGCCCCAGGTGTGGTGTCCTCTGCTGTCACAGCCATAGTACGAAAAGCAAACTGAGGAGTCTTGGCCTGGATTCTTTCTGCATAACTTCAGGTGTTTCACTGAGGTGTGTATTTAAGAAGGTACTTGGTACTTTCTTTACTCAATGGAGAAAAACAGGCATGATTTCAGGAAAGGGACAGGGTCTAATCTTGGAGTGATTGAATCATTCTCTATCTGTGCCGCTTGCCTCCCGCTGATGTCCAGAACTGCCCCGCCGCATCCCTACGGCTGCATGCAGTTAGAAGGGAAGCATCCCCATGCAAGGGAAAATTTCCAGGATGGTCAAGGATGCTTGAGCTGGAGGCAGAAAGTGAAACATGGCTTCCCCTGTCCTTGGTTTAATGTAGCCTCATTTCTTGGTACGGTCTCATTTTGTCACACATCAAATTCTTGGCTTGGTTGTCCTATTTGTTTTTTTAATTCTTTATTGTTATTATTAATATATTAAATAACAAAATAATAACAATAATCATAATTTAGAGCTCTAGGAGAAGATTGTTATTCTTTATTGTGGTAAAATATTTGCCCTTCTGGGGAAAGCTAAGTGTGCTCACTGTACCAGCCACAGAAAACCTGTGGTGGTATAAGGGATGTTTTCATGTCAGTGGCAAAGTTTCTTCTCCCAAAGGCTGCTGTAAATTCCTGTTTGCTGAAGGGCTGCTGGTGAACTTGTTTATTTTTAGAATGAAGGACAACTTTAAGAAGTATTGAATAGTAAGAGCGTCAGTCTTATGGTCTTAACAGCTGGAGACTTCAGTGCTGCTTCTATTATTATTATTATTATTATTATTATTATTATTTCATTTATGTTTTACAGTGGTGGCGTTACTTGAAAAATATTTGATCTTTGATTTGTTAAAGTCTGCATTTGGAAGAAAGAGTCAAGAGAAGTGCTTTTCCCCATTTGAATGAATGTTAGAAATGCAGAAAGACATTAAAAAATCACTTCACGTGCTTGGTATACCAATCCATGAATGGCAGTGGGTGTGCACAAGAGTAGTTGATATTATTGGAAGGCTGAGGTCTTGTCTCAGTTTCCACTGAATCTTTAGCTTTTCTACTAATTTTTTTACATGGATTTGTTTCCATAATTTGATTTTACCAAATTTAGGTTGTTAAGTGATTACCATTATTGCTTGCAGCATAAAACTCTTTCAGGGAATGTTCTTTAAAGCGACTACAGAACAGATTCTGATGAGCCATTCTGTAAAATGCAGAAGGAATGATATATTCCTGAATAAAACAAGACAGCATATCACTGAAAATTAGAATGTATTTGGTTTAGTTATATATTTAATCTTACTGCAGGAAAAGTAAGAAGACTTCATTGTTATGGCTGGAATGAGTATTAATTTACTTTTACAGACAAGTAGAAAGCTTTCTACTACTAAGTATGTAGACAAGGTGAACTGTTTGTATTCTAGGGCTTCAGATTGACATCTCCAGTTGATTAGCTTGCCACTTCCCAGAGCACCAGTACTCTCTAACCTGGGGACCCAGCTGAACCTGCAGTTGAGGGAATAGCACAGGCTGAGTACACAGCTCCCAAGTTTTGCTGCTTATCCTTTGTTAGACTGCACAAAACTTCTGCCCTTCTTCACTACTGTGAAGTAGTTGAGGTTTAATCGCTAATGGTTTTTCCAAAGACACATCCTTAATAAATAAAAATCCACTACTACAATACTTGCTACAGGTACTACAAGCCCATATTTATTTTTAATTCACCTGTCCTTTCTATCCTGAAAGTTTCCTAATTGAAAATATTTTTGGTTGTTCCTGTTCTGGTTCAGCTGTCAGTTTGTGTATTGTTTCTGCTTAATCAGGAACAACATTAAAAAAGTAGTACAATTACATTTTCATTAATCTTTTTCAAGGTTGTTCCTGTGCGCACGTGGTTGTTATGCATTTTATAAATTGGTGCACGTCTGTTGCAGTCAAGGTTATTCTAGAAGTTTATAGCTGCATTTTCAATATTTTTGCATCACATTTTTCCAAGCTTTGGCCGGGCTAGTTAAATTTCAGAGGTTTATCTAGTCATTATTGGTCTTTAAATACAGTCATCATCATAAACGCTCCTCTGTTTCCGTTTACTCTGCAGAGGTCAAAAGATGAGGTAGGTTTATGAGCTTATTCTGCCATGTGTCACTATCGGCAGCACAATAGAACAGCAGGATGGAGAGGCAGCTCTCACCTCTCCATTTATTACTCTTGTCAACTTGGAAAGGATTTTTTACCTTGTGAAAGGCCCATCAGCAATGAATCAGTGAAGTGAAGACGACAGTTGATTTGTGAATTCAGATTATATAAAGTGACTAGGCTTCAGTGGACTGTGTAGATAAAGCAACTGTCATGATAAGGTGGCATGTGCAATTCCACAAAACCAAATTTATTGCACATTTGAGGAAATCATCCTATTTTAAAATGCCATAAATTTGAAATTGAATATAAGTTATAACCTTGAATTTTGATTTATATTTTGAATATTTTTAATGTGATGCTAAGTAGCATAAATTCAATGCTAGGAGTTTATGCATTCTTTTTTTAAGGGTCACTTTGGCTTTTCGTTGAATACGTTATCACATTCCTGATATTTTATTCCAAACAGAAAAATAATTTTATTTGATATTTAAACTTAATAAGCATCAGCAAAGATCAAACTATGACGGCTTGAATAAGACAGGCGAAGTTTACAGAGAAATGGAAGAGGCCATAATTTTTCTCCTATACACGCACACTTATTAGTAGCAAATATTGTGTTTGTTGTCAATATATATATACAGATTATTAGTGGTATAAATGCCTCTAAGGTGTTTAATAGAGGAGAGTGAATAATTTCACAGCCTCACAGCACTCATTCATTTGACGTTTTCTGCAGTGTTGCTCCTTAGCACTCACAAGACTTTGCTTACAATAGCAGATTCTTCCAGTGCTCCCACTCTAAACTCTCTTGGGATTTGGGAGTGGCATCTCAAGCTCTGCACCATAAGAGTTTTCAGAGGTGCTGGAAAACTTGGAGGTTTTGTAGAACAGTGGTTTTTTGGAGGTGAAACATGCATGGGTCCATGCAGTCTGACACCACTTAAAGGAGAAATGGTCCTAATACAAGGCGTAAGAAAATATTGTAAATAACCACCACCTTCTTGGTGGATGTACAAAGTGCCATGGAATACCCATTACCCATTTTAAGAGCTGCCAAATGCTATAGGATTAGGCAAGGAATAAGCAGTCTTTTCAAGATATTTCATGACAGCTTTACATTGAAAAGAGTTTTAGATTAAGAACATAACACCTGCTGGACTGGATCAGATTTGGATGGTCTCTATGACATTGGTCTGCACTAGATGCTGACAGAAAGGTGCAAAGAAAACTGTAATGGATAGCTACAGCACAAGTGTCAATTTGGAGGATTTTCTCCCTAAATCAATGCCTCTAGCAATTGGCTTACGCTCTCAAGTCCGAGTTTGAGTATCACTTATAAATGTCTCTTTCCTTTCTGGTATAACTGTGGATATTCTTATTATTCACGTAAAAGTCTAAGCCTTTTTGAATCCTGCTAATCTCTTGGCTTTAATAATACCTTGTGACAATGAGTTCCACATGTAAATTTAGCAGCACATAAAAAAATACATTTCAGTATAGATTTTGCTGCCTTTAATTTCATTGGACGTTTTTTTCAAAGGTTAGATCTTTTTAAAAGTAAACCTTAAGAAGGCGCACACAGTTACAATAATAACTTGAATATGTTTCTTTATTTCTCTTCCTGCTTAAAAGTCACGAATCAAGGTAGTTCACGGGCCGAACGAGACATCTTAAGACAAACCCTTATTCTCTTATGACGCATCTGAGCATATAATGTCACTTCAGAGAGACTCCTCCCCTTGTATCACAGTCCTGCAGAGTTTAGCAGACCATTTCTGCCTTAGCTCTACCTCCTTTGTTGATTATTAAATTTTAGGTTTCAGCCTGGACTGAGGAAAGCAGTGTACTTCAAAGAATAGTCGGTTTGCATAAGTATCCACATGTTTGGACACTTACCAAACATATGGGCTTCTCTGAATCTCCTCTGCCCGTAAAGTGAGAGGGACATCTTGAGCAATCAGATTTTTGCTCTGGTATTCTTAATATCACCGATTTGTAAACTCTAGGTAAAAGTGAACAAAGACTAGTTTAAGAGTGTGTGTTACTTACCTGACAGCTTATGTGAAAGATATTTTTATTTAATTGCTAGATTGGCCTCTTAACCTGTTAACTACATCAATATCTGGCAAGGATACAACTTGTTGTATTTTATTGTTGTATCATTTGGATGCTGAACTGATGAAAATGAATTTGAAAATGAGTCCTTTGGAAAGAAGTTCTTGGGAGCTATTGTGGCCAGAAATCCCTTCTGGCATGCGCCAGGTCAACATTTCCTAAGTACATCCTAGGCAGAACCAAGCTCTCTGATGTGGTACAAGCTTCTGACCTTTCAAACAAGGCACTGCTTCCACAGGTTTCTAGACTCCATATGGCAATAAAACCTGGGGTAAAATTCTACCTCTGTAGTTTAACAGGAATGTTTTAAACTGCCTTCCAATTTCTCCACTGTGCCAATGAAAACATTGAGAAAAAGACCACAGTGCCCAAAAGCCTTTGTCGCATGTGGCCCTTTTTCTTGTGTGGTATCAGCAGCCAGCAGAGAGCCAGTTCTTCTGCCACGGTTGGTGTTTTTGTTGCGTTCATGCCCAGGATGGATGCGCCTTTCATCATCTCTGTGCTCAAAGTGTAACTGTACATGCTGGAGAACTGCAGCACAGGAACAGAAGGTCAGGAGACTGAATCAGACAGAAGCTTCAAACATTAGAATAATGACCCTAACAATCCACAGCTTTCTGTTACCTAGAGGCCAGGACACAATTTACCTGGAAAGGAGGAATGCAGAATGAGTTAGCATCCCTAATAGGCGATCAAGGTGTTTCAGGTTATCTGAAAACAACAAATCAGTATCTTGCATTGGTGTGAATTCTGTTGCATGGGTTGCTTACTGTATTTGTTACACTGTAATGAGTACTGGAGAGACTATCATTTGCATGGTTTTGAAAAGCAAAATGTACGCGATCTTTGTATGAACTGTTGTGAGAATCTGGAAATTTACAAAGCAAGTCAATTCTTTTTACTACTTTTCACCATTTTTTAATTAAATGGCATTTACTAAAAGGGAGAGAGGAAAAACAGAGAAGACTAGTCTGCTTTGTGAAAAGTAGTCCATAAAGTCACCCTTAAAGCTCAAAACACACAAGAGTGCAAGTACCTCAAAGAGCACAGCATCCTTCCATGTTTATCTTTCAAGTGTTTGTAGCACTTGGTTTCTCTCGCTCTGAAACACGACTGCAACTGTACTGCACAAGGGATCACAGTGCCGGCCTTTGCTCCCCGAGGGTTACAGCTGGAATGTCACAGAGGCAGCGTAAGGAGGGAAGGAAAATGCAACTCTATTGGTCAGGCTGAAAAGATGGAAAGTAATTTTTCTCTTCCTGTTGGCATTTTGACAAATCACTTCACAAAAATCTTTGTTTCTTCAAACAAAGCAGGCCTTTCTCTTTCTCTCCTTTAAATCTCATCTTCTGTTAGAACCGCTCTTCAGTTGAAATGCAGTGCTGTGCTGGGGAGGATAGATAGGGTAGCAGGCTGGATGGTGCCACTAGAATGTAGGTAAATGAGAAAACACTTGTGCTTCTCTTTTTAGGGGCTGGCAGCTTTGAAAACTAGCTTTCATGTGAACATCAGAAACTTTATTGCCTTGACTTGGGTGACCTCATCTACTAGAATGAAGTCATTCATCGAGCCAAGAAAGACAAACCTTCGTTCCAGAGAATTAATCGAGTCCATCAAGTGCTCTGCTTACATCTTATCTCCAGCCAGTGAGGGAGCAAGCAGTTAAAAACTTGACAGCCACCAGATAGCCTCCTGTTCTTCATGTTATGCTAACATCAAAAAGGAGCAAAGAGGCTTCCAAAAGCTCAAACTTGCTACTGGATAAGCACAGCTTGACATAATTTCTGACTTGGGGATTACGTTGTTTCAAATCAAGGTATTTCTTCGAGAACAAAAACATGGCATTCCAGTGAACTTTAGCTTTTTTTAAAAAAAACTATTAACTCTGCCAGATAGGAATGCTGAGCACATAATTGCTCACCCTGCCTTTTCATCCCAAGCTATCGCAGAACCCATAAACATTCCAATTAGGCAGCCAATTAAAATGAGAAAGAGCCCTCCTGAATTATACAGCAGTTGGAGACTGTTCTGCCTTTCTAGTTGTCAGCCAGTGAAAGGTTTTTATTGCATTTGAACTGAAGGAGGTGAAAGAATTAAGTGAAACAGTGATGTTTGAAAGGCCCATGTGAAGGGGCAGACCAGTGATAATAGTTCTCAGCACTAGTGACAGGGAGCCATTAGTAAGCTATGAAAAGCTTTGTTATGCTAAGAGGTGGACATTATAAAAGGTAGAAGAAAGCAGTTACTTATAAATAAAACCCCCCTTAATTTTGTTATTTTATTACTGTTATGGCAGGGACTGTATAATTTGAAAATCTACTTATTTCATGCAATTTTTTATTTTTTAAATTTGTTTTCAGCTAAGCTAAGGCTGGCCAGCCTGTTCCCAAAGTGTCTGGTGTAGAATTTTTTCAGAGTAAATTAATTTCTGCCAATATGGCATCCATTAAGATATCAGATAGCGATGGTATGCTACAGAGGTCCAGAGCCAGAGAAGGCAAAGGGAAAAGCTAAATGCTTTGGATGCTGGATTGAAAACATGTTATTTTGCAAGGATGGATTAGGGCATAAAACTTTCTCTTTCTTATTCTACATGAGGAGGTGTGGAATCTTACTAGTTCTGTTTATGTACCATAAAAGTCACCCTTGCTGTGCTGGTTTATGCCCTCGATTACACTGTTCTTGACCTTTGGGTGATGGCTAAAGCAGTTACAGGCACTCTAAATTACCAGTGTGAATTTACCAGCAAACTCATTTTTTCTGAGGCATAGCCCACACCATATCCTAGCAGAAGATCTATTTTTGCTAATACCACTACACTGTGTTAATTTTTCTGCTTTTGTCCTGATTCTTCACCTGTTAAACGCTTTTGGCGTTAATGCCTTCCATTAGCAGGGCAACCATGACTGTATAAGAAGGAATTGAGCGAAAAGGCGGTGGAGGGGGCTGGTACATGGGTTGGTCCTTCCTCTGCTTCAGACATGTCTGAACAAAACTGTGCTAGACTGAGTAAATTTGTATTTTCCTTAGGGCAGGAACAACTTATTCTGTATTCTCCTGAGCTTGAATGTTCTTGAGTTGCTTAACCTGAAATAGTATCCCCTAAATGTGTCTATTTAAGTAGCAGGTGAAGTCAATTGATACCACACCTTTTTTTCTTCCTTTTTCATGTGGAGTAGTTTCAACGTTCTGTGCTTAGTTTTTCAGTCGAGTTTTATCTCTGTAACCTCTCTTCATCTCCTCTTCTATCTGCAGTGCTTTCTGTTTCATCTTCTATTTCTTCTTGCATATCTGCCTGTCCCTCGCTTCCGCTTCCCCTGTATTTTCTGTGTTCTCCGTCAGTATTTACAGTTCAGTCACTGTCTGCGTGAGGGACTGGACTGCAGCTCTTGCCTGTGCAGAGCTCAGTTGGGATTACTCCCTCCTCCCCACTTACTTCAAGTTTCCTGTTTGTCACCACCTTTCCATAACGGGAGAGAGTCTGTTGATTCACCTTTAGGTTGCACCAACTGCACGTGATCCTTCTGCAGCCGCTACCTCCAGAGCTGCCTGACCAGCGCTCCAAGTCAGAGTGGGATCTTGGCCCCAAGGCAGGACAGGTTCTGCCAGTGTTCAGACATGTCTTCCTGGCTAGAGATAAATAGCAGCAAGGGTGAAAACTGTGTAGGCTCTAGAACCGTGAAACTATGAAATGCATATATCCTACAGTTTTTCCATATGCAGACTATTTCATTTATTTGAAATATATTTTCTGACAGCTCAGGAAGTATGACTTTTTCTTGCAGAGACAGTTTTATACGTTGAAAGAGCATAAAGAGCAAGAGTCATTCTGTGCATAACACGTCCTAAAATTTATATGTGTTTTCCCACTTGGATTTGCGCATGCATCTCGTCAAAACAGGGCACAAGGAGGCTGGATGATGTTTTATGGTATCTGTGATGCAGAAAGTCAGACTAGGTCTAACAATGACTTTTGGCGTGTGCATCTCTGTGAGACATCTAGTTTTCATGCTAAAACATGGCAGCCTTCATTCCCCTGTGTTTTCTTTTTGCCAAGTTACCATATGTAAAACAGTAGGTCAGGGATGATGCCTGGGCTTTGCCAAAGTTGCACGTGCTGCTATCTGAGGAAGCAAGATGGCTTTTACTGCAAGAAGGAATAAAGATGGGCTAGTTTGGGTTGTTTCTGAAAGCTCACTCCTGAGTCATGAGTCTTGTTATTCATTGCTGGAAATTAATTTCTAGTTTTACCCATAACTCCTGGAAGGCAATAAAAAACCTTGCAGTGGCTTCAGTGAGTCTAGTGAACGTGTAGCAACAAGACTGTTGTTTCTTTCTTCTTCGTGCCATGGAGAATGGTGCTTACAGTGCTCCCATGCGTGCATGCGGGCACTGCTCAGTGTTACCTGTGAAAAGGGAAATGATGAGTGGTGTAGCAGTGAGTGTCCGCACATGGGCACAGAAATTGGATTTCACTTAAAACAGGAGCTTTTACTTTCAGGAAAATCTCACCTTTGTATAGCAATAACAGAGGACTATTTTTAGTTGGTACAACCTACTCAAATACAAACCAACAACACCTTCTGGGTTAAAGGAGCGTTTCTCATGCAGGACTCAGAACAAATGATGTTTTCTAGACATGAGGACCACCACTGGACATACTTGGAGGCAAAGACCAACTTCACAATCACGAGCAGTTGCTAAAAACAGACGCTGGAAGAAAGTACCTAGGTCTGTCCTTATGCTTGGAGACAGTAACAGCTGGGAAAATGTTTTTAATTTCAGGATGTAAAATAAGTATGGTTGCAAGAAAAATACAGAGTGCTTTTTCACTAGATGGAAAACAGTAGTACAGAAATTAAGTTGATGGTGACTAGTAGTTATTTCTGTAGCATAGAAATTAAACTGGTGATAACACGAAAAATCCAGCTTGAGTTAGATACCACTGCATAATAAATTGATTTAGAATGTTGACATGAACTTGTGGCAGCATTCAGATACTCGTGCTAGAAATGGACAAGCAGGACAGGAATTCTACTGAGCAAAGTGGCTGAATTAGTAACTTGGAATAGCTGTAAATTACGGGAAGGTGGACAAAAAATTTTTAAAGAGTGACCATATGATAATCAAAGCCAAAGACTGGGGCTGTATACGACTGAAGTTGCCAATATCAAAATAAGACCACCATTTAACTGGCTTCCATTCCAAGAGGAAATAGAAATTGAACAGAAAAATGAACAGTATTAAATAGACGTTCCCCCTAACCTTAACTGAACCAGCAAAGTCAGGTTTTCAGAGATTCCCTAATTTAAAAAAATACCATTTAAAAAAAAAAAAAATTCAAATCCAGAGATTAACAAGATTATTTCTATAAACCATGGAAGGGAATCATTTGAGGAGCTGCTTTTTAGGTATAAAGTTGTCTGCAAAGTGGTGTGCTTGGAGATTCACTTCTGTACCATGCTCCACCTGCCTCTGGTCACCTTACTCAGGGTAGCTTCCATGTTAGATTCCCCAACACAAAGAGGGGAATGAAGAAACAATTAATTTGTGTGCAGAAGGATGACCCTACTGAGCCATGTGCAGTACCTTGAGTGTGACCCGTACCCAGCCTGAGAGCTGATGAAATTCTCATGTACCTAGGTGACCTAGAGCCTATGAAATACAGGAGGAAATCATGGTGGGTAAGGAGAAGATGCTAATAAAGCTATTCAAGGAAATCGCAATCACTTGCCAGAAATAAGAGGTCTGGTCTGTTGGTCTGAAGGGGAAAGGCAGTACAGAGTTGAAAGTGAAGGAGAGAGGGAACCGAGATTACTAACCAGAAGTGCCAGATTACTGTGCAGTTCCTCCAAACTCATCTGTTTTGGCAAGTTACCACTGATTAGGCTGCACAGAAGGACATTAATTTCTGATTGTGTCAGCTGTTGTATTAATTGCGGTGTCCCAGTAAGCAAATATTACATTATCTTTGTTGTTGCATCTCACAGTGTCCTAACTACAAACTCTGTGAATTTTTTTTATTCCAACCATGCCCAGCAAAACCACTGGCACAGTCATAACAGGGCAGCGAATATCACCTGTGCAATTTGCTCTAGGAGATTTAAGGCTCTTGATTTTATTTTTTGCTGATCAGCTTGTGATTTATAACCATACATTTAAAGACGTAAGGCAACAGAAACTGTGCTATGATGTGGTTGTGCTGCATACTTGTGGTCTTTAAACAGAAAAATATGTGAAGGATAATTGCATTTTTCTGATTTTTTTGAAAAATGCTCAAAAATACTTTAATAGTTAATTGCATCCATGTTTCCATTTGCCCTCCCCCCCCCGGTTAAGTTTTAATGGTAGGAAACAAGAAAAATCATCATTTATTCGACTATTTAGTCTTTCTTGCTTCTTAATCCTCTAAATTTACTGCAGAGATAATGGGGAGAAGGGATGATATCATGCATATACAGCTGCCTTTTTAAGTGCTGGGGCCAGAGGAACCACTTATAGTAATTAGGAAATCCTTAAACAAGTGTTTGTGAAGTATTGGGTAACCCTCACTGTTTTCCTTTTCTCTGGCACCACACTAGAAAGGTTTGACCTTGAATAATTATCTGCTCACTGACTTTCTATACTTTCCAGTTACTGGAACACACAGGTGACTGGTTGATCGCTTTATTTTGCTGTGATATTTTCCATATTATAAAATATAAATGAATAAAAAGACTGCGTTACCCCCTAGTCAAGCAAGAAGGTGACTGAAATACTGTACTGGGCAGGTCCTAAGGGGTATTTCAGAAAGATCATAGATAAATAGATATTTGATTAACCTCCTATAAATACTTAAACTCTATAAATAGCCGGTCTTTCACATGCGATTCAAAACTTCTTTCTATTCACTCTTATTCCTTCCATCTTGTAATCATTTCAATTCTTCCTACAGTGTATTTAGACTTATTTTTACCTTAATTATCATAGCCCAATTTTTAATGTTTCTGTTCTAGACCTAGGAAAAAGTGAACATCCCTAAGACATTTGTGAGCTACTTATGAATATTCTGTTCAACCGATTAAAAATAAGGTCTTCTAAAAAACCTAGAGGATGAAGTGTTAAATATAGCATCTTTGTCTGATCCAGTCAAGTTTCAAACTTGTCATTTACACATTTTAAATTCATCTCCTTATTCAGCCTGCATAGCATTCAGACTTTGGACCACTGGATGCAGAAAGCCTTGTTCACTAGTGCAGTGAGCCACTACACCAATTGGTCGAAGTCATTCTTCTCAGAATTATATTAACTCACATAAGAGGATACTTTTTTTTTTTTTTATCAGAAAGGTTATCTATTTTCACGTGTGATGCAAAAATACAGTTGAACGTAGAGATAGGAAAAAACTCAAACCAAAACAAAAAAATCCAGACAAAAAATATCAGTGTATGAATTGCATTCATAGTCTCTCTTCAGTGTATGCTAATTTTTAAGCTAAAATCTGCGGTGATATCCTCCTAGAAAAGAATACATTATTATTTTTCTAAATGTGACTTTAAAATAAACCTTTGCTTTCTTCCTGACTTGTTTTTAATTGCCATCCTACCTCCCGTACTACTGAATGAATTCATACGGTTGTCATTTTTTTAAAAAAAAAAACAAACCCTTATCTTTTAGGCAAATTAAACTGTGTCATACTCGGTATCTTTAAAGGTCTTTCATCTACACTATTATATCTAAGAAGCAGCACCACTGTCAAAAAAATCAACTAATTAAGAATGCAATGCTGAGACATCACCTTAGAGGCAGAGTCTTTTAGGAACAATGCTGCCAACGGAAGGGTCAAGGAACATGACACCAGCTGCTGTCTGCATGCTGGTACTCTCTCATGGCCCATACACTTCTGATTTCTGTTCTATATCCCATGCAATGACTGCATGGCCTTAGTTAGCATTAACAAGAATAAAACTCGAGATTTTCTGTTTCTAAGCTGTAAGTTTCTACTCCTGGAGCGAGGGCTAAATTTCTGAGATGTTATTGCAAGTGTTGTATACACAATTATATATGACAGCCATGTATTACTGAGAAAATCAGGTGGCACATGTACTGTGAGGTTCCTAAGGAGTATTGCAGTAAATTCTGAAAAGCCACTGGTACGTTTTCTCGTCTAATCTGATTACTCAGTCCTGTGGAAGGTGAGCTTGAATCATTCTGAGTTATACTTTGTCAAACCTCAAGACTGACAAAGTGAATCTGACTTGCATATGAAAAATGGATAAATCCATGCTTTATTCCTAATGGCAGTCTTTCTCCAGAGATGATTGTAAATTCCACTTACTTTGGCTTAGAACACTTGCAACGTACCCAAAAACAATTTTTAAAACATTAAACTATTTAAAATAGAATCGGTTCTCTCTTGAAAAAACAAATCTTGCCTCATCAAAGAACAAGAGAAACTGTGTTTGACAGAAGTTTAGTTAAAGGAAATCTTTGTATTGCGGTCTGAAACTTGCTAGACTTGAGGCAATAGCTCACCAGGGAGGAGAGAGCATCAGTGGAGGTGGCGGTGAGGCGTGGAGACCTGATGATGAACAACATGGGAGAGCAGTTAGGCAAAACTCTCCTGCTCTTTGGGGTGATGGTGGAAGGCACAGGGTGAAAGTTCTCAAACATGAATCATTGAATTGCATTCCTTTTGTGGCCTTCTGAGTTAAATTTATTTAATTTTAAGGTCTCTGAGCTGCTAGATCTGTGGGGACTTTTGTGCATGTTCCTTAGTTTTGAAAATAAACCCTTTATTAGATGGTATCTTTTTCCCCTGCTGTTTCTGCTTAATATGAGAGGCTTGCTTTTTATAATTATGTAATTCTAGGGGTTTGCATTTGGTTTTTTGGGTTTGTTTTTTTTCCACAAGAGCAATCTTAGCAATTGTATCTAGCTTGGGATTTTATAAACAGTATAATACCCGTGTGTGAAAACGAAGCAAATCATTCTTCCAGCAGATAATAGCTTAATAACAAAATAAATATTCTTTCAATTAAACCTAAAGTCAATCTATTTCTCTGTTTAAAATTACTATTTCATAATGTACGTCACAATGCATAACAGCTTGGGACAGGAAATGACTAATACATTATCCAATTTGATTTATATCAGTGGAAGCTTAACCTTGATGCCTTGGCCATGTTTCAACTAGAGTAAACACCCTTATTTGTATCGAATTGCTGTGAGACATTCAACAACATGAAGCAGCCTGAGCTGCTGTTTTAAAACTCATCGCAACAACTGACTGTGTAGCACACACCCTCAGAGCTCTTTGGGACACTGACTCACGGCTGCTGCAGCGGGGATGCACTGAGTCAGCAGCTCTGCTTAGGGAGGCAATTTGGTTGTTGCTTTCTCCATAGTCACAGCTCTGCACATCTTATCCTATGGATCTGCTGGCCTCAAGCGTAAATGAGAACAACTTCCTTCCTCAGTCTCGTCCCCTCTCCTGGCTTTAAGGATCTTTTTAAGGTGCTGGAAGGTGGGACTTGGTGCTTTGCAATTTTAGCCTTGAACGTCCTCACTCCCAGGAAAGATTCCTGCAAGGCAGCATTACTGTCTCCTGTTCCCTCCTACAGCAGGAGAGCTCCGCTTACCCCTTTCAGTAACCTGGAAGTAGAAAAAAAGTAAAATTGTTGTTTGGACAGTTTCTTGATGCAGATTCAGGAGTCTGACTCAACATCAAAAAGGCCTGAGTGTTAGCCAGAATACTAATGTAAGTAATTGGAAGAGCTCCTAAGTGGCTTTATAGTACAAATATTTTTAATTACTCATTGTAAAGATATAATGTAGCAAAGGTAACTGGTGTAGAAACAAGATGTTGAGGCAGAGAAACTCAGGCTCTTTAAAAATGTCAGGGTTTTAAAAATGGATGTTATTGTGGGGTCCTCTACCTGCAGAACAAGTTCATCCTGAGAAGCAACAGTAACATTGGGTCCCCTCTGGATCCATCACAGTTTAAATACTGAGGGGAAAAAAAAGCTGTTCTCCAAATTGTTGTTGGTTTTTATTATTATTATTTTTCTGTCTTTTCTACATAGGTTCCTGAGCAAATCCATTTTTTCAGATCAATCAGTCAATCATCGCTTTAACGAGTAGCAGGAACCCCTCCCCACGTCTGCCTGATTTGTAGAAGGCACATAGGTGTTCAGTTAGGGGTGCCAATGTGATGGCAGAGGGTGCTCAGAGCTGGAACCGTTTCCTTTGAGATGTGGGCTAAAGCCAAAACCACACCACCAGTGATATAATTTCCTACAGCCACTAGACTTTGCCATTTTGGGGTATCCGATTGTACTGTTGGGCTCAGTTTACACCTCTCCTAATTTTAGCCTTGCTTTTTTTTTTCTGAAAAGGAAAGAGTATATAAAAAGAAATTAAAATTATTTTTAAGAGAATATTATCTAAAGATACAGTGTATGGCTTGTGATATTACTAGGCGCTTAGATGCGGTGTGTGCATGTTTAAATACAGTGCATTTTTTAAACCTCCTGACTCAAATGTTCTCATGCTTGTATTAAAATGTTGTGTTGAATTTTTCTGTATATTAGGCAGTTGTGTTTTGCTTATCTTATTTTGGGGTTATTTAACCATACACGTGTACATGCACGTACACCCCCCCACCCACCACCACCCCCCATAGTGTGTGCTGCTGGAAATGAGCAAATTGCTCCTTTTTATGGATGAACGGATGCTGGATATTTGAGGAGGTTTGGATTTCTCAGTCGTCCAGCTGCATGTTCTTTTAAATTGCTTTGTGCAGCTCCTGGGGCAGACTTGAGGCCAAATTTGATGGCTTTGACTTGCTGACAGCAGCTGGCACCATCTCTACCCGCGCCCTGTGAGGAGGAGGACATGTGTGTGGGGGGGGTCTGACTGCAAAGAGCTCAGCTCTGTGCCAAGAACCACTGTAACCTGCTGTAAATTACAGAATCCCTGAAATTACTCACATTTGTGCCAGGGTGTATCAGCTATCTTGAATTTGTGCATCCGCAGCCTCCCACCTTCACACCTCCTGATGCTCTGGGTGCTGCTCTGATTCCAGACGCTGCATCCACCTTTGTAAAAACCATGTCTTTTACATATCATCTCCCTTCTGCTGCTTCACTGCGTGCATTCTCAAAGCATTTGAAATCGAGGGTGCAAGAAATGATCCACCCTTCACCCTCTCCCTTTCCCACGTGTTTGGGGTGCTCAGTTTTTCAAGGAGCCTTAGGCTGAGCTTGGTAGGGGCTGGGTGGTTGTGCCTGCCCCAGGCTCTGGGGAGAGCTGTTGGCCACCCATGGATGTGTTGGGAATTGCCCTGGGGGGACTCACTGGCCAAGGGATGGAGGTGCTTTCTAACCTTGTGTAATTTTTGCAGCCCAGGAAAGGAGAGGTTTGCCTTTTATAAAAGTTATCTTCATCTGATCATGTGGTTGGTTGGTTGTTTTTTTGTTGTTCTTTAGTTTGGAGTTTGTTATTGTTGCTGGTATTAGGGTTATTCTTTGGGGGGGAGGGAGTGGTTTATAACGTTCCCTTCCGCCATTTGTATAAATTGTGACATTAGAGAGCAATTAGTGGCTCTCATAGCTGTTCTGTTGAGAGTTCAGAACCCTGAGAGTTCAGAACCAGTCCCAGCTGCAGGCTGCTCCCCACTAGGTCCTAGCACACAGGGCATCCTTGCTTTTTATTTTATATTCCAAACTCAAAAGCATGTTACACCTCTGACAATCTTCATAAATTTCCATAAAATCCACCAGGCAAAAAGGCAAACCACTTTAAAATATTCCTTGAGAAATTATTTTATTTTGCATTTGGTTTACGCTTTAAAAAAGACTTTTTCCTCCACATATGTGTGGTGTCGTTGATACAAGGTACGTTGCATCCCTCATATTAATACTCTGATCAATCACTACTGACAATACAGTGTCTTTGTGTGAGGGGCTGTAGGACAAATGTTTTAGCTTGTGAGAAGAAAATTGTTAGCATTTGAATAGAGAAGAGCACGGGGGAAGGATTAATAGCCTACTTTGATGGATTAGAATGTAGGGAAATTGCTCAATATTAATATGAAAATGTTTGTGAATTGGCTGTGTGGGGCTGTCAATGGAAAATGAAGGCCGGTGATTATGTCTCCGAGGCCTTATCAGTTCAGACTTGACTCTCACCAAAGACTTTCACACAAAAGACTGATGAGAGCCCTAGAAAATAGCTGAATAAGAGCCGCTACAATAAGCGAACCATTCAGCCACCAGTGTCACGATGTCGGGTTTTGTGCCCTTTATGTAATATTGTACATCTTTATATTAACATATCTGAATATGGATTTGTAATAAAAGAGGCAAATGAAACTACTTGCTAGACATTTTTATTTCTATAATTTTTACTTATCTCTGAAATAGGACTGGAAAATGAACTAGGGTCAGTCTTAATAAACAACAGTGTCGACAAGGGAGATTTCTTTGTTGAGCATTAGGTTAAGGGTTTCAAATATGGCGGTGAATTTATTCCTGTAAAAAAAATGAGTGCTTTATGGTCCTGAGAGACATCAGAAGAAAACTTGTTTGCTATTACTGTAGCTTCAGAGCATCAAACAGGCTGTTTCTTCTGTGTCCTTTGCCCTTAATAAGGTTTGAAAAAGACCCCAAATGTAGAAGTATACCTAGTTATAAATTGAACATAATTGGTGTATTTCAAGTGGCCATACATATTAAATTATACATCCTCTTTTTGGTTTATAATTCCTACCTCTACCTAAAGGCTGAAATAAAGCTATGCGCTACTTGGCTGTTGACACCTATCTTGTGGACCTGGAGCTCCAAATGACACACTCCTATGTTGTTAGTGAACTTTTTGGAGTGACTTACTGTCTGTAGAAATTCTACACCGGCTTTCAAATGGGTGCAGGATGCACCTACCATTGGCAGAACTTTTTGCTACTGCCTTAAAAAAAAAAAAAAAAAAAAAGAAAAAAGAAAGACAAAGGTAGGTTTATGAATGAAAGGCTATGGTTTTCCCTTGCCATTTTGAATATGACTTTCCTCTTCTTTTGGGCTATTTGTATCCATTTTCTTGTAATTCAGTGTTTGATATAGGTTTGCACTTCTCAAGAGCTGCTGATAGGCATCACTCTCTGCATGGTGATTTTGAAACTGGGTCCAAAGCGGCTGAAGTTTAAGTAGGCTTTTCTGGAAAAGATTGCTGCTCTCATTATCGGTATTTTTTTACCACTCAATGTTGTGGTGAATCCCATGTAAATTAACCGAATACACTCTGGGAACTTTGGTGGGTTTAGTGATGAAATCACAGTCATTCATTGTTGGGTTGAGCCTGCTGACTATTAGCATGCAGCCATAACTAATAGATATCATCTTCTGAACTCTAGTACTGCTGGTTTACCCAAAATAATTTCAAATGCAAGCGGCCTTTGCTAGCTTTAAGGGTCACATTAAATGTCCTATAGAGCCTTGGACCTGTTCTGCTTCACTTTCGTAGTTCAGATCTCTTGCTTTGTGTTCCTTGTCCCAGGCAGCCTATTCAAAATATAACAGGGTTAAGATCATCCCTTAGAATTCTACTGCTGTTGCACGGTAGGTTATAGGTGTTAAAAGCACTTCCTCGTGGATAAATACAAAGAGATGTGGAAAAATCTAAAAGAAAATCAGAGCAGACCATTTTTGTAAAGTTTTTACGCATTTTAGAAATCCAAATTTAAACCATCAAATGGTAATGAATTATTTTCTTTCTAAGTGTTTTAATTTCACGGGTTGTCCATGGAAGCTGTGGATGGCCCATCCCTGGAAGTGTTCAAGGCCAAGTTGGATGGGGTCTTGAGCAGCCTGGTCTACTGGGAGGTGTCCCTGCCCATGGCAGGGGGGTTTAAACTAGATGATTTTTAAGGTCTCTTTCGACCCAAACCATTGATTCTATGATTCTTTTTTGAGGAGGGGAGGGTGGCAACAGTTTCAATTAAAAGATAATTTTTTAGAGCTGAGCTTAGAATTCTGTTAAAGAAAATGCTATGTGTGTGTGTGTGTGTATTTATATATATATATGAGAAATGATTTTGGTATAAAAGTCTGCCTTGATTAGAGAAAAAAATATTTATTTTGAAAGTCTTTATTATAAATACACAACTTTTTTAAGCTTAGGGTTTTGTACGTAATTAGTAATACAATTTCCTTTCCTCACTTGTAAATCACAGTCTGGTGCAAAGGAACTGTTTGGCACTTGGCTATTTGCAATGTGCTCTAGTTAGTACTGGATCAATAAATCTTTTATAACTGGTGCCAAGACTCCTCAGTGGCTAAAAAAGGAATTTTGTGCACATTTCAATAAAACATTTTAAAATAGCAGACAAGCGTCTTAAAGATAGTTCTGTACTAAACAGTTGTAGGAAGGTTTTCCACTTTTCAACATTAGCAGTCAAACAATAATACTGCAAAAATATTTTAAAAACTAAAGTACTCTAATGTTTTCAAATTTAACTTTTTTCTAAAATTCTGCTGGAGGTTCCTGAAAGATACTGAAGGTTCAGTTGCCCAAAGTGGAAGAGCTTACATTGAATGATATGTATGCCACAGACATGAAATAATTAAAGCACGATGAATCATTACTAACTTAATTTAATCAGATTACAATATTTTACAAAAAATACATAGATTCTCAATCATACATGATATGCAGTGAACAACTTCAGAAGAAATGGGTGCTCTCAGTAGGAAAGAAACCCCATTATATCTATAGCTGGAGCAAGTCAGGCTCTGATTTGAAACAGTGTCAGTGCTGCCATATTTTAATAAATTCATTCCATTTTTGCACAGTTTAGCAAATTGATCTGCAACGTTTTTCTTAGGAAATTTTTAAATCTGATTTACCATGTTTGGGTGTTATAATTACTTAAGATTCACTTAGAACCTTGTATAAATTTTATCACTCATGAATTAAATTATTTCACGTATCATTTTACAGAGGAAACGACACCTCGTACTTTATTTTCATCTCCTGTTCCTCTGTTCCTTTGTCTCCGTAGTAGCAATTAGTAACCACATTTTTGTATGTGTTTGATACTATGTTTTGTAGAGATAAAAATGATTAATGATACTCTGAGTAATCCTTGTAGTATATATAGCTAAGAATGTGTCTTTGCGGACAGATGCAAGTAAACGTTAATTTTTCTGCCTGTATAGATGAGCAGCTCATGCCAAGCTGGCTGGACCAAACCAATGCTAATCTGTAAGCCTTATCGCCACTCTCATGTCATGTTGTACTTGAACTGCTTTCAGTGCAGGAAAGCGAGTAAAGTTTAGAGATAAGTGAATAAATTTGGAGATGAAGTATGTAAATTAAAGAGTAGTTTCACACCGATGTTTAGGACCAGCCTTGAGGTCTCTCTCAAGCTACCCTTGTGGCTGGACACCTCATTTTTCCATCCACACTGGGCTTGTTTTGAGTTTACTTTAACACAGCTAAGGCTTTCTAGGAATTGAACTGCAGGTGGCTTTTCCCTAGTTCCCTAAAGTTTGCCTTTCTTTCTCTTTGTAGAGGGAGAGAAAATAAGCCATAAAATGGCTGGAAAAAACAGTGCAGGATTTGGCACAGCTCTAAGTTCCGGTGTAGCATTGTGCCTAGGAGTGGGGTAGGTCAGACTTGTTTCGGGAGTTGGTCTAGCAGAGGGGTGTGAAGTACAGAAAGTCACCCCTCGGCCACAAGTACTTTGAGTAGGCTAGAAGCTGTATTGTGAAGCTCCAGTGTTTGATGATTTGTGGCTATTTCATCTCCAATAACCACGATAATATATCCAAGCCCTTCCGGCACTTTTCTAAGGTCACATTGGCCGTGGGGGTTTTTGCTCGTGCAGCAGAACCTCTGAATAATAGGGCATGGGAAGAGTATTTGCTCAGCTAACCTGGGCAGCTTGAAGCGTGACAGTAGGGAACAGGTCACTGCCGTGCTCCGGGGTCATCCTTGGTTTCCCCAAAAGGCTCTTTAGAACAACAGGCAACCAGGTGCCTATCAGAGCAGTTTTCCAGCTGACTCAGCACACCCTGGCCAAGACCAGGTCAAAACAAGTTTGCTCTTCATAAAGAAAAGTGGCAGTTCCTAAGATGTGGCTCTGTTGCTTTAACGAAGGCTGTCTGACAGTTGTACATCCCTTGTTTCTGTAATGTGTGATTTCCTTACTCATTTTGCTGAAGACACCACAGCAAGTGTTTGAATTTTATGCCAAAGTGCATACATGATTTATTATAAAATAGGTGTAATGTGGAACTTAATTTTGAACTAAGGATGTTTTTTATGGTTAGCTCTCTCAATGCACTGCATAATTCCATTTATGGAATAACTTCAAGAGAGAAGTGATGACCTTAAAAAAAAATGTAAGGTGATATGTAGATACTGTTTTCCACTGTTAAAGGTCACCTTGACTTTTAATCTTGACTGCCATACTTTTCTTCTCATTAAAATATTTGACAAGAATTCTTTGCATGAATGAGCAACACAGAACACCTTAAGACTACTCAATTTTCACTAAAGGTGTTGCATTGTCATAATAAATAATCGTACTGTCGGCTAAAAATCATTGTGTTACACACATTAAGAAATAAACCATGCTTTTATACATTTATTTCCTTAAAGAACCTGTATTTTCTCCTAAATGGATTAAGCAACAGCACTGAACATGTTTCTTAGAGTATTTGCTTTTGAATATCAAATGCCTTGCAATAATGCAGAAAGAAAAGATTATTTTCCCAACACACTGATTCCAAACAATTGAATATTTTTTGTGATTGACTGTAATGATTCTTTTCCCATTGTGCAACTCCATTCTAGTTCATCAGCACTTGAATGAAATATTTTTCTGAACATCTGTTCAAGTATCTCTTGGTCTGATGTCTCTTATAGGAGCTGGCCTAAAAATATAGGTCCATTTTAATAGAGAGGCTTTGTTATTCTCTATACCCAGATGTCATTCGGAAATAGAACAAACTCAGGTTTAACTGTCATGAAATCTGACATCATAAATTTCATACCACTGAATAATAAGCCAAAATGGAAATCACTATGCATAATGCAAAAAGCCTTGTAACTTGACCTTTACCTAAAAGGAGTGATTATACGTAAAAAGAGCCTTGCGAATTAAGAATGTAATTCTTTTCACCTTCTGTAGCTTGAGGGTAGCTACAGGCAATGAGTTTTTGTTGTTATTTTTATCCCACTTAACTGAATGCAGTTTCCTGCACTCAGCCGAGAGGACACGCAGAAGTGAAACGAGGGGAAAATAGGTCAGAAAGTGATAGGCCAAGCCACTTCTCTCAGAAAACCACATATATTCACAGGTACACTGGTGAACTTTTTCAATGGTGTGTCTTTGCCCAGGGATCATTAGTACACGTTAGGAACATGAGGAACTGGCTGACATTGAGCACCAAAGACTAAAATACCAAATATTCCAAATTGCCAGGGAAAGCCTCAGTTCTGAAATTTGAGCCCCCTGATCCAGTGGGAGGTGTCCCTGCCCATGGCGTTAGGGGTTGGAACTGGATGATCTTTAAGGCCCTTTCCAAGCCAAACGAGCCCACGATTCTAATTTGTTTAGCATCTCTTGACAAGTGGTATTGTTCATGAAGTAAGTGCTGAAGATGATTTTTGCCAGGAAGGTTCATGACCAAAAATTCTTTTGTGTTTTAATTGGGCTGTGGTTTAACTGCAATACATTTGGAACTCTGCTTATGAGAGACTTTCTGCATGAAGGGAAACAGGAAGGGATAGATCGCACCCAGTTCTACCCAGACCTGGAGTCAGACTGTACATTGAAAATTTTTACCTGCATTTTTTTTCAGTTCAGTAGTTTTCATTCAAGACACTAATTTTACAATAAGAATACTGACAGTAATTGAGTAAATGTTTGAATATTGCCACCAAGCTATGAGACTCAAGGAGACTCATTTTAAAAACATGCAGGGAATGAGTTTGAAATAATCAGTGCCTTTAGATTCATGATTACAGGAAAAAGAACTTGTGTTGACTATCAGAAATCACAAGAGAAAAAGAAAATTCACTTTTGTTTCATGTTTATTTAACCTGTCACTCGTATTACTACTTGCTGCTGTACATTTCTCCCTAATGTGGAATAAAAAAAGGACACAATTATGGTTGATCGGCTAAACTGAGACATTAATAATGTAAATATCAAACAGCTTTCTGAAGTGATAAGAGTAAGAAACTAGGCTGTGTAATGACAGGATTGACTCAGATGTTATGTTGACTGTTTTCATAAACTTTGTCCGCTTTGACATGTCTTTATATAATCAGCTCCCCCTCACATCTGTCCTGAAGGTAATCTTTTATTCCCCTCCTGTATGGCTTTTTTGTATCCTAACACTACTATTATGCTGGACAGTTTTCAGATTTAGTGCAAACAAAACCAAGGAATTTTTGCAAGCAAAAAAGAGGAATATGAAATCCTCGGAGCTCTTTCTGATGACACAGAGAGAAGTCAAATCTAAATCAGGTTTTCAAGAAAATCACCAGAGAGTTTCTAAATTTGAATTATATCCACAAAGAGTACCAGCTACCTACTCATAGTTAGTCAGCATTCTGAGTTTTGTAGATGTTTGCAAGGACAAGTTTATACCGAAACACTGCTTTTTATTTCTGGTTGTATTTTCAGAAACTGTGTAGTTGTTTCTGATTAACTCATCTTGAAAATTCACATTTGAGAAAAGGTTATACTTTTAAAAAGACTTTGAAGTAACTAGACTTTCAGAGTCTGTTAACTAAAAGTAGTTATGAATGTCTGTGAAATACTAGCGTATATCTGCAGCTTTTTTCCTAGTCAAGTATTTATGCAGGTATGTATCTTTAGATACCTGAGCAGGTCAGTTAGCACCTGTTTACATGTTTAAAATGCCAGCCATCATTATGGGCTTTTTGAACCAAAATTTTGACATTGTTTCTATGATGGAAGATAGTAAAAATCCTCCTTTTTTTTTTTTTGATTGCAAATTAAAATGCTTAATTTAGATTCTGAATGGAATAGGTAAATATACTTGTTGGAAATATATACTTGTTCCTCCTGAAGCCCAGCAGAAATCCCTCTGCTTTGTTGCACCGTGTGATCCTGGATGCCAGCCGAAGGGGCTGTGACAGTGATTCTTGAACTGCCACATATGGCACAGACTAAATGAAGTACTGTACATCTTTGTCCTGTCAGATGCTTTCCTTCAGAAACATGTCACCGGATCAAAGTCAAATATGTACTCTTAGGAAGGGTTTTTTTCCCCCAAACAGAACACCGTCTCGTATTAAGGAGCACTGTAAGTTAAGTGATGATGACAGAGTTTAGCAGTTCATACCCTTAGAGCAGCCTTGTGAATAAAGGCAAGCTTTGGGACCTCTCCTACTGTGTATGCCTGATCTTATACCTGTCAAATATATGTTAAGAGTGTCTGCAATTGGCCATGCCTCACTGCCATTAAGCAAGGCTAACCTAAGGAGATGATACGTTTTGTATCTGTTTGAGAAGATTTAAATCTTCTCACCGGCAAGGAAGCTTACTGAGGCAAAAATGGATTTACTAGTGGGTATCAGAGAACTAAAGTAAATGAACAGGTCTGCACGTTCAACTTAGCAGCCACCAGTCATCATCTTTTTTCAAAAATAGATGTCACAAGTGGGTATCTTCGCCTATTTTACTTTTCCATTGAACAGCATACTGCTTTCATTTTCACCTGCCAATTTGACAAGGTCAGTGCAAAATTAATCCAAGTCTGTGTTATCGCCATCTTGAACAATACTAATGAAATTTCCATTAGCAAGATTACTACCAAAATATTACTAGTGAATTTTTTCTACATCACAAGGCAGTCTGGAGAGAGATATGTATTCGTCACCATGGAAACATGAGTTTCATTTGAAGTAGTTTTGAGTTTATTATTAAGCCGGCCTCAGTCACGGCTCATGGGTCTGTTGTGCAACTTGCTTTTTTTAACTCAAGGCATTTTGGAGGTAATCATGGCTGGTTTTAAACCCTGAACCGAATACAAAACCTGACTCTTTTGAAAATTTCTAATATCTAGAAACAGCATCCTACTTGTTGAGCTCATTCCTTTCATTAAGAGAGAGGATCCTGTATGTATGGCTTATTTAATCCTCAAGGACTTTGCCAGATGCATTTTCCACAGTATATATGAAAGTGAAAGCACAGACCTTGCCAGTGAAAATTATCACATTGAAGGAATGTCCTATGTATTGCCGGATGGATGAAAGTTTATGTGTATAAGCCTGCGCTTCTAGCTATTGATAATGCCATAAGGATAGACTTCGTGATGATTTCACCAAAATTGTGGAGGAGGTTAAGTTGAAGTTTGAGGTTACTATAGGCTGGTCTGAACACAGATTCTACATGAATAGCTCTTAGCATAGTCAGATTGTTTTTTTATCCTGCATTATCACACATACGAAGTTAAATTTGGTGCAAGAAGAGCACATTCTGTTCGATTTACAGGCAATTATACTAAAAGGGCTGGGTGGTGGTATCTGTATCTTTGTTACAAGAGATTTGAAGTCACAGGAAAACAGTACGTGGCTGATAAATTCTAATTAAATAGTGAAAAGTATGGAGAATTTAAATTTTTTTAATTGAAAAGCCATCTTGGTGTTTATAGTGGTGGAACATAAAGAAACAGAAAAGTAGATATGGGGATTGGTAATGAGAGGCAGTCTCAGTGAATATCTTTAAAATATTCAGATTCTCTTTAAAGATCCCTTAGTGTAACTTCTAGATGCTAAAGGAGAGATTTTCATGTAGTCCCAGCTCCTTGATGGTTACAATGCTTGATCACTGCTCGCATCTCACATTAGATGAATTCAGAACAGGAACCATAAAGGTGAAAACCTTCATGCTCTTCTCCCTAAACTTTTAATGTTCTTTGTTGTCCAGTATTAGACCTCCCATGTTAAATCCACTTGGGCATTGTAGGTTGCCTTCCTCTCCAGAAGAAAGGAGAAGAGCTATTTATGAAAGTAAAGGTGGAGAGGATTGGTAAAAGAAAATGAGTTCTGTATTTGAACTCTAAAGAAGTTTCTCTGATGACCTGGGACTTCTATTTGGGGACTGTGAGCAGTCACTTCTGCTCACAAAGTTGTATTTTCATTTTCAGGTATTTTGTTTTGTCTCTTTCTTTGTTGTGGCTATTGATGTTAGCGGCAAGGCCTCCTACAGGCTGAACAGTAATTTTTCCCTTTTGGTGTTTTAGTACCTTGGGGCTCCAGGATTATTTCAGTAGAAAATTTAATTTCAATGACAACAAATAACTCGAGAAAGGGGCTTCAGTGAGAAGGGCCCATTCTTTGCCAGGTGGAGTTGTCCGTGATTACCAAATGTCTTGATTTGATGTAACTAACCAGCTGGAAAAAGTGTTATGCAAAAAGTAGTTTGGGAAAAATTCATGAAGTAGATGTCTTTAGAACGGACTCATGAGTGGTTTTCCCTAGAACGGAGCAGTTGAATAACGGCATTGCACAGGGGCAGGCATTAAATAGAAATATAAATTTGTTAATTTTTTTATTTGAGAATATTCACTCTAGCCAATAATCAACAGACTCTGGTAGATGCAAGACTGCCTGTAAATGCCTCTTTCTATTTGTGATAACAGAAGATTATGTATCAATTTTTGTGTGTGTTTTCCCTGTTAAGACACTGAGATCATTGCTTAAGGTAAAGCTGGTAGGTTTTTGAGTGACCTCCTCTATATATGCTTTAAAAGGCCCAAAGGAAATTGTATACACTATGTTTAAATGTCCTCTCCCTGCCACCTCAACACTCTCCTGCATTCTTTAGCCTCTGCGCATTTCATACAGCTTTCTCTCTAGCGGGACAAGGGTGAGAGGTGCCTTCCCTCCAGATCCTATTCAGGATGGCAGCCTTCCCTCAACTTCCTTTGAGTGAACTGTCAGAGATCTCCCCTTCTGCTTGAGTGATTCCATATATCTCCTGCACGAAGGGTTTGTGGTGCTCAGAATCCCAGCCTCCTCCACCCTCTCAGTGCCCCAGACTCAACAGCCACTGTAGTGCTTGTTGACCCTTTGCGCCGACGGTTGTTTCACGTGGTAGAAAATTGTTTCTTCCTCTAAGTTATGAAGTGCTTCTGGATGGTGCATTGGGCCACCAGCCCCAAGCAACGACAACTCTGAAAGCAGCGGAGACAAGGAGAGGTAAAGTTTTGACTGCTAGAGGCAGGAACGTTGCCTCCAGGCTTTAAGAGTAAAGGCATGGGAAACAGGCTGTGTTGTGCCAGCAGACGTTTTACCGCAGTCAAATGTGCCCTCTTGCAAGTGGGGTGTAATTACAGGCTGATAAACAGCACACGTCCAGTTTCACATCTTGTCCTTAAAGTATGAGAAATATTTCCTTTCCTATCAGTGTATTCATGGTGAAGGGTAGAAATAGCTAAAGCTGAACAGATGGTGTGGATCACATGAATATCTGATATTAGAGTATTGCTTACCTCATGCATCTGTAAAACGACACAGGAGTTTTCTAGGAAATGAAAAACATAGAAATAAGCAAGTAGTAAGTATGTGGCTGGCAATTCTAATGGGGAAAGCAAATCTACATTAAAAAGGAGCTTTTCTGCTTGTTTAGGCAACACCACTTAACCCTGAACAAATATTTAGATACGTTATATTCAGCCGTACTTTTTTTTTTTTACTGAATGGAGCTATTTGTCTATTTTACCGAAGCTTGGGATTTTCTTCTGTGGAAATGTCCCCTTCTGACATGAGTGAAATGCCTTTTCCTAGGCACCAGTGGTAATAGAAATGCTTTTTGTCATTGGGTCCTTTTTCAGAATTTTTCCAGTACAAGTTTGTATGTAGGCTCCCCTATAAAGCTCAGTGCCAATAAATCTAATCCTTATTTCTTTTGATAACTAGAAGTCGTAGTGCTACATGTCTCCGTGTTTTGCACTTGGCTGGCAATCTGCCTTGCACTTCTCCCACCCGCACCCCTCCCTTCTGCAACTGTCGGGTTATATTTAAATGCCAAAAAAACAGAATTAGTTTTGCATATCAACGGTGACTTATAAGGCTATTTGAAGTTAAAGCTCTTTGCCAGTTTCCATTTTCTTCACAGTGTTCCCTTCCGCTTCGGGTTTGAAGAAGGAGGTTAAAAAAAAAAAAAGTTATTTAACAAAACTTGATCTGTTTGAAACTGCAAAGTCCAAGCTGTCCTTCCTGTGCTACCGCAGACAGCATGAGAAATGAAGGCTGAAGGGTTCGGCCGATTTCAGGAAAAAAATGCCCCAAAAAGGTCAGGAAGAAATGGGAGCCTTTTCATTTGGTGCTCCCCGGGTGATATTCAATAACTCTTTTGGTCTTTATACTGTAGGACGTAGGCTCATTTGCTCAATTTGGGGTGACAGCAGCGTGTTTTGTCAGAACATAGCTGGAGTTTTAAATGAGGACGGCATTCTGAGGCAGTAGGAAACATCCTTTATCTTAGCAACAGGAGGGCATGGAAATGCAAGGTTTTTGGCAGCAGTCGTATAAATCTAGTGTTTTGGAGCGGCTGACCCAGGCTGTGTGTAAGGAGTGCTCAGCTTCCCTTTGACGGTGTGATTTCCTGCTCCATGGTGGAGAACTTGTCTGGACGGGGTCCTGAAGAAAGCCTACATCAATTACTTGAAAGGAAATCAACTCTGTCTCTAAATGCTTGGCAGCAGGAATATTCATTGTTCAGGGGATTATAAATATATATATATATGTATACATGCACACAAACCAACAAGCTCTCCTATATTTTCAAGTATTAGCTGTTACAGTGACACCCATTACCATTTGTGCTTAAACTCCTGCCAGCGCTACCTTTGTGTAGCTCTTTCAAGGGGCTTATAACTTTTCTGAAAAAAAAAAAAAAATAATTCTTGGACTTCAATGTATAATACAGAGTCTTAGTCTGGAAGGCTTCTTTTCAGATAAAATAAGCTTGCTCTTTTTTTTTTTTTAAAGCTTTTACATTGTCAGAAATAAATAAGAACAAATCTGTTCTCAATTGAGAATGTTAACATTTTTATTTTTTTTTCTCCCGTTCACTGAGGTCAAGTATATTCTAATTTATTTCTCCTTGATTTTTTTTTTGTCTTTCAAGTCCCTTCCACAAATTTAAGAGTCTTTGGATAGTTTAGAAAATATAAAAATGATGAAGTGATATCTTTTTGGAAGGCTGCTGCTGTGTAGTAACTCTTAAGCAGCTGTTACAACTTTTGTGTCAATAATCCTTAAATTAAAGAGTCATTAAGCACTCAGTTACATGATAGATCATGATGGCTCAGTGTAAACCTATTGTGTAAAGCTGTAGAGAGAGGCCTTTTGTTTGCATAAAGCGTAATTCTGAGCCAGAGGAGCACCTAAATATATGTGTGTATGGTGGGTTCCTAATGCCTCTTGATGGCTCATTAAAATTTACATTTTAAAAAATTATATCTTTGTGCCTTTTATTCTTTTCTAATCAAGTTAAAAACCCACGCACATTTTTAAAGCTTTTTGTGGTCTTTTGCCCCTTTCAAGCTTTTGGATCACAGTTCTACAACTTTTTTTTTTAGCACAATTTTTAGCACAAATGCTTGAATTGCCAGGAGGATTGAATACACTTTATCATAAAAAGAAATAGTGGGAATGAAATCACTACGAGGGGGCAGGAGTGGAGCAGGCAGTGCTCACACAGCATGTTTTGCTCGGAAATCACCTCCGAGACAGTAGCAGACCTTGACCCGTGTGTTGGTGAGACGTCTCGTTCCATCCACCAGCATGGGTGGGGCGGTGGCTCCTCGGTGTAGGGTCCCTCCCTGCAGTCTGTGCGCCCTCAGCAGATGTTCACAGCCATGAGGGATGGGAAGATGAGGCAAACGCCAAAATGAGCGTGTTGCAATGTGCCCATACATCTGAGTCTCACGCAGGCAGCCCATCCTTTATCCTCTCCCAGTGGCAAGCTTCCCTTACCTGGTGGGGAGCACCCGGTGGTGTGTCCTGCAGCCAGGCTGGGCTGGGCAAGGTGAAGTGGGGCTGTAGGAACCCGTCAGCTAACTCTGCCTGCCCCACCAAATGGCCTCATTTCCTCGCATTCCCTCCTCTCTCCCTTCTCTCTCCCTCCTCTCACACATGTTTCAAAACTGTCCCAGACCGTATATGCCTTGGAGAGAGATTAATTTCCAATGTAACACCCACAGAGAAATTCATGTCCAAAATATGTTCTTCTTGTGCCAAGAGAAGAACAATAAATGACTACGAAGAAGGGAAAATGCATTTCCAGACTAGACAGAACCCACCTCCCGTCCTCTCCCAAGAAAAATCACATTGCCGTTGCTGCTTGGTTCCTGTAGATATCAGGGAGATACAATGTCGACATGGAGCAGGTCACACTGAAGTCTGGAGACTGATGCCAGAGTGGGGGGAACAATGCATCGTTCTTTTACAGTGGTTTTTGTGTGTGATCTGAAGACACCTGGTACAGGTGAGGGGTCAATGCCTCAAACAAAGAGCACTGAGTGGCCCAAGCAGGTTTAAATTCAAGTCTTGTTCATGGTCTTGAGAACAGAAGTTGAACTGTAGCAGAAGTCCATTTCAACACTTGGTGGAGAAAGGCACAGGACACAGCTGTGTCCCCTCCCTAGGCTTCGCCACCATCTCCTCCTGGCCAGGACAGCTCTGCAGGAGGGCAGCAGCAGGTCTGCAGGGCTGGAGGAGCTGCTGGGGGACCACCATCCCACTTTGTAGGAAGGACTGGAGTATGTCTGAAATTGGTTTCACTCGTTGAATCATTATATAAAAAGGGATGGTTCCTTACTTCCTCCAATTTAAAATTAGGGATTCAGGGAGAGGATACCAAGGAAGAAGCCTCTACAGATCTTGCAGTGGCAAAGACAGGAATGAAAGCAAATCATCCTGGAAAACTGATTTGTTTTTATTGTTTTACCCAGACACTTTTAACTGGCAGTTGGGTTTTTTGGGTGGTTGTGTTGTTGGGTTGTTTTTTTTTCAGCATACACAGAAATGTTACTCTAGACCAGCATCTGTTTTAAGTTAGCTTTTTTACATGGAAAAATTGCTGATATACAAATATTTCATTTGAATAATTGACTGAAGGAAAGTTTTTCTTCAAAATACCACAGTTTTTCTTTAAAAGGAACACTAGAAATTGTGAGTGGATTTTGAGTAATCAGAATGTGGTTTGGCCAAACAGAGTTTCTATACTTCCTATTAATATATTTATCACATGCAGAGTATAGTTTACAGAGACTCTCTGTAATCATAATTCATATATTTTTATACAACATCTCTAAAGTAACCACTTTTCATTTGAAGATCTCTCCTTTAGACACTTAATTTCCACTTTATTTTTCAATCAGACTCGTTGTGACTCTTTGAAAAGCATGAAATCTCTAAATTATGGAATCTGGACACTGTGCTTTCAGCTCCTGGTGCTGGGGAAACTATCTGAATACACAAAATTAGAAAAACATACACAGAATAGTTGTTTAAAATTCACAGCTGTCAACATTGAGTGTTTTGTGTAAGAGAAAGAATGTACAAAACATTGAGTTAACCAAATAGCTGCAGATGGATTGGCTCTTGCTGACTTCTCCCTGGGCATTGTCTGCAGGCTGTGGTGCACGGATTCATTTGCATGGCAGTACAAAGGTCCTCTGTTGGAGACCCTGCTCAGCATCTCCCAGACTTTGCCTTTAAAGGGGCCTTCCTGGCCACAGTGGCAAATGTTTCCCTGTGCCTCTCTTCAGGAACAAGCAGAAATCCCGTGTTTTAAAGTAACGTTGCAGCACAAAGTGGGAGTTTCGGTTAGAATGAAGCGGTGGAAGACACGGGGGGCTCTTTTAAGGAGTTCCTGGAAGAAAGGCTGTGTTTGAGCTACAATGGTTGTTTATAGGAATAAAGTTATTGGGGGTATTCACATGACTAGCTTTTTATTTATGCTGTGTGACAGGACGAAAATGGCATCCGTAAACATCAAGTATCAGAATATGTAATTTTTTATGCTAATTATAGCCTGAGTTTTCCCACCAACACTGAAGAAATGCATTATTTATCATTTATTCCGCTTCAGAAGTCATAAAGCACCTTTAAAAACAAACAACTGAATAAACCTGATTATAAATGTCTCTGAGAAGCTGATAGATTATAATTAAACTATTAGTGGAAGTATCAATTATATTTTGTCATAAATATTATGCACTAGTGGTAATTAATTATGTTTAATTTTCCTTCTTTGTGCCTATTTCTGTGGCTCATGTAGCAAAAGGGGTTCTGCAAGGACTAAATTGAGGACACTGGAACTACTTTCTGCTAATCTGAGGCAGGATAGAAATTCGTAGAGAAACTTAGCTCTGCCTTTTTCCGTGCTTTTGCAGACTCCAACTTCTGTTACAGCAGCCAAGGTTTGTCAGCGTTTCCAAAGGGGTGTTTTCAGAGATTTACACCTTGTTGCAGGCTGAAACTTGGCAAACAGGATTGCATGCCTGAAGGGATTTACTGTTTAACATGTCTGAATATTAACATGATTAAGCAAAAATTGGATTACTTTATTAACCATAACTTGATTAAAGGGTGATTAGTCATTTTTATGTTTGAGAATAACAGCCTTCTGCCTTTGGTGCAGCAGAAAGGAGTTTTTGCTGTTCAGGGGGGGTTTTTGCCTTTGTTTAGAGCATATTTAATTTTCTGCAGTGCATCCTGCATGCAGGGAGCAAAACTAGAGCTCGGAGTAGAACCTGACACATCTATTTTTTTTATGCATATTTCACCCCACCCATCCAAAAAGCTTTTTCATATTTTCAAGCTGTAAGTCTTGCTTAATATACATAACTTTTCTGAAAAAGGAAAATTGTTTGTGTGAGTATTCTCCTCAGCTTCTAGCTGTTTATGCAATTACATATACACGTTCACAGTGGCGACTTTTAAAAGTGCAACATTGGAGGCAGGTTGAGCAAGAGCATAGGCTGCTGGTTTGAACTCCGCACCGGGAAGGGTTTGCACTAACTAGTGTTAATTATACTCAGTACTTGCAGCAATTTACAGTATTAGCCAGGATGCAGAAAAATAGTGGTATTTTCATTTGAGTTTTTTTATTTGATGGCAAGATTCGATCTATTTTAGTCACATTCTATTTTGCAAAGGATTTGTGGACTGCATGGCTCCTAGGTCCATTGACGCTAAGGAATGGCTTGTTGTTAGCTTGAAGAGTACCAAACGTGCCCACTTCTTGCTTGTTTCTGGTGCTGAGAGGTTGAGGTTAAAGATCTTCAGAGTCATAACAAAGCAACAATGAGTAAACAAAACTTGAAAGGCATTTATTCCATTAAAATATGAAGTAAAACCTTTGCAGTTAAGGCCTAGTGAAACTGTTGTTGCAGTGGTTAAAACCAGCCTGATTTAAAATCCCAATTTCAAGAAATAAACAATGAAGCTAAGTAATTTAATAAATGTAACTGCTGAGAAAGACACAGTATTGATAAATTTTTATCATTACATGTGCCACTGAATTTTAATTAGAATTTAGCTATCTTACATAGTAATTAACTCAAATGAGAATTCTACACAAACTACTCTAGAAAAGGAGTGTTCATGTATGCTAATGACTACTGCGCGTGATTAAACATTGAGAAAATAAACTCCAAATGTATGCTAATAAATGGCAAAATTTGCCTCATAGAATTCATATTGAGAGGAATGGAGAGATGTTTCAAAGCATGTGTATATTGTATAAGTCAGCACATTACGTTTCAAAACTTAGGACCCTGCAAACAGTATCACTGCAGTCACCCCTTTCATGTGAGCAGTTCTGGCGAGACCATGGAGGTCCACCTTCCTACCATGAGTTTGGAGAGCCGAGCTCTTATGAAATTATTTGACCTCAGAAAATACAATTTTATTTGGTATTTCCCACTTAAATGTTGTATATAATATTTAATGAGATATTATACATAATTCCTCCAAGAAAGATCTGTGGTTTTATTCCTGAATCTTTGTTATCTTCCAGATGATTCCAAGAAATGTAAAGCTAAAACTAATTTATTCATGTCTTGGCTTATTATTGTAGGTGGCACTGTCAGATCCTGATAAATTAAACAGTTATTATGTAGCTATGTCAGTCTAAAGCTGCTCTCAGACCTCATTTTTTCCTTTTTTTTTTTTTTTTATGAGGTTTTTTTTTTTATCTTGCTAGGGATGAGAAATTCTGATGGCAGAGAGAATTGTCCTCACAAATCTGCTCAATTCTTGCTCAGACAGAACCAAATTCCAGTCTGTTCAACAGGCAGAAAGAAGTTGCTGTGCAGCTCTATCCTATATTTACTTGAAGTAAGAGTTTTGTGAAGCAAAGCAAGAGTGGGATGACTGTTTTCTGATGTATGTTGGACAAGAAAAATTAATCTGTGCATGGTACTTGTTTTGGCTGTGCTTCAGAAGGCATCTCTTGTGATGTCACCTGTAAATAGCTGAGAACTTTGACATTAGCTCTGTGTGAGGCTGTTTAAATAAGTGCCTCATTTATAGAACCCTGCTGCCTGCAAAATGGCTCCAATGGTGTTATTCCCATGCCTGAGGGGAAAGTTAAATAATGAAACCCCAAAGAGTCTCCAGCCGGAGAGAGGTGAAAGCTCATCTTTAACAGTACAACCTCGTCTCATCTTCTGATTGCACAGGACTCTGTAGTTAGAAAAACAGAGCATAAAGACAAAGAGATATGAAACCATTAAATAAATACTGTGGCTGCTTGAAATGAAGCATACAACTGAAAGCAATCGAAATGTTGGATTTTAACTTGTTAATTATTTGCAATGAGATTTTTATAGAATCTGAAGATCTGGAGAGACCGTGTTATGCAATACTGAGACCTGCATGACGCTTGCACCTCTACTATAAGTCTGTCCCCATAGTGTGTACGTATACACACAGATAATTACGGTCATTTGATATGATTTGGCAAATTGGGTACTCTATTTCAGATTCCCATTTAGAAATCTGGAGAGCATAAAATCCATTAATATATGTTTACTATGGGATACTCCATTGCACAATTATGACTTTGGACACAGAGGAGATGATGCAGAAATTATTTCAAATGTGCTTTCTTAAAAGTATCCTTTCAGTTTAATGGAATCTTATTTCAGTCAGTGGTTGCAGTTTGTATGTAAACATAAATTCCACGAATCCAAAAGCATTGCTAGTCTGCGGAGTTGCAAGCTGTGCCCTGCCGGTGCCTTCGTCACACTGGTTGTCAGTAGCTCTTGTTAAGAACTGGTGGTCTGAAATACTTGATGGCATGCACAGGTTACTGTTGATATCGAAAAGAAAAGAAGCGCTTTCCCAAAATACCCCATGAGCAAGCACATACTGGGTGAGTTCATGAATCCTATTGTTATTTGAGCATTCTAAAGTTAATCACCAGACAGGCCACTCTTTTCCTCACCGAGATGATCACTGTGGTTATGGCGTGGAGTAATAACTTCTTATGGCAATAAAAAACTTGGTGTCAGAAATATTAACCCTTTGTCATTGCCCTGCAAACCAGCAGTGCTGACTCAGCAACATTTACTGGCATATTCAAAATCATGCTTTACAGACCTGATTAGATGTTAAAATATCTGGGTTTGTATGAATTAAACACAGGTCTATGGAAATTTTTCTTACATGTCTACTGTTCTTAGTACAATTTCTGACTGACTGACTTTGTCAATGGCTTCCAATGAAGACTTAAAGACTAACACCAAATTCCAAAGTGTGTCACTCAACTGTTGTTGGTGAACATTTTTGTTATTATGTAACACTTTCAGCTGTCGTCTGTGGTTTTGTTAAAATAGAACAATATCATTTCAATTTTTATTTATATGCTAAAAAAGCACTTATTTGCCTTTTTCCCCCTTCATGAAGACCAAAGGTTTACCAGTGCAAGAACATAGTAGCCTACTACTTTAAATTTCAGCTCTTTAAACAATAGAATATAAGTGTGTACCTGCCAAACAGCTTCAAAATGATAGTTTACAAGCATCAGGTCAATTAATCAAAATGTTATAGTGAATATTTGCTACAAATGTAAATATATCAAGTATCTTTAATTGTGTTGTTTGCAATTAGAGTAACCTAACACCATCTTCTCTGGACATTACTGTCTGAGTAAAGCTATAATTGTGTTTATTTTTGTTTTATGTGATGAACAACAGTCTTAAAACTAATTCTTGTGAATTAAGAGTTGTATTTCTGGGGAACTAACTACCACTATTTGACTGCTGTTGTTAAACTTTATTAGGCAATACATCTGACCTCAAATTGGAAATTTGTGTTGGAACCAGTTTAGGAAATCATTATAGCTGTGTTGTTAATTTTATATTTGTCTAATAAAACACAGCAGGAACTACGTGACAGGCGCTAATGCAATTGAAGCTAGCTGCTAGACATGTTTTTAACTACTGTTTCCTAGCTCATATAAGCACATGATTGAAGGAAACTAAATAGAAGTTAGTAATAGGGATTACATTTTTGTTGTAAAATTGCTGCTCCATAGTTTGTGGCTGCTTCTTGGTGGGAAGTCAGTATTACCAAATCTACACATGTATATACATATGTATTTGTAAAGAAAAATCTGTATCACCATGATGATAAAGATGTAGATAGGGTGAATGTAGTGTGGTGTTTTCTAGACTCTGTTAGGAGCATCATTAAGTTCCTAGTGACGTTATACGACTAGATGACTCTTCTGTGTCTTGATTTTGGGAATGAAGGTGTTAAAAATAGAATTAAGGAAGATTGGCTAATGTGAATGGAGCTACAGAAACAGAAATGACGGTATCTGAAGTAAGAGGAAAACCTGAAGACTGAATATCATCAAATCAAACATGTCTGAGAAGCCCCATGCCAAAACATAGAATGAACTGGTATATGATTTTGATATAGGTTTTTTAGTTATATCACAGGGACAGGGGACTAGTATAAACACAGAATAAGAAATATGGTGTCAGTATTTAAAAATACAGCGGAGGAATAGAAGGGATTTTAGAAATCACAGGGGTTTGACTCAGATCTAAGTAGTAAACCAGTTTTAAAAAAGTGGAAAGAAAACTTAACTGAAGATATTGAATTAAATGTGAACTAGATGACTAGTGTGATTTTATCCATGGTAGACAGTGCCAACCTAACCTCAACTTTTTCTTTTTTGTAAAGTAAATGATTTTTCTATCTACTTCTGTGTACCATTTCTATGTACCACAAAGAAAACGTGGTAGATCTGGCCTGTCTGCAATTCAATAAAGCATGTTACATTGTCCCTTGAGAAAGGGATGACCTGAAAGAAGGTTGTAGCAAGGTGTGTGTTAGTCTCTTCTCCTGAGTAACTAGAGATAGGACAAGAGAAAATGGCCTCAAGTTGCACCAGAGGAGGCTTAGATTGGATATTAAGAAGAATTTCTTTACTGAAAGTGGTGAAGCAGTGGCAGAGACTGCTCAGGGCAGTAGTGAAGTCACCATCCCTGGAGGTGTCAAAAACCATGTAGACACGGCACTTCGGAACATGGTTTAGTAGACATGGTGGTGTTGGGCTGATGGTTGGACTTGCTGATCTCAGAGGTCTTTTCAAATTTTAATGATTCTAGGAGAAGCGTGGAATCAAAGTGATGAGGATGAAAAATGGTACAGGCTCTGTAAGGTGGGCAAAGAATAGCCTGCTGAGGGGGGTGGCAAACACAACTCCACTCCAGTCCCAAAAATCTTCAGCCATTTGACGACTGGGGTGAGAAGAGTAAGTCCATGCAAGGCCTACTAGCTCCAAGCTGCACATACATAAAGGCTCTGCCCGGTCCTGGCCTGGGGTGAATATTTCAGTTTTGGGCTTTCTGCTCTCAGAGAACTTGGCTTTACTTTAGGAGACTTCGATCTGCTCAAAGTTGGGACAAGTCAGTCCTGAAGAAGTGGTTCTTCACACAGAATTTTGTAACTTCCGTCCAATTCACTTTTGTATTACATTTTCTCTCAAATTGTCAGTATTGATTACATTTGCCCTTTTCTTTACCGGGGTATCCAGTGTCATTCAGTTAGAACACCGAACCATGATTTTTCTCTTTTATGGGTGTTAAATACAAAAAGAGGTACTGTATGTTTAATGACCTTTGGTTATGTATGGCTTATCCTGAGCCATATCATTATTACTTCTTGTCCAGATTATCATCACTCTCATTTTAATAACCTTCTGGCAGCTTGTAGCATGAGTGTTGGTTGGCTGCCATATTGATCACAAGAAGAAAAATTTACATTTGCATACTCACCATTTGCTGCCTGCTTTCTTTGTGTTACCGCTTTGTGCATGCTCAGCACTTCTAAATACCAAGGCTGTCTTCATTCGTTCATTCATTCAATTATTTGTTCTTACAGATCTTGGAGTGTAACTTCAGGTACCAAGCACTAGCCGTGCTGGATACTGTCTTTGTAGTCCTTGGTCTGTTTGAAATGACTCATTTTTGCCCAAATGAATGAATGTATCAGCTTGGTAATAGAAGAAATATAGACTCTATTCTCACTTTAGCCCTTTTGGGGTCAGTAGGCTGTATTAACAAGGCTCGTTTAATTTATGTTACTTATTAGAAGGCTTTCTTTTCCTCGTTGCTATTTAGAAAATGGAGACGTGAACGCTGAGTTAAGAATGCTCCATAAAGATTTCAGCTGTTTCTGAGATTTTTGACTCATTTGTTTTTCATTTGTTCAGTTCAATTCTGCTTCTAAAAAGCTTAGTCTTTAAACAAAGAAAAAAGAAGCGAGGAGGGAGAAGTGTACACTGACACACTAAGCGAAAAACCTCAAGAAAAATTACAGTAAATTAAAATTTATTTCCCAAGGGATAGAACATATTTCATTGAGCTGAAGGAAGAAACTAATAGACTTTCTATGAACAGCCATTTTTATTTAAAGAATAAGCTTTCAGGCAAATATAATTCTGCAGCCTCCTGAGGATAGCCTTTTTTTCCTTGTTAGGAATAATACCAATTAAAACGCGAACAATTAAAAGCACTGAAAGTTTGTCACTGTATGTTTTCCATGGAGCTGTGCTTTCTATCCTGCCGTTGCTTGCTTAACATGCTTTCTACTGCTGGTCTAGTAAGCAGTGTATCTGCGCTTCCAGTCTGCAGACAGTAATTAGTTAAGGCTGCCAAACATAAATGAGTTGTGCCTGCAAATCTAAAGTACTTGCTAACCAACCAAACCTTTTGGGGGTATTTTACAATTTTGAAAGGATGCAATTTGACATTTTGGTTTCTTCTCACTTGTTGCTTTCTCCCCAAGTACCTCTTTTGGAGGGGGTAAGGGTTTTTTTTTATTTAGCGCCAGACAACACTAATGGTCTCACACAGCACACTCAGACTAATCAGAAAACAGTGCTGCAGTGCAGTGCACATGTGAAAGTGAGCAGACGAGTGAAGAGAAGAACTTAAAACAGTTTTGCTGCCGAAGAAGATGTAGAATGAAACAATACATTAAGGAAAGGCAGGGTTTGCAGGGAGAAGTGGTCACAGACCGAGTGTGCTTTTTCAGCCATTTCAATTTCCTCCTCAACTTCTACTGCCTCACACTCAAGCATAAGTGCCAGCTGTTCTTGGCTCTGTTCAGCCTGGATAGGCTGATACCTTGTCCCCTTTAGCTTCTTTTCCTGCTCCACTGCTTGTAATTACTTTTGTCCCCCCAATTTTTTTGAGTTGATAACAACTTTGTAGATATTAGATAAGCAGTCCTTAATCTACCCAAAGCTCCACGTCTATTGTACTTCTTGGACCTAATAAAGGGTTCTCTATTTGAAAATGTGTTCCCCTTTTAAACACTATGATTTGTTTTCATAAGCGATGTTGTTTCTTTTAAACCCTAGCTCTCTTACTACCGTTCTTATCAGGCGCCAACTCCCTTATAAAGACATGGAAGCTGGAAACTACCTTTAAAAGACTTTGAATCCACAGAATCTACAAAACCACATTTTAAAAAACAAACAAACAAAACCAAACCCCCAAACAACCAAAACCAATCAACAAAACCCCACAAACAACTAAAATCTCATTTCCTTCATGCAGGAGCAATAGAAATTTCAATTCTTTATTTTCCAATGGAACAAGCTAAGAAGTTACAATATTCTGGAGATGTCTCCTGCCTGTTCGTGGTGGGTAATAGCTGATGAAACCTCATATGCTTTGTTGTATAAAACCAGATCCTTTTTTAAACACTCATTGAAATAATGACCTCATGGTTTACTTCACAGTTCTATTATTTATCTGCCTCATTATATATTCCTTTAAATGTACTTAGGTATATTTTTCTGACTTGAAGAAATGTGACTGTGTGTGCCATAAAGGAGTTTCATTTGGGCTATAGGTAATTATAGGAAATTTACCTCAATATTTAATTCTTATTTTTATAGTTCCCTCTGTTTTTAAAAGCAAAACTACTTTATCTGATTTACGATGACTGTGAATTTGTGGGAGTGGAAAAAAAAAGACATTTTTGTTCATTCTAACCACATCGTTTTCAAGTCCTTGAAAATTTTAAAGTACATTTGAGGGTACCACCATTTTTCATAGATCTTCTTGAAAATCTGTTTCTTCACAAAAAAAATAGATGATGACACAATGTTGCATGTTTAGAAAGTTGAATGAAAATACTCCATAGCTAATCTTGACAGTTCTGACTTGGAGAAAAGCCAGTGCCCCAGAACAATGCATAGTTACTGCATTTGTAATATCATCCAGAAATCAATACACATGACCAGATTTTCCAGTTCACCACGCTTATTCTGCAAAGCCGTCAGAGGTCTGGATGGGAGCATTCCCCATGTCAAGGAGGCTCTCTGATGATCAGAAGCTGGTGAAGGTGGTATAGCTGCCTCGCATTCCAGTTGTCTTATCCCCTCACTGCAGAATGAGGGAAGGCATCAAAAGCGTGCCAGCATGAAGAAAGCCTAGAAGGGTTGGATATGTCTTCCATGTCTGCGTGTTGTGGAGGCAATGCTAGTAGCAGAAATTTAAATGTGTGTCTGTTAGCCTGAACTTCTGAAGAGATGACTGAAGCTGCATGCACGTTCTTCTCACCAACAGGAACAGAAATCTCTAAGTCATGACTGCATTTCTCTAAGTGATGCTGAAATGGTGCCCTTCAAAGGCAGCCAGCTAGCAAGAGAGACGAGTACTATAACTTCCCTCGGTAGGGCTTACCTCTAACGCATCGTGGAGCGCAATGCAGGTGAGTTTGCTCTAGTTTTAACTTCTCCTGCTCTCAGCAAAACCTATTAGCTAACATGCACCCCCAGCCCAAGGTGATACACTTCTGGTTCTGAGAGGAAAAACTCTTGTGTCTTCTTTAACTGAAGACATGCCTACTACATCAGTGGAGAAGCAGTCCCTGTATTGAGAGGATTCGTTGAAAGCTTGATTTCCTCAGAAAGCTTCATGTGGCTATTGCTAGCATTCCTCCTGGAACAGCTGGGAATAAGCAGTATGGATTTTGCCTCCACAATGCTTTTCAAAGCGGCCACTTGACAAGCCAATTGGAAGACCAGAGAGGTGACTATCGTGCATGCACAGACATCGTGTGAATTTGTGCAATATTGGATTTGCTGTCTTCGTGCAGCTCAAGTGCTCACGTAGACTGTGACAAACCTTTCAGACTGACCAGCTTTGGCAAGTTTGAACTGTCCCTGTATTGCCGGCCTAAAGGTGTTGGGAAATTTTCTGTTGAAACTGAAGCTTTTGTGAAAGAGATATTTTATAAAAGGACAAAGACTTTGGGTAAAACATTCTTGCAGAATCTAGCTCTACACTTTTCATTTGCTTGTCTAGACCACCAGGGTACTTCGCTTTGGACTGCACAGTTTTGATGTGCAGCTATTTTTGATTCCTGGTCACATTTATGACATATAGAGTCTTAGCTTTTTTTTTTCTCCTTCAAGATGCATGCATCCATAGACTTCAATGGTTGTAGGAAAGATAAATGGCTAAGGGAAAAGGAAATTAGTCTGAATGTTCTTAGAGCAGGAGTAAGGAGACTATATAATGGCAGACTGTGTGACAGAGATAAAAATTAAATGTAAATTAAGGCTCAAGAGGAGGCCTGGCTGATAGAGGGGAAAGGAAGTCCAAATATTTTCAGATAATACCCAAAAGATGAAATGTAAAAAATGCTCCATTAAATCCCATTTCCCCCTTACTTTGATATTTTAATTTCCCATTTCACTTCCTTTTATAATTTCCTTCTACTGTTCCAATGATACCCACTCCTTAGTGAAAACCTACGGATACAAATCATTTTCCCAAAGGCCCATCCTTCTAGCCCAGTGGTGTTCAGTGTCTGTCCATTTAGAGTTCCATACGTATCAGAACACAGAGCTGACAGGAGGGTTCACTTCGCTGTGTAAGTTTGTGGCTGGAAGTTCACTGAAAAAAACTGAGAGGTACACATTCTTCAGAAATATAATGCCAAAACTAGGATATGGAAAATGCATGCATACTTTACATCACATTATGGAACTTAAGTATCTCTATGAACAGCTTCAGCTGTTTAATTATTTTCATTTTGTTGCAAGTTTCTTATATGTAATGATAATTTGTCCACTCGGATTTATGTTATTGCAGGCTTCGGTCCAGCAAAGCACTTAAGCACTCGATTAACTTTAAGCACATAAGTAGTCTCATTGCTGGATTGGGGCCATAATAAAGGAGAAGAATGTTTCAGGAGAAATGGTGCTTTTGGGGGTGGTGGGTTTTGTTTTGTTTAAAGTGTCAACAGCACAGTTTATTTAGCTGCCTTTTAGACAGTAATCTTATTAGCAAAATTGGCAGGATTAAGGGGCTGTTAAACAAAATCTCTGTTTTCACATCAGTTAAAATCTGTACTGTATTCCCCTGGAATACAACAGTTCTGATGCACAATAACTGGATTTTAATGTAATCAAGTCACTTAAGATTGCATTAAAATACACTTATTAAATTACTTGGCTGTTTTCGGCTGGTGGGTTGGAAGTTAAGAATGCAGAGAGACTTTTCTGACTTTGGAAGAATATTTTGTAGGATTTCTTGTGGTCTTTCTTCATTAATCAAACTACATTTGTTTACCAAGCAACATGTAGTCAATGTTAATTTTATGGACATTCTGTTAGGTCCAAAATGAAGCCATCTGTCCCCAAAGGTGGCTGGGGTAAGCAGGCTGCCCATCATGTTGGTCTGCTCCAGCCGGTGAAGACAATAGATGTCATCAAAATTTTGTTGCTTTGTTCTCTTATTGCAGAGAGGAAACAAGCCACAGCAGTTCTATCCCTCTATCTTCTGTGTTTTATCACTTTCATATAACCACTTTTACCATGAAAACGTCAGTAATTGATAAAACATATTTTATTTGTATGTGGAAACCTCAGTGCTCTTAAAGAAAAGACTTTGTTAAAACCAAGAAATTTAAAAGCTGGCAGGAAAACAGAACAGACACCAGAGCTTAAAAAAAAAAGTCTGCTCTGTCCCCTTAAAAATAAACCAAAAAAACCTGTCCCCAAGGAAGAAACAGTGTCTCTAATTATGTCATTTACTTGTTTGTGGTACTAACAGAGTAAACAACATGTTTGCTCAGAATTCAGTTATGAACAAAATGAAACAATATCTCCAGTTTCTGAATATTGACATTTCTGGCAGTGATTTTCTTTTCAAGTTTATTAAAATTAAAATACAATGCTTTATAGATAGGTTCTACAGTTTCATTTACTTTGACAGCTGATGTGTTTATAATAGTGGTATAATGGCTTCAGTATTTGGACCTGCTCCTTTGATATAAGCAGGTGACTCCTAACATTTATTGATGATTTAGGGGCATGGTTTGGTTTGATAGAAAAAGTGGAGTTGTTGCAAAGTAGTTTCTCGGGTCTTCTGAAGTTTTTTATTAAGTGCTTTGATCTTTGTTCTGCAGATGTAGAAATAACATTGCCTACAATCTGTAGATGTTCTCTCTGCTTTTACAACTAATTGTTTCATGCACCTGACAAGATGCAAATTTACCCAGATCCGTCTCCCTGCCTGGTCTTTTTCGTAGAGTCAAACCACATTATTTTTATCCACTTCTAAAAACTGATTTTGGGCATACCTTTTGGCATGCCTGCTTGCTTTCCTCACTCCCAGGTGTCACCAGCTTTCTGCCTGGGTTACAACATCCACCTTGACTGGCATGTGGCACTGAGCAAGGAAGAAGCAGAACAGCTCAAGATGGAAAAGAACATTCCAAACAGGGGAAGTCCCCAGTCTGTACAGCAGACGCTGAGTGCCACATATTGATTATCCTCTTCTTACACAATGATTTACATACTGATGGGCACACACTTGTAATTACATGGGCATACTCATTTTACATTTTAAAACAGAGAGCCCAGGCATTCGTGCCAGAACAGCTACAGTGACCTGAAATCTGTGGAAATATGGAGATGGATAACTTGAGATGAATTCTGCATTATGATAACTCTCATCTGAGCTAGCCTGGACGTCCTCAGAAAACATGTAGATGTGGCACATCAGGACATGTTTTAGCAGACATGGTGGTGGCGAGCTGACAGTTGGACCTGATGGACTTATAGGTCCCTTCCAACCTTAATGATTCTGTGATTCTATTCTACAATCCCTGTATTAGACAACGCAATTGTTGAAACAACCAAAACTAAGGACGTCAATTGCCTCTTCCTTACATATGGACTTAAAAGTTAAATAGCTTCTCAGCCTTCTCAAGTACGGTTTTAGCTTTTTATAAGCTGCTTTTCATGCCCTAGTACATTTATACATCTCTCTTATTTGTGAGGACAGTGTTTCTGAATCTTCTGGAGAATCAGAACATCTCATTGCTTTTACATCCAAATTTAATTTCATTTCTCAGGTTTTTTGAAGATGTTGGATCCTTTTCAACAACACTCTCACCTAATGCAGCTAAGTTTCCACTTGAATTTGATATGAAAAATGCTTGAATAAGGAGTACTGTGAAGACTCAGTTCTCATCCTTCTATGTCATTAATAATTATTAATTTGATTTCCAAAAGCACTGAACACCTAAAGCTCTTAGGAGAGATTAGTGCAGAAATTGCTGATACTAAATTCCCCCTCTGGAGAGTACACAATACCTTAAAATCATTGAGAGGGGCCGGGCATAAGGAAAGCCACTTCTACACTGCAATTCCCTCCCAAATTGCTCAGTGGCATGAGGAAGAGAGATATAAGGACTGTCAACACAACAGGTGAAATTTATTGCATATTGGGAAGTTTTCAAAAAGGTTTTCACTCAGGCAGGGTGACTCTGCAGTCACTGATGGTACCGCATCCTTCCATGCGATTGTTTGGAGTTTGGTGACTCCACATCTGGTATTCAGAGTAGATCATTGCAGAGCATGATACTTAGGGTTACATTCCTTTAAGAATAGAAAATACAAAACCCTTATGTGTTTGGATGTTTAGTAATGGCCTTTGGTGTTTCTAGTCTGCAGTTTGCAGAAGATTCACATCACTTTTCTGAAGGCTTGGTGATAATGGCAAGAGTTGTGAAACTAGTTGAATCCTGGCCCTGGTGAAAAAAGTGAGATGCTCAGACTGGCTTCATTTAGATCATAAAACTCACCTTGAATTCAGCAGTGACAGAAGTGTAATATGTGTCATGGACTAGGTAAAATAAGGAAAACAACCTATTTTACTTTATTCAGCTTTCAGTTTCTGTGCTAAATTTCCCTGCTTTTTTGTTTCTCACTATCGTTATAGGTTTCACTAGTAATAAATTGGACCCATAAGTAACTAAACCACAAATTAACTTTAAACCCCAAATGACTTTAATATAACTTTCACTAGAAATGAAATTTTCAAAACTTGCTATAATGTAAAATATTTTTGCATAAATATGATTAAACATATGTGCTCATACATATGTCTGTGTGTATATATGCATAAAAGTATATAATTAATCTGGATATTAGTTTTGTTTCTTAGAAAGGAATGTCACAATATATTCAAGATGTGGTAATGTATTACTTTTCTTATTGCTTTAAAAAGCCTTGAATTCTTGTAGAATATGGTTTAGTGGGTCAAACATCTCCTTTCCTCTCATTTATCAGCCTTTTGATCTTGTGTCAGTTCTAAATGTTGGCATGCTCAGGCCATAACAGTGTGCTGCAAGATCACAAAAAGGCATAGTTATATCTTTAAAAACTTATGGGCATCCTGGTGCTACATCCCCGCATAGCTTAGCAGATGTGTATTGAGTTCCCCCAAGTCTTCACTGCCCCTTTGTCTATTATTTTTTTTTATAGTTTTGTTCTGCATTCCTTCCACTCAACCTCAAGTAGATGGAAGCCTGTTAGTTTATTACTTACATATGTCTGCACCCTTTTACCTCAGCAGGGAAAGACAAAATATTGAGGAGGACTGTAGGTTTGGGATGGTCAACTAATCCTTCCCCACCTTGAACTAATCGCCAGGCTGATGTGTTATTGTGCTGAGCTCTGTTCTTCAGTGCATTGCCAGTGGGGTTTCAATTTGTAGAAGCATAAACAGATACTAAAGTAAAAAGAATGGTGCAGTGATTTGTTAGCAGAGTTCAGATCAAATTATCACAGTGGTCCCCTGCTGACGGTCTGAACAATTACCTCCTTTTTCTTGGTCTTTCAAATGTTTTCTGTTTCACTTACGTCTTGGTAAATAGTGTGTTTCTCACTGTTTTATTTATTTACCTACAAAAGGGAAAGAAATCGAACCTTTAACTTTCATTCAAATGTCTAAGATCCTATATATTTTTATTGTAACTTAGTGCATGAAGAAGCTCTTGTTTTCTTTAAAAAAAAGTATCAGCAAGGCAACTAAAAATGGGTTCCGCTTTCTAGTGCATATTTGCTTTTATAAAATTGTCTACCTCTTTTATAGATTTGATGACAGTACAAGTCTTATTGAAATTTATAAACTTTTAAGAGCAGCTACTAAATAGGAACTTAATAGAATTTTGTATACATTAAACCAGTATTAAGGGTTTAAAGCACTTGAGTCCTATTTTGAAATCTTGTGTGTCGGTAGATATTATTCCCTTTTTGAGGAATATAGTCGGTTTGTGTTCAGTACAGGTTGTCCAGAATTAACTTCAACATTTGTTTCCATTTGTTTTCTTCCCTTTCCTATTTTCAGCTCTTGACTTTCGCTCTTGCATAGCTACATTTGTCTGCTTCTTACAATTCTAGTGGGACTGATTTATCATCATTTGCTAACATATCTGTCTCAAAATCTGAGCTTTGATCAGCTTGTATTTTATAACTTACATCTGTTCTATGTTTAACCTTTTGTAATGCTGTTTCTCAAAAATTTTATCTAGTATAAGAGAAGAATCATGTTAGTCTAAGTGTTCTGTTAAAGAAAAAAAAAAAGAAAACACTACATATCTGTCTCTTTTGCTGTATTGTTGTTACTGTTTCAAAGTCTCGTTTTCATTAAAACTATAAATCTGTCACACACATTTTCCTGATTGCTACTGAACTATAAACTCCATCTTCCTGTTCCTTCTCTACTCTTTTTTTCTGCAATTACAGCTTGTTGTGCTTCACAGCATCACCACCGGCAGTGTCAGGACTCTGGCCTGTTTGCTGTTGCAGGATCCAGTTCTAGTTTCCAGAAAAGTAAAAGCAATGATTAAAAGCGCTCCCATAGTGGGATGCTGGGGGTGGCAGAAAGCTTCTTGTATTGAATCAAACTGGACTAAAAATTCAGTTTAAGACTAACTCACTGACGTTAATCGCCCCACCAAGATGAGTCCTGGAGGTGAGATGTATCAGTGTATCCTGCTGCTACCTAATCTATCTTCAAGGAAGAAGGTTTCATTTAAAAGGACTTACTTTCAGACCAACTCTGTCTTGGGTCAGATTGAGTAACACTGGCATAAGAGTGAGAGATGCATGAAGAAGTCTAAGGCCTTCAGAAAGCTGTCAGCTCTTTCCCAGCTTATAAATAAATTAGCCCTATCTAGCAATGATCAGGCTATTAACATTGATGAAATAATAAAACATTTCTGCTCCGGATTTTTTCCTTTTTCTATTTTTTCTTCCTCAGATGTGAGGGGGAAAGTCAGCTCTAGTTCGCTTCACTTGTAGAAGGGCCATCAGCAAGGTGACACTGCCCCATGGTCCTCGGAGAGAACTCCTGCTGATGCCAGACTTGTTCTCTGCACTGATGTGACCACACTAGTTGCCTGAGAACAGCTGAAGCTGTTCTCCAGCTTCTAAGAAGCTTCCTAAATCCTTAGCTAAGCCAATCCACAGCCACAGGTAGAAAACACACGAGCTGCCTGATCCGAACTGTTTTAGTGTCTGGATGAGTCTGCCCTGAGAACCCATTAAAGAAGAAATACCTACAAAAATCAAAGTAATTCTAACTCACGTGTCTTTCCAGTGCAGTAGAGACTTTTAGTGCAAATGGAAGTTTTATTGGTGTGGGGGCTGAATTCAGTCTTGGCACAAGTGGATTCAGGGGGAGCTATACTTGCTTGTAACAGCAAATTTTGGCTTCAGGAGTCAAGATATAAAGCACTGAGGAGCTATAAATTTTGAGCCAGCAAGGACATTAGAAAAGGCAGAAGGATTACCGGTATGGCATCACTTCCTTCAGAAAGATAATGAGCTATGGAAAAAGATTAGTTACTTTTTGTGCAAATAGCTTAGAAATATTGAGCAGGTATGTTGAGTGTATTGAATGGATCAGTGCCAGCAAATACACCTGTACTGTGATTAATTATAAACAGTGACCCAAAGTACAGTCTTTCATGTAGAAAGTAGCATACAGTACAATCAGCATACTTGGATGGTGTTTTAATTAAAACAAAAAAAAGATGGGATGGCACTCAGTATCAGGGTAGTTAATGAATGAAAGGTGGTAGCAGATCTAGAATAGAAGAGTAACATTTACTGCTGACTGCAACTTGACCACATCTCAGGAAGGGTATACAGCTCTATCCCTATTTATAATCACAGACAAGAAGTGGCAAACCCAGGAACAGAATTTACTTTTTCTGGATCCCTTCCAGTAATGTAAATACAAGACTAAAAAGATGGCAGGTGACTATCTTTCCATAGGCAGATTTCCCTAGGAAAACTCTACATAGTAGATATTCATGCCATGTCATTTTTTTATCCCGGAAACTTGTAAATTCTGTTCTGTATGATTTAATCTCTGAAACCATCCACTGTTGCCAAAATGTTAAAATTTGTACAGGTGAATTCTTTTATGGAGTTCTTGTTTGCTTCTATATTATTCTTTCTAAGGAGACATAAATATTGAGACAATTTATACCAGATAGAAACAAAACCACACTATTTTCCATTCTCAACCTGACATTTAATGGTGTTGAATATTTTACTTTATCTCTAATAATTTGTCTGGGCTAATTCATGGTTTTTGTTTTGGTGTGCACCGGCCATAGGCATACCAGAACTGCATATTCCTCTACAACCATCACAGCTGACTTGTTTTCATGTAGGTTTTTATTTTGGTAGTGTACCCGCGTATGCAACTGCTACAATGAAGGCAATACAGAAGTACTGACTGAAAGTTACAGAATGTATTTTTTGCTCGGAGGAGTTCACAAAATGTTTATCTTTGAAAAATGCAGAACCTTATTAGAGATAAAAACCATAAGCAAGTGTAAGGCACTTCTTAAAGTCTTTGACAAAGGTCGCAGGTGTAGGGAGGTCAAAGTGATATCTTGTTCTTTTAAATATTTCAACAGATAAACAGACTTTTGATTGCATTACCTATTAAAAAATTGCTTTGAACCTTCCGCCAATGCAGACCACTTGTGCTTTCTCAAACCAACAAAGGTTTGGTCAGCAGATAAGAATTTCTGACCATGGAAGGGCAGCTGCTTTCCTTTCATCTTTCTTCTGCAGTGTATATGAAATGTTTGCTTAGCCTGGCCCTGCTATCATGAGAACTTTTTTTTTCTTAATCCTGCCTCTAATTTGAATCTTGCACCCAGTCTGCAAATAAGACATGAAGAAAATTCAGATTTCAGTAGTGCAGCATAATCCTGCTGGATGCTGAGTACTTCAGCCTCAGTTCAGCACAATACCTAGCCTTATCTAACTATGCTTATGCTTATCTTTAAGCCTAAACTTAAGCATATGATTAAATGCTCTGATTGATTAGAACTAATGATCCTTACTGAAATACCAAGCCTTGTGAGAGAAGTTTGTTTTACAGGCAATTTTGCTGTTGTTTTTCTTCTATTGTTACTTCCCACCAGAGGAGGTAATTAAGGAAGTGTTTGTTTTAAGAACACCAGAGCAGTTTCTATAATTTTTTATCTGATTCTTGAAAATTCACTTGTGACGAGTCTTGTGTTTATTAGTCTTTTATTGCATATTTTTCTTCAAAAGCAAACACAGTCTCTAGAAATTGTGCCAATGATATCCAGGTATGTCTTTTCCTTCTCAAGAAGCTTAATCTATGTGCAATGTTAATGAGAAAAATCTTAAGACAAAATGCATAAAATTGCTTTCTAGAAAGGTTCAATCTATATGTAAATGTGGAGTTGAATACAAGAGAACTGGCTAACAGTATCCTGAAGGAAAGATGGTATTCACGTGGACTGGATCATTATAAATGTATGCTTTCCAATGCTGCCTACTTTAACATTATATGGTTTCCTAATGAGAAAAAACTGTGTTTTGTTTTACTTCCTTCTCACTGTCTCAGCCTCTCTCTCCCTTTTCCTCTTAGCCAACTGAGCCTGGTTGAGTGAGTAGTATTATGAAAATGGGAGGAAAGTTTAAGCTGGAGGCTGCTCATTTTTGTCTGACACTTGGAAAGAATGAACACAAAGCAATAACAGGTCAGCTAATGACTTATGAGATTTGACTTTCATAGATGCTTAATAAGGATCCATTGTCGCATGCCACGGTGCTAGAAACAGTGTGGAAATCAAAGCTCAAAGAGTATGCTTGAACGAGGAAAAGACCATCTTTCCTATAATCTTAGTAAGTGTTGCCTTCACAAACAAATTTCCCCAGGCATACTCTGGACAGGAAACTACAAAGTTCTTCACTCTGTGTCTTGTACTGATAAGTGCTTTAAGCACTGATTTCTGAATACCCAGTTCACTAGCATCAGACCACAAGAAGGTAATGAAGGGTAATAACTCCTCCCGTTTTATCCATATGGAGAGGAAATTTTTCTGGATGGATTTGTTATGAGGAAAGTGTTTCACTGTCCTGCCTGTGTCATCCTAACCACCACAGCAAACCTTTTGTGGGACTTTATAAAGAAAGGAATGGAGGGAGTTTAAAGACATGTGAAGGACAAGGCAGCAATGAAACCTTGCATTTTCTGAGGGCTGAGGGGATCTTGTCTTCCCTAGCAGGATTCCATTAAATTTTCTTAGCGTTAAACTTCAACTATTTTAAGGTACTGCACTCTGGAAAAGGAGCCATGTGCTTTCATCATACTCAAACTTTGATCCTAAGTTGCTGTAAAGCTTCAGTTCAGCAAAATGCTCATATGTGCTTGATTTTAAATACATGAATACTTACAGCAGCAGAATGGTCAAGAGCAGCATGAAGTCTACTTTGCCTCACAGCTAAGCCAGTATGTAACTTATGAGTATGCTGTATTATCGTTCTAGTGCACCTATTTCTATACAACCCTGCCTTGGAAATGCATTCCCTAGAGTGGGGGGATTTAAGTGCATACTTAATTTAGAAAGAGCAGGGGAAAAGTGTATACGCCTGATTTATATGCAGTTTATCTTCCAGTGGCCTAAATAACTTCTTATGTCCTGATTTAAGTTCTCAGACTGTTTAAGTATTTTTCTCCCCAAGACTAAATAGTTTTTCTAGAAACACTATATTGTTTCTTTCATAATGCCATTATACTGTGCTTTTCAGATTTTTTTCTATTATCTGTTCTTTTAATGAATAATGGCTGAGGTCTTCTTTCCTCATCTTTTTTATTGATCGAGGACTTTATGTAAGCATTGTGTAGGACTACATGTTTTTGTATTAATGTCTTACATAAGAAAGTCTGTGGTTATTTTCTAAATTCATATAAAGAATAAAATCTGAGTTAGTATTTTCAATGTTGAAAATTTGTGTTATTTGAAGACAAAATCACTAACTTAGAGTTCAGGGGGAATGAAGGTCAACCTGTGTGGAGAACCATGTTCCCTCTGCTGGCGGATCTGACATCTAGGAGTTACCACCTCTGTGATAGATGCATCTGGATTTTGTTCACAGGGCAAATTTCAAATCATAGCTCTGATCTGGTACCAGTGGAATCAACAAGAACTTGGTAATTAACTCCAGACTTTGCAAAATCACAAGCAATCTAAAAGTGTAAATTAGGAAACCCAAATAATTTAGATTTAAGTCTCCACAGAAGAACAATATTTCACTGGGTTTGGGGTTTTTTTGGCGGGGGGGCGGCGGGTTTTGGAGTGGTTTGGGTTTTTTTCTTCATCATCATTTGTACCATTAAGCTTTGTCTCTAAGGAAGATAAAAGTTCTGCCACGATTTTCTTTTTTTTAATTTTCCTCATCACTGAATTTTTTATAGGAGGATAAATGTTTTTGCCTTAGATTCATCTGTTGTCAAGGCTATCTCCAATGACACCGCATGACTACTGTCTGACATGTAAGAGGATTCTGCTGTTTTAGCATCAACACCAACTGTAAGCTCCTGCAACCCGATTTCCTGTATTACACAGGTAATAGAATTTGATGAGGGTCACAGGAGGACCCCATAATAGCTCTGAGTAGACAGAAGCAAAATACCAAGGGGAAAAATTATCATTAAGAGTATTAGTCAACAGTGCATTGAGATCATTCTGTTGTTTTGACAATTTTACTCGTGATTGTACCAGCAGGTCTGTAGTTCCAATGCTGGTAAATCGCTAGGAAAGAGATTAGATGGAAATTCTACCTCTCGAGTGTTTGTAGCTCTCCATGAATCCAGTTGACACGGTAGAACATGGTCTCTGCTAATCATGATAGGGAAACGTGAAATACGTCTGTTATTACATCTAGACTTGTTGCACTTACTCACCAAGCCATGCATGTACCCACCAGGTGTTAGAGTTTCAAATAAGTTTAATTTCTGAGATCACAATAGAGCATTTTGTTACTTTTGCAACATTTCAGTTGCTAAAATGCATTTTCATTATCTTGATTTAAGTCATTCAGCACTGGAAGTTCATATTGGCTGTGATTGTCTGACGTATTTTGCACTATGTCATGTCTAACACTTTGTTATGATTAAACATTCATTTGCGCCAACTGGGGTGTCTGACAGTCTGACATCATAAAGCATTCTATTCAGTGCAAATTAGGATTCAGTATGTTCCTCTGTGGGGGATTTTCCCACTAATGACATATGTAAATAACACTCATTCATTCTAATATTAAGGGGAAAGGTACAGAAGCATGTAGATCTAATGAATCTGTGTTATACCTCAGATGAAAGGAAAACAATGTGGTTTTCAGATGTTAATTTTGTTATCTGCACATACTGTGTTCCCCTCCACGCCCTCAAAGTCGAGATACACAGAATCAGATTTATAGAGCCTTTCTGCTCACAAAGACGGTTTGTCAGAGAGGTACCCATGCATGCACACTTTCCGTGACAATATGGAATCTCTTCTTTCCATGAAGAAAAAGAAGAAATACAGCCGTATTATTCAAATGTGAACCCTAATAAATTGGGCCCATCTTTGTGTCTGTGTAAAACGTTTTTTTTCCTGTGCTTTTTATAGCAGCATAACACAGAGTTTTAGCTGTCTAACAAAGCCTGACAGCTTCTGTCACTTTGCTGTACTTGTATTTTTATGGCAGCACACCCATATCTGATGTAAAAGGTACTCTTCCTTCAGCTGATAGCCCTTGTCATCTACACTGCCATGATTTGCATTTATTTAATGGTGCTAACTTGCTTGGTTTTAAGAAAACCACAGCAAAGTTTTTTGAGATTTAACATGTTACAAATAAGGAATTTTTAAAATTTTCTTTGACCTTTCATTCCTGAAGGCCTTTCTTCAGTTTTCTTTTCTCCTGCGGGCTCCAACGGCAGAGTAGGACCCATGCAGGGCCGAGTGGGATGGGGCTGAGCTCCAACCAGGATGGAAGCCCTGGGTCAGGCCGATCCGTTCGTGCACTCTGGGGCTGGCAGGTGGCTGAGTGCCGGGGAGTTGGACTGTGATCGGCATTTTCCAGGTTGTGAGCACTTGTCTCTGTGACACAGACAAGTATGGCTGTAATTAAAGAAAAAGTTAACTCACAGCGATGAAAAGCAGAATAGGATGAGGGGGCCCTCCCTGCTCCACCTCATCCATGCCTAGGCCCAACCTCGGTGCCCAACAAGACACGGGTGGGGAAAACCACTTCGTGCCACTGGTTGCAGAAGAGTTTAAGAGTCAGGGGAGCAAAACCAGGCTCTGCAGCGGCTCCTGGGAAGAGGGCCGAGGATTTGTTCATTTTGCTGAGTTTGGTCTCTGGGAGGTTCCTTGCCACTCACCCCAGAGCACTTGACTGGCGTGTTTCGGCTCCTCCATGCTGGGATGGCCACACTGGCACCAGCTGGGACCCATACAGGACACTCACAGGCAGCTGTTGAGTTACATGGGGTGGCTTCTAGCCGAGCCAGATCCAGAGCAGGGCCTCTCCTCATCAAGACTTAATAATGCTTCCGTCAAAGTCAGTGGCAAAAGGCACTTTGGTAAAACTATTTTGGCCTCATTGGGAAAAACTAAGCCCTGGCTCTCCTGACCACTCTATTGCTCACTGGCTGTGTTGCCTTCCAGCAAATGGAGGAGAACATTCCTGACTTGCGATAGGCTTTATTTACTTCACCTGAAAAAGAGTATAAATTGTCTATTGTGAATTTTGGTGTTTCTTTCTCGTGCATTGAAGAAAAGAAATGAAATCACTTTGGGGAAAAAAGGAGAAGTATTTCTTTTCTCTTTTAACCAAGGTCTAAATGTTTGCATTTTAAAAACCAACTGTTTAGTGCTGCTTAACCTCTGTAGGCAGAGTAGTTAGGAATGGTATTCTTTATTTATTTTTTGCCAGGAGAAATGAGTGGTATGCCTTCAATTTTGTTTTGAGTTAAACTTGATGCAGACATCAGCTATAAATGGGTCAGGCAGTCATTGAAGTGAACAGTTGGCCACATTTGTGCTAACTGTAGTCTTTTTGGTTTTTTGCCAGAGGAAAAAGAATTCTAATTTCTATCAGTCTAAATTGTGCTGGGCAGCATTATCAGCTGGAAAGACCCCTCTGATTTGACAGGCCCCACTGTATGATGATTAATTACTACTCAGCTTCATTGGACTTTTCTAATTTCCTTTTGCCACTAGCTGTAGGCAACAAGCGATAAGTACTGCTCTTATTATTTTGTGCAAAGGAAAATGTCTATTACTGCTCTGTCCTACAAGTAATCAGAATAAAAAGACAGCTGATCAGAAAACCTGTGAGGATCATTCTATCTTTATTTATCCTACCCTTGCTTTATTTCTGTGCTGCTTCTACACAGAAGTTGTTTTACACCGTTGCATGTCAAAATAAGAAGATAAAATCATAAGCTCTATCAAAATAGTTGACATTTTGAAATTTGAATAATGATTTCATGGGAATTAATCCTCAATCTCCAAATAAATCCTCCCCAAAATGCTAATATAACTTGGAATCTTATACTACAGAATGTAAAACAATTCTAATATAATGAATTTATGGTAAAGTAGAAAAGGAAGATTAAGAAGGCTGCCTTGTTGAGAAAAAATACAGCATCATCACCAAATGCAAGAAGAGTAAGTACTTTATGTAACACATTATTATAATGTTTTTTGTGAGACACCAAATGCTCTAAAGTATACCGAGAAAAAAGTGAATTACTGAGAATTTGTCAGGGGCTTTACTGTTAGAGATAAAAATGGAAACTTACTACTTTTATATCTTTGTTTTTAAATAATCTTTTCAAATCATTGGGCAATTTCCAGTGAACTAATTCTAGAAAAGTCATTAGAGTTACCTCTGTATTCTACACGTTTAAGAGGTGCCATAGTTCACTTTTAAAGCAGAGATACTAAATGCTTCCTGGGTAACAGCAGAGCTTGTCTGCACAGTGCATGGGAATGCTACACCAGGATAGAGGCGTGTGTAATTGTAGCCGGGTTATGTGCTCTCTGGACTAATTACCTAAAGATGGAGCTTCTTACCTGTAGGCTTAGTGGGTGCTGCTGTAGCTTCAGTTCAAAAGTTGACTTGGTCACATCTGGCGGGGGTGGGTGTCCTCATCTGCACCAGATCTATTTTCAGAATGTTTCAACACTTAGGGATTTCGGAATAAACTGAATTTAAGAACCTAGAAGTCTGCCTCACCTTGGGAAACGGACTTTTCTAAACTGTTTCAGAGGCTTCTGAATGTTACCCTGTTTTTCCTACCTGGAGACTTTTGTGAAAGGATAGAATATTGATGCACAAGAGAAGATACTTCCTGGAAGTCTTCTAGGAAATTGTGTTTATCTTGTTTCCATAAGATTTGTTGTTCTGTCTGATTCAAAATTGTTTATTTTGATGAAGTACTTCCTGTTCTTTTTGCATGCAGTTCGAACTTACGCATTTACGTGATTTTGGTCAGATTTTTACAACTGCTGCAGGAGTGACAAGAGTCAGGGCACGAATGCGAAGCTGGAGTTGTTTTGTTGTTTTTTGATTCTGTTTCTAAACCAGAAAGAAGATGTTAGAATGATTCTCCCTTTGAAAAAAAAAATAGAAACTAGCTGGCTTGAGGCCTGAAATAAGGAGGCAGACTCCTCTCTCAAAATATCTCCCATCAGCAGCACATGGGCGCTTATCAGCCCATCCTTTCTGAGGATGTAAAATTCCAGGCCTACTGCAGTCTTTGTAAATATGGATGGCCTTTGTGTGGAGGATGTATATGGGTAGCAAGAGGGAGAGAGAAAGGATATTTGCATGCAACTTTCACATCTGTTACTGAACCCAAGAGCCTGATTGGTATCTGCATTCCTTTCCTCAAATAAACAGAGAACCAAATGGCTTGCAGATCTCCTAAAACTCCTCTTGCTCTGCCCAAAGCCTTCTCTCTTCTCTTCCTTAGGCCTCTGCAGCCTATGATGCAGACTGGTGAAGACATGACAGTGCTACATATGACTTCTTTTTCTTGGTGGCAGCAGGAAGGGATGGGAACTGAGCCCCTCTGGACAGAAAAGCTGAGAAATGATTTCAAGGTGGCTGATCCATTGTAAAGATTCCTGATCACTGAAAAGGAGCCAGTTTGGCTATCACGTGCTCAACATATCTCTAGCTCACATCGTGTGATTCAGAATATTGTGTGGAGTTATTTTTTTCTGAGCTGTAATTGCTTTTATTTTTGTTTTACACTCAAAAAAAAGTAAATGTACTGGCATTATGTGAGTAACACAGCTGCCAGTGTTATTTTGCTTCACACAAATGCAGCACTGTTATTCACAACAAAGCACTTGTGATATTGTTATCAGATTGGTAAAACTATTTTTATGGTTAGGGACTTCATGCTGTTAATCTAAAATGAGCTGGGTTGTATTCTTTCCTCCCACTGTATCCCCTCCAGAATCTGGTAGTTACTGTCTTCTTGGTTTAGGGTAGCTCACCTTCTATGGGAGGAAACAAGGAGCTGAATATTGCTAGAGAAGAATATTGTATTTTAGGCGTGTGTGATACATTGTAAAATACCTTGTGGGTATGTCTGTTGAAAGCATCTCTTAATTATAGAGTTTTATCGGTAGCAAATCAGAGGTTAATGAGTATCTCAACAGATATTGTGAAGTGCTCCTCAATTGTTAATGTTTCTAGTGGAAATACTGTATATTGTGACAGGTTGCAGCATAAGGTATGGCACAGTCATCCAGCAACTGTAATTATGGTATCCTGTTCCATCATTATAATCTGAATAGGATAGCATATTTAGAGTTTGTTTATTCATTTAAAAGAATAATAACTAACTACTCTGTAGAGGTCTGGATGACTGAGGAACATATATGTACTAAAGAGCTTATCTTGGGTTCATCAACTCCTATTCAGAAAATTAGCTTCTTTTAGCAAATAAGATATAATATTCACATACTGTCGGCAGGCACCATTTTCTTCCTGTGTACGTGGATCAGTCACTGCACAGTTTTGTCTTCCTATCTATGCCTTTGTGTACTTAAACAATGTAGGTGTGATTTCCTGCAAGCATCAAAAAGCAACACCAAGCCCAGTGATAACAAGGTAGGGAAAATGTCTGCGTCTCTTTGATAAAAGATCCTGCCCCAAGTATTGAAGGTTGCCACAGGGGAAGGGAAGGAGGTGAGCAACTGGCCCTCTCCACTGACCTGGACCTGCAGCTGCACAAAGGCAGACGCGCTGTTTTCATAGGTCAGGATGCTCCAGGGAGCGTTACACCTCCCAGAAGCACAAGGCCTTGTGATTCACCTGCTGAAAAGTTGGTCTTGGCACTGCCAGTAACTGATAAGTCTACATCAGAAAGAAGGAAGGATCTATTCCCGGTGATACCTTCCGGACTGCATTGTTGTTTTAACAATTAATGTCTGAATAGAGTCAAAAGTGTATTTCTTTGCTACACTTAAAAGTAGAATCTTCCAGCTCCTTCTAGGATTTTGCTTCTACTTTTCTACATGGCTATTTGCCAAAATCCTTATTTTCATCTTGATCGGCATTTATTGTTGCTGAAAGATAGTGTATGTTTTAGTGTTTGTCTTATCAATGCAAAGCAAAGAAAAACATACTCAAATTACTGTCTCTTTACAAAACCACAGAATATGGATAGGTGTTGCAAAAAAAGGAATTTCCAATATTGTTTTTACTTCAAGTGAATTGTTTTTGAAACACATCTAGTAATTGAGTAAAACCTTTACAATATTTTTTGGCGTATGTAGGCCAGACAATTATAATATACAGTTTATTCATTTAATTTGGACTAATTTAGAAAGTGAAATATATAATGGTGCAACTGCTTTGTTCTTTTTCTAATAAAAGGTAGGAGCTTTTGAGTGTTATTAGACTGAGATAAGCTAGGCTTCTGTATAGCACAATTTTGTATGTCTGAACTAGCAAAAGCTTTTGAAGTCCTATGAATCTTTCTGCTTGTTAATTCTTCCATTTGTTTGATTTTTGGTACAAAGAAAATGAAAGAATATGATGAGATTATGGCATTTTAAGTCAATATTTATTAAAAAATCAATCTCGATGAAAATCTGCCCATCCCTCTAATTAGATGAGGCAACTTGAGGTTGATTTTTAATTGCAAAAGTAATTACACGGAGCAGATAGCCAGTGACATTTGATTATCTAGGTGATTGATTAAAAAGCCTAGCTCACAGAGCAGATTGTCAGCCAGGGGAATCGAGACAAAAGAGCAAATTAAAAAAGTTGTCCTGTTAGTAATCACAAAATTCAAGGATGAAATTACAAAGCTAAACACCTCCAATCCACCTCATCTTCATCACTCAAATGTCTGCAACATGCCTGAGCTCAAAAAGGGTGATAAAGAAATGGATTACTTTTAAAAGGAGGAAGTAGTCAGGAAATATAAAAATAAAAGAGCAAAATCACTGCTGAGAATAGGGACTTCAACCACACAAGCAAAGAAATAAAAATTTCTCTTAATTTTGACAGAGTTCATTTTCCCTGTGCTCTTATGAAAACTCATTAAAACCAAGCAGGTTAGTCAAATTAAATGACGTACATTGGGTAAGAAAATACATTTTTAGTGACAAATCTTAATGATTATTTAAGAATTAAATCTATATTATCCCTTCCTCCTCCAATATATGAATTTTACATTGGATATTCATTTCACTTTCTAATGCTTGGGATTTATTTAATACAATTTTAACTGATTACAATCTGTAACTGAAATGGGTACTGCTGATACCTTCTAGTAAAGAACGTTATCAAGTATTTGTTATATCCTTATATAAGGTAATGTGAATAAAGTGGAAAACAGACCAAAAATTATGTCCGCTTATAATATTTCATTTTATTTTAAATATTACGATGCTTGCCTCTTTGGCCTATACCGCTTTCCTAAGGTGTTCCAAGGGCTTCAGGAGCTACAAATCCTAAGTTGTAAAGCAGATCCTTACAACAGAAGGTTTTGATGTATGTAGCACGATCTACACCGTGCTTCCATTGGCTCTGGAGGCTTTGGATCAAGGCCAGTGTGTCCTTTTTTCTTACCATGACAAAGTACTATTGTGTTTTCTCTGAATTATCAGATTGTTTTGGCCATATAGTATTTGGCAGAACCACTCAAATCAGCTCAGAATAGTATTTAAGTCTGAATATTTTCATGAAAAATCACTGCACTTTCTGAAAAAGCATGTGACTTCTTGATATCGCTTTCTGTCATTTAAACAAGTGTGTGTCACTTTCTGTACCGCAGGTGCCTGAAAAGTGATGCAGTAGTGAAGGGTGAGATTGAACCAGAAATACAAGCATATAATATTATAACCTATTTTGTTAGAATAAAGCAACCCAGAAAAGAGAGGAAAGGAAGTGAAATTGGTGTAAGCATCCCATCCAGGGTCAATTAATGTTCAGCTTGTCAGCCTTTAATGTTCTTCAGAGCTCCTTTAGAGTCCTTCAGTAGCAAGTGGTGGATTTACCTTTGTGGACATCAGAATCAGGCCCTTCATCTGTTGCCTAGCACTGATGCAGCGAAATCTTTGCCATCCAGTTACTAATTCCATGGAAACAAACTGGTTTTCTTCTTCCATAGTGTTGTCATTGAGAAAAAGAAATGATTACTAGACTGTTGGATTTGTTAAACGCCAGTCTGTATCGTTCTTTTATGAGGCTCTACTACCCATCACCCATCAAAATATAATCTGACAAAGGGTGAAAAAATCTCAATTGGTTAAAGATGCTTCTTGCATATTATAGCGCTGCGTAATTTTCCAGGTTACTGGTGAATAAAAGCACATAGCACTGAGGCAGAAGTGGTCACAGGCCTTGCTGTGCTTCTGGCTCCATGAGTGAAAAAAAAAAAATGTAGGAAAGACAAATCATTAAACAATGAGAGGGTCATGCCAGGTTTGGAAATGTGTAATTGACAACCTCAAGAGAGTAATTTGAAGAGAGTAACGCCAAAGAAAATCACTACCCATTTTCAGGACAACAAATTGTGTAAGGGTGTGTTGGGTAGTTGGTAAACATTACAACAATAGTGTTTGGTTTTCTTTTAGCATTTTGAGGAGATGGGGTGAAAGCAGCAGCAGTAATTTACTACAAGAGCAACTCCCTCTTCCTTTAACAAACAAAACATCAAAAAATTTACAAATTTTGATGATTTCAAAGCTTTCTGCACTCTCATCTCCCTGCTATTTCTGAGACTCAAAACAAAGTCAGAGTAAACTCAATCTTACATTACAGCTATATGAAGTCTAATGCTTATGTTTACAGTTTATGTATCATTTTAGAGACAGTATCTTTGTTTGCAAGCTAAATATTCTCTACATGATTGTATTTACAATTGACTCATTTCCTCACACGAAAGCTGCTTCACAAAAATAGACACTGGCATTGTATGAACACAGAAACATCACCCCAATTTTCCCAACTAGATTCTTTGGGTCATGGTTTTCTATGATTTTTCTGATCGGTTTTCAGTCTTCCTCAGTCTGATTACTTCTATGTTTGCCTTTGCCTGCATATAGCAAGAAATTCAGATGTTGGTAATTAACTGGATTTCCCCTGCTGCCAGCCCAAATTCAGTTCCAAAAAGCCCTGTATATTGCTACTTCTGCATTTGTTAACAATGTCCGGACAACAGGTCTGCAATTAGATTCCCATCTGTTAGGTTGAGCATTTAACACAGCCAATGGATGCAAATGAACTTGAGTCGCTCAGTGGAGTGGATTTCTAAGTAGCAATATTATATTTGAAAAGAAATTTAGAAGTAAATGATAAGGAAGGAGACAAGGTTTTTAATAATACAGCAGCTTTAAAATGTTTCAAGAAAAACAACAAAACACTGTTGCTACATATGTGATGGTTGCTCTAACAAATCGGAAAATATATTCAAATACTCCACTGTTCTCCTCAATGTCTTGAATGCTGCATTAGACTGAGGGGGAAAATCCTAACTTTAGCTGTTAGATATGGTGTTTACTGCACAAAGTAGTGCTGCACAATTATAGACATGTTGGAATTCTATACCAATTATTGTGTGAGACTCTTATAGGAACGCTTCCAAAATTTTAGATATTTTTGCAGGATAAAATAGAGAAGGCAGAGAGATACATTTTTGGAAATTCTTGTGTTTAATCTCAAACTGCAATTTTGTATCAGTTCTAACAGCTTATAATAAGGGATAATCCTACCAAGTCCATAGGCTGTGTGTTGGAGGATTAGCTAAAGCTTGCATATTTAAATGTTTCATTTTCTACTAGGATGTCTGTAAAATAGACAGTAAAACCCACTTAAACTAATACCTGTTGAAGGGCTAAAACAGTATGGAAAAAACCTCTATGCAAACTCAGAATTTCTTTAAGTATTCTTTGTATTACTCTTTTGCCTTTTCCAGATTTGCAGATCAAAAAATAAACAATATATATAGCCATGGGTATAGAGTTAAAAAGGCTTTTTTTCTTATGCATTAAAAATTTAATAGTTCTGGGATAAATGAGTTTTGCATGTTTATATTAATTTCTTTAAATAGTATTTATAGCTTAGAACCAACAAAATCCTAAACTAGTAACAAAAGATGCATTTCTAAAGTAATACTTGCAATTATTTTGGTGCCTTAGTAAAAGGAGAGAACACCTCTACATTACAAAAACAGGGGAATTATTTTTGGTGGAGTTTATTATGAACAGAGTTCAAATTTATACAAGTTAGTTTTTATAGCGGCTTCTTTTTTTCTCTTTGGTAGTGTTAATGAGCATTTCAAATTGCCTTGTGAATTTTTTCAACAAGAGTTTTGGCACAGTCATCAGAGAGATATGGCCTGTACCCCATGTTTCTTACCTGAGCAAATACTGGGATGACAGAGAGAATCCCAAAGATACCAAAACAACTGGCATTATTTCACTTTAAGTTCAATAATAATAATTTTTAAAAAAAAGCTTCCAAGAAAACCATCACCATGTTATTTCTGAGTTTGCGATTTTATTGTTGTACCTGCCAGATGTAATGAGATAGTTGATGTCTTCAGCATCTTTGCATCCAAGGCAGATAAAGGGGTGAGGAGATCTGATCAAGAGCACAGCGTGCTAGCTTGGCAGACAGGAAATGGGAATATTCAGATTCTGTTTTCTTAGTGCAGAGCAATGAACTGGCCACCAGTTGCACCAGTAAAGCACATTCTTGCTTCATGAAGCAGCTTGGGTTTCCCAGTATGTGGAATAGTTACTTTGATCAGAATGTCCTGTTGGTTCACAGTTAGAGACTCAAGTTACCAGGAGAGTCTGCCAAGTCTTCTTTATGGCGAAAGGTTCTGAAAATAACACTGTTCTGGTGAGAAGAGTGAGCTTTGATCATTGCTGGCTGATTCAAGAGCAGTGTCAGCAGGGTTATACTGCTCTCCCTGCTTGAGCAAAGCACTGCAATTCTTGTACGCTTGGGGCAAGATGGAAACTTGCCTATTGGAAGGATGTGCTCTGCTCTGCAGAACCAAGTATGACTTTTGCATTGAATAGAAGTAAATGGACTTAGAGATTTTTTGGGCCCTCCAAGAAAAATTGCATCCATTTGTTTCAACCTAGCTCGCAGTGTGGGATTGCTGAGGATAAGACGTATGCTGCTTGTCACCATGACAAAAGTGCAGATCTTTGCCTCTGTGGGATTCGACTTTTCAGGGCCTGACAGAAGATGTGTGGGATCAGAATTCCCTGCCAGGCAAGCCGTTGGTCCAGGCATGATACGGGCTGGGTGGGAGCTGGTGATTGCCTGGTCCGCAGCCTGCTAATCTTCCAGATTAGTCTATGCTTTCTCCCCTAGGGGATAGAAGGCCATCAGCAGAAAGCAAGAGCAATCCATTGCTCTTTCACTGACAATAAACAGATAGTGACAGCAGCTAGAAACCTTGTCACAGTGCTATAGAGATCTGGGAGTATATGTGGGTATGGTGTTTTAGTCAGTCACATTTCTCTTTCTATTCTTAAATAGAAAATTATTAGTATACACGGGTGATGGAGAGACTGTGTATGGGAAGGAGGGACTACAGAAGTGCATGGGTGCACGGAGAGATCCTTCGAGCAGGAAAATTTTTGTCTGCTGCTTCTCTACTTGCCTGTGCTATGCTGTTATGCCATTAACATCTCTCCCCAGCAGCAAACTGGGGACATCCTCTGGTTCATGTGTTCACATTTTTGTTACCTGGAGTAAGTCTAATAACAGGAGCACAGCATCAATGTCTTGCATTCAAGTAAGGAAATTACCCTAATAATTGTCTCTTAAATGCATTCTTTCATTATGCTACTCGTGGGGGTGAGGGGCAGAGGTCATTTAACTCGCACAGTGATCACATTGTCATCAGCACAGAAAACCATTATCTCGGTAGGTTATAGCTAATCCTACCGATAGTGTTTTAACTGGCCTAATTTTTCTAATAAAGAAAAACATTGATGAGGTAACAAAAATTGGTCAAGCAAATCTATTTAGTGAACACTAGTTAATCAGTATGGCTAGAGTTTGTTGAAAGAAGGACAGACAATTTTCACTCTATTCCCATTGGAAATATTTCTGCCAGCCCTTTATGCAATCTGTTACTAATATTTATTCTTTTGCTTGTTTATGGCTTAAGAAGCAGCTTGGCTTTTAGTGTTAATTTGTTATTGCACATCTTCCTGCTTACTATCTGACATCAAGGTGATGTCCACAATGATGTCAAAGGGATACCTGCAGCCTATTTAGACGTGACTGAGTAAGACTGAGATCGGTAGCTCAAGAACTGGTAGTAACCCAACTGTTTTGGTGTGAGGTGCAGGTTACAAAATGCAGTCACCTGAATGAGCACTGAGCTGTGTGCTGCAGCGCAACCATGGTCTGCCCTCGAGTGGGCAAGAGTAAAGTTCACTCCAGTTTAGCTAAATACGATTCAGTTACCTCTTTGAATGCCATGTAAACGTACTCCCAATGAGCTGAGCTGCTTTGCTGCAGTTCTGTTTCTGGCATGCAGCCTAGTTCTCCATGGATTTATCTTAATGGAGTTGACTTTTCTATGTTTGAACTCTGGTGTGCTGCTTCCTAGGGCAGAGGTTTTACCTGTCCTTACAGTCCTCCTCACAGCTCTGCCTTTTCTGTCTGCTCTCTGGAAAACGTAGTCTGAGCTCCTCCATTATTACATTGCTTCTTTATTTTCCTCACTGAGGGTGAAATGTCAACATTTTTGAGACTGTTTGGTGCTGTGGAGGCAGAAGTGGAAGTCACAGGGCTGTATTATTTGCACCTCTGAAGAGCCTGATAACAAAAGCTCCATTAAAATTCAGCTGTGTCTTGGCACATGAAAAGTTTTCTGTCTCAAACACAGCTTATAAGCAGTTCAGGCTGTATTGGATCAACACCCTCTTAATTTGGTAGGAGGCTGTCTTCCAGCACCCTTTCTTTGTTTTCAGAAGGCTGTTGCATTTTCTCAGTCTTTGGGAAGTCAGATTTTTCTATACAGCGAGATGCTCCTTCAGGACAAACGGTGTATTTATTGTGACAGTCCGCTCTGTGAGCGCAGTTTGTGCACAACAGCCAGAGAGAGGAAGGATGATGGTAGCGTTTGACTGTCTCTGCTCTCTGTGGCCCCACTTCAGACTGCCCAGAGAACCTGAGAGATGAGATAGAAAGATGTGGTGCATTTTGGTCTTTTGTATTGAAAGCCCTGGAGTGATTCTGGCTGTGCAGGTTCACCAGCCTTCCTAATGCTGGAGGGTTCTATAATTGTAGCACGTTATTATAATCATCACCGTAATATATAGTTCATCACTGTATATGTAGTCCAACATAATGTGATTGTTATAAAAGAGAGCTAGAATGGGAGAAAGTTAAGTAAGAGAGAGGTAAACATAGACAGGACCTAACAAGATAGCTTCACATGTGCTGCTGGTATCATGGGAGCCATAGGAACCATTCTGTTTTCTGGCCTGAATTAAAAAGGAAAAGGGAAAAAGGAAAAGAGCTCCTACCCTCTCCAGGTGCTTATTATTACTACACTGCTATGGAAGCACACTGAAAATTCATTTCCCATCTCTCCTACATTCTCTGACACGCAGGGAATCAATATTTGAGCAAGACTGTCACCTCCAGGAGTAACCCACAGTACCAGCTTCCTTCAAATACTTTTTACATTAAGTCTTGCCCCGTGGCACGTACCCTTTCCCCAGCCCCACTCCAGCCGGCTCCACTGGTCTGTGGTCAAAGTGTTAGGCAACAGGTTTTATTAACTGTAATAACAGTATTGCAGAGATGGCCAATTTAAACTGAAGTCCTAGCAGAGCCCTGCATTTCACAGCTGATTCATATTGACGAGGGCTGCTTACCCTGTGAACTGTAAGCTGCTGGAATGAGCAGAGCGGCTGCGGTTTTCTTTCAAGTTACAGGATCCAAAGGCAGCAGTAATTGTTTCTGAAATGTTTCTTTTTATTATTATTATTAAATAAGTTCATTGTATACGTTGAAACCTGGATCATTCCTGCTCTCATTTGCTTCCCTTTTCATTGCCAGACCCAAAGTGCAGGAACTGTGTGTGTTTTGGATTACTTTTAAGCCATAATAAAAATATCCTTTCTGCAGGGAGAGGGTGCCATCTCTGCCATTTCCTCAGAAATGTGTAGTCCATAATTAGTCAGGATTTCCAACTTGGAGTGCTAAAGGGAAGAGACAGGACAAACAAGAAACCCAACAAAATAACTAGATTTTATTTAAGCTAACATAAAAGTGCAGAAATACGTTGCCCGTATCGTGACAGCTTCTAGCCCAGCCTAATTCAGTTCTTCGTGTGTGTATTGGCATAGGAAATCAAAGAGTGTTTGAAAAGATGTGCTTACAAAGTCAGGCACTTTACCAACTGTCAGGAACTGCTTTGAAACACATCCTTACCTCTAGACACTATTTACCTTGAGGATGTACGCTGAATATGCTCTCTTCAGCTTAAAGGCCTGAGGCTTGAGTAGCAGCAGTTACTGTGGATTCCAAAAACCCCTTAAATTACCACATATGTGCCTTGCAGCACCAGACTGTTTGCTCAGCAGGCAAACACAATGCAGCTGCATTATTAAATTTCCATGAAGTTTACCAAATTTGCAGGATCAGTAGGGTGGACCCAACAGGGAAGCTCTCCTACTGCCTACAGCACCTTTAAAGCAGCTGATGGTGCCGCTGATACTTTGCATTCTGCTGTTACTCTACTGCTGTAGCCATCTACTTAATCTCCACAGCAAAGATTAGTTTATTCGATTAAGTCTGTTCCCTATAGACCATCCCTGTAGCTCCTTGGAAAGCATCAAGACTGTGTGTCTCCAACCTTTTACCAGCTGAAAAGATTCAATAAAGTAATCTTTTCCCCCTCCTTTTATATGATTGGAAAATAAATTGAAAATGAATTTCAGTTATTGCTTGTGTTTTAAATATGAGATAAAGGTCAGCCCCCTCTAGCTATCTCCATAGATGGAGATTAACATGAGCATGTTCCATTATAAAATCATATAACAGTTTTGTAAATCTGTCAGGTCATCTACAAATATATAATTAGTCTGTTAGATTTTGAAATCAATAAACAATGACTTTTCAGTCCTGTGCCTAGAAAGCTTTGCTAGAGAGTGTTTTAGGCATAGGAATCCAAACAGCAAAATGTTTGAGCTGTATATATTAACTGTTCTCTGCATCTGTTCAGATGTTGAAGGTTAATTGAAAATTAGGTGTAGTGTACTTTTTTTTTCAATTACGTCTCTTTTTTTTAACTTTACTTAGGAAAATAAGCTAATTTTAAACTTGGATTTTTTTTTTTGTTACGGCAATGTGCTGAACAGTGCATGTTTAAAATGTAAACTTCCCATTTTCTTCTCCTAGTTGGCTAAAGTGAAATGGTGCCTGTGAATGTCTGTAAGACAACATTCATAGACATATTTATACAAGTCATGTGTTCACCGTTTGTCATCACTGTCACAGAACATGATTTCCCGGGTCAGGAAATTGACTTCAAAGCTTGACCCTGAAGATTTGACTTGCCTGTTTGCTTATTCTGGTTCAAGATGTGATGTCAAAAGCTGTCCTATTAGTGGCACCTTTTCACATTTAGTTTGCTCAGGTTGATAATAATGATACTGGAAGGACCGCATTTTGATGTTGAAAGAGATAGGGGAAGGAGCTGCTGAAATTGACGGTGTTGACAGTAGGAGATGACATTGGGAAAAGATGCATTAAAATGTGAATATTACTTTAAGTTACAACATTCCTTTGTGAAAATGCTACATATCATCATGAAATTAATTTTGCTAGTGTATCCTGTTCTTAAATTAAGTACAATTTTTTTGTACAGTAAAGGCACAGTTTACATACCAGTTGCAAATACATATGTATGGTTTGAATTTTTGAAGTGGATTAATTATAATATACTGATTAGAACGGATTACACCAGGTTTCTTTATTCATTTTCGTACTAAATTTTGATATTCTTGTTTCTAAAGTCTATTTGCTTTAGATATAGGCTAGTATAATTTTATCTGCTGCTCTCAAAATCAGAACTGCTATCACTCATCTCCAGGTTACGTTAGTGTGGCATTGTTAAAAGTTAGTGGATATGCATAAGGGTCTATCAGAATCCAAGGATCTCAAAGAATAAAAAATTTTGAAATTAGATTATTGAGACACTTAACTAGAAGACATTTGTGGCAGGATAAATGTCAAATCAATAACTTCATGCTCACGACCCAGTATCCTGGGTTTTAACTAATGATTACCTATTTATTGATCTAGCTGATGACACAAAAGTACCGAAATACTGTGATATTCTTTATTTTAAAAATGCAAAAGGAAAGGAAATCTCATGCGACATAATATTTGCATTGGTGCTAGTTTTCAGAGCACGCTGGTAGCATGACATCGTTGAATCCACTAGTGTCATTTGTTGCTAGTAAAGATAATAAAGGTGCTGTTCCCATTTTAATATGCTCTCATAACAATTGCTTTATATAAGGTCATATTCTCAAAGTTTCCAAGGTACTTAGCTGGCACAGACCACAGCGGAATGCAAAGCAGCCGGTGTGTAAGGTCACCCACAGAGGAGGATGACGACAATGAGCCTTGCTTAGGGTGTGCACTTCATCAGCCCTTGAACTCACATACAGTATATTAACATAGATTTCACTTGTCAATTTAGAACACTTACTGCTAATAATTATTTGATTCCCTGTGTTTTCCTGGGTTTATAATTTTACAATGACTAGCACTTATATTTACTTCATTTTTTCTTTCATCCACCATTTTAGCTTGTTAAAAATTCCCATTCATTTCAGACCCAAGGTTTATGGAGTTGACCGTTTCCTTCCGAAGTGTTTGTGGGTACTGCTCCCTTCATGCTGTCAGGCAACAACTGAGATTGCCTGTCTGGGTACGGTGCTTCCTTGGTAACTTCTCAAGTGTGGTGCTAGAGGCAATGCTGCTTTTGGGGGGATCTGCAAGCTTCTAAGCATCATAATTGTAATTTCAGCATTATGAATGAAATTATATTAATTTTTAAAGCTTTTTTATCTTTTCATTTCTTGATGTTCACAGTGTTCTTTATGAGGATTTGGGGGTTTTGTTGTTTGTTTTAAGTAATTTCTTCCTGTGCAGTTTGCATAAAAAAAGCTTTATCTCTGTAAATACTGAGGGAAGATGCTCCCAGAGCCTCTGTGTCTGTTAAATTGATCTGGCAGTAAAACAGGTGTATAGCCTGGCAAGGGGAACAGGCAACAGAGACTGACTGACAAGTCATATCGTAGTCAGGATCTGGGGCGAATCTGAAGTGGTGCTCACTTGGCAGTGGTCACTTTAATCCTCTGGCAAATATTCTGGATTTCAAATGGTTATTGGTTGTTCTTTTTGTGCTCTATAGAATTTTAGTCCTAGGATGCAACTAAAAAGCTCAATTTTAAAATGTTTTTAGACACAGAGCAGCTGTTTCAGAATACTACCATGTACTCAGCAGCAGGAAAAGCAGACTAACTTTTGGTGAAATAGCCAACATGGGAACACGTATGTAACTCTGGACAACTTCTGTCTATCTATATTCATTTATATCTGTGATCAACAAGACCTGCCCTTTATGAAAGAAAGAGTGCAATTTATATTGTGGAAAGAAAATATAAAGTAGACCTATAGAAATAGCGAAATTCTGACAGCTTTTCTTGGAATTAAGTTGCAATCCCACCAAAAAATACTTCTGTGCATGAATATGGATCAAAAAACTGGACCTAGTAGACAAACATCATCAAACTGCTAGTGGAGATTGGAATTAAATTTGACTAATGATCTCTTTTTGTTGAGACAGCTGCTTAGCCCATATAAAAATATGATATAATGTCATCTAAATCAAGACAATTATTCAGGCATACATTACCTAAGGATGTTGTATGTTCCTGACTTACCTTGTATGTGTGTACAAATTTACATATACAAAATTCATTGAGAGGTCCGGTGTGCTTAAATGCTGGATTTGTTGCCTAAAATCTTAGATGAGACTAAATCACAATGAATTATCTAGAATCCATTCCTTGAAAATGACTATTTGAATAGGAATATTATTCAAACTGCAAACAGTAACTACTCAATCTACATATTGCTTGTTCACTCTGTCCCTTTTCCAATGAACAAAGGTTTCTGACACCTTTCCAATACAGACACGTTGGAAGGGGGAAGATGTAGAACTACATCAAGAAAAACCCCTGTTAGGTGTGATACACACGCTTCAGTTGTGATTTAAGAATTCTGTCTTCAAGGAAAGTCACCTTGACTTTAAAAACTAAACAAGTCCGGAATGATATGCTAAGTATGATGCATCTCTGACTAAATGGTCGAACAAGTTTTTAAGCATTCTTCTTGCTTAAATAGTTCACATGAAGTTTTTCCTTCCATCTTCCTAACTTGTTTGGGTTTTCTTTTTTTTCTCCTCCCCCTAAATAGAGTTGGTTGGTCAAGTTGATCTCTTGTTTGAAATTCAATCAAGGGCATTAAAGTGTAAACCAGTTGGAAAAACAAAGAGCTTAGGGAAATCATTTGCTTAAACAACAACAAACAAGCACTGGTAATCTTCTTAGAGAAATTAATGAAGGGAAAACCCCCTCAGCTTGGGTGGATAATGATCCTTAGCTATCATGTAACAAGCCTAGAAGGTTTAGGGAGAAGGTGAAAATTAAGAAAGCTGGATTAAACTGAACTTCCAGAGGAACAGAAAGAAATTCAGGATAAAGATCTGTTCTCCCAATTTGAGATTGAACTGGAAGGAGCTTAATCCTTTATGCAAATCTGGTTTAAAGTTAAGTTTTTGTCTCAGAATGTTTTTTATTTCTACTTTATGGCTAATTAATGAAATATTTAAAAATAATTCAGACAACTATCTTGTTAATAGTTGCTTTATGCAATGAAAGCTTTTTCATCAGGTAGAGCTATAAAACTGGAAAATGGAAAAAAATTGTTACCTTTATCTTCTCACGATTGCCTTTAATGCTTATTCTTTACTAATTAATCTCTTCAAATTATTTAACCACAAAATTGAGATCTCTTCACATTAGAGCCTACCCCAGAGGATATTCATAAGGGACTTCCTGATAACTCAACAAAATTTAATTAGTTTTCCCAGTACCTACATGTTTATCTTTTAACAATGATAGGAGCTACCTTCGCTTCCACTACGAAACTAAACTCACTTCTGCAACTTCTCTTTCAGTCTGTCCTCATTGAAAGAAATAAACTACTAAGACGACATATATACTTTTATTTACAAAATATTATTAGCTATTACAGTAAAAGCTTTTAATTTTTCTATCTCCGTTTAATGTGGAAAAAGTTCATTGAACACTGCAGTTAATTCTCCCTTTCTCTCTCTCCCTCCACAGAAGTGTTTTGGTTTTTCTCTTATCTTAACGCTCATCATTGCTCAAGGCTTAAGTAAGTGGAAGTGCTGAAAAGCAAAGTGATGGAAATGCATGTTTTGCAACTCTGCTAGGACAGGTGGAACAATTCTCTGTCAAAATGTCACATGAAAGCTCTACTATTTAAATGAAAAAGTGGTATTTGGGGATCTGTGCTCTGTCTCTGGGTAGACCCTGGGGGAAGCCAACTGGCCATCTTCACCCACCCCAAACTCCATCCTAATAGAGTGGAAGTGGAGGTGGATGTTCATTTAGGCTCCAAGCCCACAAACACAGCTATACTCAGATTTATGAGGCTATTTGCGTCAAGTTAACCACATCTCTAGGCATGCCTTTGCAGGACCGGAACATTCCTTTTTCTAGTCATACATAGCTTACCTGATTTCAGAGGAATGGTGACATCAGGAGGCATAAGAATTTGAGGACATCAACTGGACAAGTCTGAAATGTAATGCATCTGCTATGATGACTGCTGAGAAATATTATTTAATCTTGAGACATGTGGGAGGAAGAGTGCAGAGGTACATTGTCCTTAAAATCAGAGCAGTAGTAATTACTTTATAGGTTTGTGCTTTGCTATCACCTTGCCGTTAAGCTTGATATTCTCCTTTCACAGAATTTCTACTGGCTCATTCTCAAACACATTTAAAGTGCTAAGTAATATGAAGTCAATGAAGCTGGTGCTACTTTAAAGTTCTGAGAGACTGATTGGTTTACATTTCAGTGTAAATTAGATCAGACTGAGTAGAAGACGCTTCATACGCAATATCCTCAAGTGTGTAATCTATTGATTTAATTTTGTAGCCTCGATCTAGAATTAAAGTGAGAAGACTGAAATAAGAAGTCCTTCACATTTACTTCATTGAATCTCTCTTCATAGCTTGTCAATAATTCCCTATATTAATGGACAGGAAACTGAACACATTTTGAAAGTTTAAATAGCTATCTAAAATATTCCAGTTAAAATGTGTTTATTCCTGTTCTTCTAAAAGAGTTCCCAAGAATCTTAGAAAACATTTAAAATTCATGCTTAAAATAATGAATATATTGGTGTTCACAGAGCTTTTCAGATAAAAGATCAGACTCGCACAAGATTTTCTTTCAGAACTCTAAGTAAGATAAAAATACACCTTGAACGTAACATCTTTAAGAAGCTGCTTCTCTTTCGACCATATTGATATAGAAATAGAATTATAGTAAAACATGTATCTATAAACTCACATGTTTACAGTCCTTATATATCTAAAACCGTGCGTGCTTCTAAGTCTGTAAGGCATTTACCCTCAGAATATCCCTGGTCAGTAGGGCAGTGCAGTCATCCTTGTTTGACAGCCCCAGAACTGGGGCACAGAGACTTTCAAGTCCTGCTCCTCAAAGATTTTTAGATGGCTTGTACGTTTCTTACAGTAATTTAGAAGTCTTACTTATTTTCGTTGAGAGCAAGAGCACAACAGCAGCATGGTTTCTAAATGCATCGGAGTGTCTCGACCCAAATGAGCAAGAGATTCCCATAGAACAGGGCTTTCAACTGGGTTTCCAAATCTTAGGCTCAATGCTTTAACTGTCTTATAACCATGGTCCTGCAGATTAATGCCTGAATCTTACTGTGGAGTCAATGAAAAGGTGACATTAAATGTGCTCATGGTGAGCATTTAATAGTGATGCAAGTGTACCTTGTACCCATAACATAGCATACCTCAGACTGTCTGATTTGTTTCCCTCTCTAGCAAAGCATAGACATGAACCAAGAGGCCTTCAGAAATCCTAGTAAATATGGATGTATCCATTAAAATAATAGCTAGTCAAGTCTAATTTTACTGCCTGCTTTCCCTTAAAGCCGTACTAATTATGATAGAGTGTGTGATTGATGCAGTCTAGTCTAAGTCAGAATGAGAAAACTAATAGTTCAAAGAGTTTTGGACTCAGAAGATGAGGTAAACATAGCAGCATCCATTAATCTGACAAGTTTCCCAGCACATTTGCCTATGTTTTTTAGGTGCTGAATAAAATTATAGTGTAGGTTATTGTGGTCCTCTTCAGCGCCTGTGCCAGTAGTTACATCCCATGAGAAAGTGCAGAAAAGCAAGAAACTGGGTATTCTGCTATGGAGGACACTTGTTCTCTTGTAAATTTAAGATTGGGAGGATTACAAATAAGGAAGCAGGTGAGCAGTTTACATCACTTACTGCTGCCTAGCTTTGTCTTCCACCTTGTGTTTTGTCAGCTTAAAGTTCTGCATTAAAAATACGTGTATATATAGGAGCTAGCAACTAAAAATTGTAGTTGTAATACACTAAAACCCTTATATACTATACCTTCTGTTTATGTACTCTCTGTTCTGATTGTCAGCTTCCCTGTTCAGAGGATGTTTATCTCAATGGATAAACAGCCATTTTTAGCTTTCAGACAAGTTTTGGACTCAAGTAGGGCTGGTGTGACTCACTCCTGATTAATGTTTACTCAGCTTTTATGCCAGTGGCTAAATGTACTTATTCAGCCCCTTTCTAATTTCTGTTTGCCAGCAAAACGGGAATCATAATTGTAGCTCTCACCTGCCTGCTTCCTGAAAGACTCTGAGATTTCAGCTGACTCTCAGAAGCTGTGTTTTTATAGAGGATGTAATTAAGAAAGTAAAAACCCATTCATTTCAAATGTTACATCACTAAAAGCAAATGCTTATAATGGAACCTTAGACGGCCACATGAAGCAACTTCTCTGGAACTCTACTTTCTAGGCTTGATCATTGTCACATAAGATGTTTAGATTGCTGTTTGCAAATAACCCCAGCCAAAAAGGCTGACAAATCGATTGTGAAGGAGTTCAAATGCTTACAGTTGTTGGAGACCTCAATCACGTTATGCTGAACATAATAGCAAAATCTCAGATAGCTGAAATTCAGAGAGCTGTTTGCATGGGAAGAAGGTGTCTCAGACTCTTTCTAAGATCTTTTTCTGATCTTTAAGGCATTACTGATAAATGGTCTCCTTTTCACACTGCCAAAATTGGACATATTTTATGTTATTGCAACTAGAGCACAAGATTTATCAGAGTTAACCAAAGAGCTTCTTGTAAATAGGCTTATTTGCAACTGCATTGGTAAAAGTTCAGAATTGCCTACCTGCTAAAGGTGAGAGCTGGAGTGCACCCAGGGAGCCTGGGCTGTTCTGCAGCAGCCAGGGCTTACTGATACGAGGGGAATATTGGTTATTATGATACAATGAATGTTTTCATACACATTTTATGGAGTCTACAAAGCACAGGTAAGGCTTTGTTTTGAAAAACAATCACAGTACTTAAGAGTTAGACCACAAAATCCAAAAGTAGGAGTGATAGCAAGTGATAATGTAACCTATATATATATTTTCTGTGCTAGTGGCTTGAGCTTGGGAAGATCTGTAACTATCAAGAACAGTTTAGTAGATTCTGTTTCAGACTGTGAGACAGTTGCCAAAAAGCCTCAAGCTTTCTATAAGAAACATCTGTCTAGTTTAGCAGGAACTCTTGGATGGTTCTTGGAGGCCCCTATAATGTTCCAACTGCCAAGGGTTTTTTCTGGTTACTGTTTAATGCTATATTTTGCATGTTGCTCCGCATGGGAGCTTTATTAAGTTTGCTACTACTGTAGAACATGTGGTATGGCTGAGAAAAAGATCAAGCTGGAAGAAATACACTAATCTGATGTTCCTTTGTGGTCAGGCAGAACTATATTACAGACCATAGAGGAACAAAATTTAGAGAAAAAAATCTTCTGTTTTCTTGCCACTGAGTTGCTTATTGTAGGACTGAGAGGGAATCATATTAAGTTCTTGTGATTGGCAGGTTCTTCTCTGGGACTTTAAATTGGTCCTGGGCATTTGTGATATCTACATATCCTTCTGTAAATCATGACTAGTGATGTGATATGTGAGTAAAATGGAAACCAACAATATAAAAAGACTAATCTGTATACAGTTTTCATCAAATTTTAAAGTCTAATATACTTATAATGTGTAATTATTTCAGTTTTGCAGATGAGAGAACTGACACACACAAAATGACGTGTCATGTAAGATAATGCAAGGGTTTATTGAAAAATTCCTCTTTTCTGCCCTTGTAAGCTATAAGAAAGTTGCCCTGCTCTTCTGTTTTATTTGTAATGATACACATGTTTAGCCAAATATTTCCCTAGCACAAATCTCATGTTGGTTTAAGTATCTTTCAAACCTTGAATATCTACTTAAACATATTTAAAAATCATCTGAATTCTGTATTATACTGCAAATCCATACTTTGGGAGGAAGTTTTGAAATATCTCCTACATTTGATTGTTATTTAAAATATAGTTGTCCGTTAACTCACTTTCGCATGTAATAACCTATACAATGCACAACTATGATTGCAGACTGTAACCTCAATTTTTCACATTTATGGGCTTTCCTGTGTATTAATCTAATGAAAAGTAAAGATTGGGCAATTGCATGCAAAACTGCATGCAGCTTGAGGCTGCTGTCTGAGTTGTGAAAGAAACACTGCTTTTCTCCTGTGACATGAAGCTTTAAGGACTTTATGTCCTGATCACGAAGGAATGCTTTAATAAGCATCCATGTTAGAGGGTTTGTGCTGTGTAAGCTTGGTACAGACCATATGGGCAAAAAGGCACATTGTGTGGCGACAACTGCCCTGCTTGTCATCCCCAATCATATTTGCTCTAATCCTTGTTTTAATTTACTCTGCTTGTACAGCACCAATCCTGCCAGTGCGGTCCTTAGGGTCCCTTCATTCCTGCCATTTATGACAAGGAATATGCAAAGGCACAATTATTCATCCACTAAGGTGACAGAGAAGGGCTCTGCTTGGGAATATGTTCCCAGACTTGTAGCATCATAATGTCAGTTGTTAAAGCACTTTGCAGTTGCAAACAATTCTTGAGAGACTTTTTTTTTTCTTTTTAGTATAAATATTTTTGAACATGAAGTGCTAAGGGTAAATGAATCCTTATTGATTAAGAAGTGCAATGCTAGAAAGTTTTTACACATAACATTCCCCACACTTTGCCTTTTATTCAAATGTTTTCTGTCTTTCCCCCTCCACTTAATTATTGTGCCTCTTATCATGTGTTTAACTTCAGACAAAGGATAGTATGTTGAGCCACCCTTATTAAGTCTTACAGATTGTATATTGTTTATATTCTGCTGTACACCACATTCCTAAACGGACAAAAAAAAAACCCCACAGCCAACAAAAAACCCTCAAGTGTAGCATTCAGCCTCTCAAGTCCATGATGTATTTCATTTGCTACGGTCAGAGCAATTTTAACAATGCCTTTCATTTTCTTATAGCCTAAAATGATTTTCTTTCTGTGAGGCCATTCTCCAAAATTTCTCTTCCCCTTTCAGGGTATCATTTGCAATTTAAAGCTAACCTGGTGAGTGTACTCACAATAGGCTTGCCCATAAAATGGTTCAAGGCCTGCCTGCATGCCTAATGAGGTTGATGTTGAGCTATTTAGCTCTTTGTCCTTCTATAATATCTACTTAATGCAGTTCAATGGGAGTGGATTGTTAGAAGCATTAAAGATTCTATTAAGTCTTTACTAAAGCCACTCTATTCTAGTCCAGCTGTATAGTGGCAAGAGCATTAAATTTGAGAATGTAGTGGGAACAAGAGGCCTGAAAAAGCACCTATAAAAAAAGGACAAATTTCCTAACGAAGTAAGACCACACTCAATTTAAGACCTGTTACTTCTCTATATAGATCTAAAGAGTTTCTCAGTCTGCATCTTACAGTGTTCTGAATTAACTCTGCTTTCCCATAATGGATGAACAAGGTACCGTTTTAAATCTCCATTTATTTCTAAAGCACGTGAACAGATTTTTGTTGTGCCGCACTATTGAAAATGAATAATGTTATAATTTCAGTCTCAGAGAAACTACCAAATTCTTGCATAGGCCTCCTTTCAGATAACATTTAAATGCAATGTATTTTCCCATTAGCTTTAATACTGTAATGAGATTGGTCTGCATCATGAATTCGGAAATCTCTGCACTTCAGAGAAAGATAAACAACACTTCTGACAAAAAATATTCATTCAACACATTGTTTTGCTGAAGGGATTGTTTTTTATCAGGCCGGTATGGTGCTAGCCACCAGCATTGAGAAGAGGGAAGGAAAAAAAAAAAAGGAGTAGAATGGCCAGGATTTCACACAGTTGGCATTGACTTGGCTTGAAGAGGCAAGCACTAAGCTGTCTTTTCAACCATAGTAAAAACCCTCCATCTGGCCACCCTAAAACTCTGTTAGCTTGTTCAACTCGCTGTCGGCTGATTGGGCTTTGTGAAGCAGAAGTAACAACATCAATAGTATAAACCCTTGCCACTTGAGAGTATTACATTTCATTTCATGCTTGACTTAATCAAAACTGGGGAAATGAAATTTACACCTTTTTGATGTTCTTTTCCCTGCTGTTTAAGGAGAAGAATCTTAACCCATTTGATCTTCACATGCACCCAATAAATGACCAAATATGCCAAGCTGCCAAAAGCAGACGGCTGCCAGTTGCCAGTTTATGTCAGGTCACTGTGAGAGAGCTTAATGCAAAAGATCTTGTGTTTCATACCAAATACCTTAATTTGCAGTACGGTATTTTGGTGGCAGTGTCAACAATTTAGCTCCCCTCCCCATTAATATTAAACTATTATAAAGAAAGCAAAAATGTCATCTCTACTGGAGGGAAATATGTTAGCAGGCGGCTGTTGCGTGACAGTCAGGAGAGAATGACAGAGATGAAATGAAGCTGGGTTTGAATTGCTTCTTCAAACCCTTGACATTTGTTCCTTTCTTTTCTGGCTCTGATCTACATGATATACATAGTTGTTGTTGTTGTTTTTCCTGCTAATAACAAGACAGTGCAGTGCTGGATTAGAGATTGAGTGAGTGAAAAATGGGACTGGTGATAACATTTTCCCTGTGCCTGGGGGGAGGCTCATTAAGCAGGAGATCAGATCACTACCAAAATACATACATAAATAAAATCAACAACTAACAAAGTTCTCTCTTGCAACTCACTGATGGAGAAAGCTTTTGATTCCACAAACATGGGCCTGGAAAGAGGCTTCGCTGCTTGCCTTCAGCATCTTACTGGGACTCCATGACCAGCTCACAGCAGCGGGGCAAACTTTGGGCTCTGGTCAGCACCTGCACTGGGGTGTAGTGGCATTGAAAAGCAAACAAACAAACACGACACAACAGGTTTCTGTCTTCCCTGTTGATGTCCTGCTCTCTTAAAAGACCTTTTGCCATTTGTCAAGGGCCCTCATTTATAACTTGATGAAAACATTTGTAATAGACCATCAAATACTGATACATTCTGAGGGACAATATCCCATTTGTTAAATATAAATTAACATTAACACAGATTCCCTGTCGCAAAAAGGTGAAGGGTTTTGACACCTTTTCAGCAGGACAGGCTGGGCCCCAGCAAAGAAAGCCAAGGGCCTGTAAAGGAACTTGTCCCGAATGGTGATCCTCGGGGCTCTTGTGTGACAAGGTACATAGTTTCTATTCAGGAACAGGCAGATTATCGGTTACTATAGTTTCCCTAATGCTCAAATGAAGCTAAGGCCTAAGCTGAACAGAATAGGTTAAAAGGTGCCGATGTTTGGGCCTGCGAAACCACATGTTGAGAGTCAGAGACCAAACAAAACAAAAAGCACATCTCTCTGGTCTTTGATGTCTTCTCTGAGGGATGCGGAGTGAGAAAAACGCAGCCATGCCCGCGGCTGGACAATGCAGCAGTGTGGAGCGATGGGTGCACCCAGCTCTGCCGTCGAAGTAGGGTCTTCCTAGAAGAAAGTGGTAAGAGACTGTTAAGGCCTGTCTTGAAAAATCCTGCCCACACATGTTTATTCTCCCATTTTTCCCCCTACAACACACGCGCTGTGGTCTCAAAAACGTCTCAGGACCCTTGAAGTACTAAGTTTAATGAGACTTAATTTGCTGCTTTCTGCATGTGTTTCTTTTTAGTCTGTCCTTTAGTATTCTGTTTGTGCCGTGTGCTTTACAAACTCTTTCCAGCACTTCAGCTAACAGCTTTTTATTTCACTGCTTACCTCAGTGTCTGCTTTGAATCCACTGTGGAGCCGGTGCAGCGGCTGCTCAGCACTCCTCGCATGAATCACTGATTCTGCTTTTCTTTTCCATTTGTGAGTATACAGTGTTTTCAAACAATTCGTATTCACCATAAAAATGTTCCATGTAGGATATCCCCTGACAGCACAAGCAATGCCTTTGCATTTTTCACAAGCAGGATTAAAATACCCGCCACTTGTGCTCACGACGTAGGTTTCCTCCATTCTGTTGAAACTCGGTTTGGTATTTTAATTTTTTATTAAAACTCTTGTAAGCAAGATAAATGTACATCGGCACTGAAGGGAGACTGCCAGCTTTGATAGGTTATTTTGCCACAATATGATGATGCTCTTTAAGTATTCCACCACTCAAGATCCAAGTATTATGCAAAGCAAAATTAATCAGCACCTGCATCTTTTGAAATAATAGAATTCATGAATTCTAAAGTTTTATCAGCATTATTGTAATTCTGATTGTCGCTGCTTCTTTATACCATTGTAGAAAAATATCTAATTGTAACAACTGTATTCCTATAGTGAACATATTACTTGAATTCAAACCCTAACAATGGCAATAGGATAACTGTCCTTGAATTTGAGCCTTTTGTGATACATCAATAGGCTTACAATGTGCTGAATTAGCAGGCATATTAATGGGCAGATGCAGCACCAGCCCATTCTTTTTACCCAAATCTTCTTATGCAAATACCCCATGAATCCAATTCAAAGAGCTAGCTTTAAAATGAGCTTCTACACACATTCAGATGGGTCCTTTCACAACTGGCAATGGGACTTGGATAGAAAGTGACATGAGAAAAGTTTAGACACTTGTTTTTATAACTGGACATGATCTTGTTATCATAATCTGATACTGGTAACTGGCATGGTCTGGTTGTAGAATTTTAAGCCTTTAACAGAGGGAGATAATCTAGGCCTTTGTGCTACAATGTACTGAATCCTGCACTTGGTGAAAGCTATCAATGAGAATCACAGTTCATGCTTTTTCAAACAAAACTTTTTCATGGTAAAAGCTTTTATCCTATGATAATTACTTAACTGATTGTTGCAGTGCCTTTAACGTTAGTGAGCTCATAACAAGGGCACATAAAAAGGTTGCGTTATTTTAGAATAAATAAACTATTAAATAAACAGGGTTTGTTTGCTTGGTGAACTAAATGGTAATGAGGTCATTATTAAAAATGCTAATGCACAGCAGCATGACTAGTAAAAGTTAATGTATTTTGCGATCTTTCTTTTGTTTGCTGTGTTTCTAGTGATTATTTCTCATCAACAACATCTGGGTGAGAATGTTTTTGATTATTTAATTGCAAATTCAGGAAAACATGCTAAAGAAAAAAAAAGAGGAATATTTTTACTGAATCTTTGATATTGAAGTCTCTTGCTATAAGTTATTTTAAATTTTCATGCCATTTTAATGAAAACCTATGGTTTTCTAAGTAATAGTTTGGACTTTTTAAAAAATGTTTATTTTAAGAAGTCCAAAAGATGGTGAGAAGGAATTTCACATTGACATTTCCCATACAAGATGACCAAGCTTTATTAAAGCAATGCTTCCTACAGAATATTCTATAGGAAGTATAAAGACAACCAAGAGTCGATCCTCAGCTGGAGCAAATTGGCATAACTAATTGACTTCTCTGGATCTGGTCAACGCTGTTTCAGCCTTGGCCAACGTGTGAGCTTAGAGATGTAGATAATTTAAACTATACAAGATTATTGTGAAAAATGAGGGGGGAAATATCCTCTTTTATCATTACTTTTAGAGAATCACAATGTGTATTAGACCAGTCCTGTACAGCATTATTTGTCAGTTTATTCTCTACAGGGTTTTGTCTGAAATGAATATTTATGGTGTGTTCTGAAGCATTAATGAGATGATGTTTATACCAAGATCCTTAGTGCAATAGATAAGCATAAAACCAAGCTTACTTCTTAAATAGTTATTCTCAGAGTAATACAACAATTTCATATAGACACATACTAGCAAAAAAAATGGGTGCTTCTTGATGGCTTTCGTGAAGGAATGCTTTACTAAGACATAATGGTAGTAAATGTGAGAGTTTCACCGAGTCTTCTTCTGGACACTTTGTGTTTGAGATTAAAAATAAGCAGCATTATTTAGGGACATGAATATTTCTGGTGAATGTTTTGGGTTTCAGTATTGTTTTGCATTTACTGTAAACCTGGAACAACAAAGGTCCACACTGAAAGAATGTGTTACGTTCATGTATGGGTACAGAGAGGGTCTAATTCTGAATTCAGATGTAAGTGGACCCTTCTGGTCTTAGAAATATAATCTACAATCATTGATCCAGTTGAGCCATCTCTGCCTTACTCAACTGCAATAAACTTCATCTTTCAAATGAATGTATTGCTTAACAGAAAAATAGTTAAATGTAAAGGGATGGATTAGGACAGTGACTGGAGATGAGAATATACTCCAAACATTGTGACTCTGTAAAGAGTTCCTTCTGGGAAACATCAGCCTCTCCAGACAGCCCCGCTGTGTCCGTTAGGCTCTGTAGAAGAGGCCTTTCAGAGTCTTTGTCAAATGTGTGTTTCTAGAGCGTAAAGTGACTGTACATGTTTTGCTTCTGTGAGATTGCAAAATAATTGTCTATATGTATCTGTCTTACAGTTAGACTAAATCATTTAAAGTTATCTCTCAACTTTTCATACGTTGCTGCTTTTTTTTTTTTTTTTGCTTTGTGGATGAAACTGAAGTGATTATGTGAAGTCTTATTTTCTTGTCCTTGTTGCTTTGTCTGGGAATGTTTAACCACAGTATAGAAAAAGGCATGGAGGGCAATCTGTAGGAGAGCCGCTAAAAGGGCGAAGTGTCAAAGGTAATGCAGAAGAAACACCAATGGGATAGAACAGCAAAATGCCTGGAGGGCAAACCGTATGGTAGAGCAGTGGAAGGAGAGATAGATGGCAAATCATTTAGAATATCGGTATCAGACTGTTACACTGTACGATATGCAAAAGAGAAAAGGAAAATTTGGTGTAAATTAATGGCAAATAACATCATCCAGGGAGCAGAACAAGTGGAAAAGAACTCCAGCCTCTATTCATTGTTGTGGAAATAATTTTAAAATTTTGTGCCTCATTTTACTAGTCTGTAAAATGGGGACTGTAATAACAATTCTTCCAAAATGGATTTGGAGACTTAAAATGGAAAATCTCAAGAATGTGTAACCTACTATTATATGTTTTTTTACCTCAGTTCACCAACAAACTGTTCATGTCTTATAACGTCTACAATAACAAAAGGCAAGAAAAATCAGATTGTACAAATTTAATTTGTATGAGATTCAGTCCCCTTAACGTGTCTGCTGTGCTTCAACAAACAGACAGAAAACCAGATCTGAATAGGGAGAAGATGAAAACAGAGTGATTTGTTTTTAGAATTTATTTTGTGATAAGTAGAGTGGCTGTGAAATGTGGTTTTGTATAGGAAAGCGGAATATAGTATGCTGGCATGAAAATCAAGCCTTCAAGTCCTTTTCTCAAGGAGCAGATATTCCCTGAAAAGAGTTTCATGAAAGTGAAGACTACCTGTGTTTTTAAGTCAAATTTTCAAAAAACATTTTAAAAGGAGGTGTGAGGGCAAGGTGAACCATTTCTCTAAATTCAAATTGGATAAAATATTCACCTCCAAATTATATTTTGATATTTTGCAAATAAGCTATAATGTTTTGACAGTTTGAAATAGAACCTTTTCATTTCCAAATGGCATTTTTCCATAAAAGTAAAATTAATCCACCTCAAAGAAATGGGTTTTGTTATCATTCTTTGCACTGGTCTCATTAACTTTTATGCATTTTGGAGAAATGAGGTAAACATGTATTGCGGTGCTTTGAGAAGCTGGGTCATACAGTGTTCGTGACAAGCCTTAGTTTGTCCTACAAACAAAGCTGAAATCACTTCCAAGAGATTAAATTTCTTGATTTTGTCTTTTTGACTTCTGACTCTGAAATAATTGTTTCATCCCTGCCTTTGTATTTGTTTTTGTGCACAAGAGAATTTTTTTTTTTTTAAATTTAATTTTTCAGATTTCCTCCCATGGAACAGTTTGGCCTGCTTTAGGCTCTCTAAGCAAACCAGTGCTTTCTAACTCCACGTGTTCACCCAGCAGTAACATTGCACTGCGCTGTGCTCCAACCTGAACAAAAAAATGGATTATACTCGCAAAATACATCAGTGTTCCCAGTCTCACGCCTTCACTGGGGCTGAAATGTTAGCACACTCTGCTAAATCCAAGTCAACAATAAAAGAATCATGAGAAGTGTGAATGGAATTGTTTCTTTGCCAAGTAGAGTGCAACAAGGCTTTACTGCTTGATGAACAGCTTTAAATACTCTAGATTCCCCCATTGCATTTGCGTTGTGTAGATAGTAACACTGATGCTTCATCTCTAGTGTCACCAAAGTTGCTATCATTGTGCTGTTTGCTGCAGTTTTATAGATTCCCTCTGCTTTTCTTGCCTCTCGGGTATTAGCTGTGCAATACCCTATAGCAAATACAGCTGCAGCATGTGCAAGTCTCACCCTTTTTCTGTAATTTCAGAGCAGATTTCTACAGCAAACTCCAGCATTCCTCCCACTAAAATGCCATCCAGGGGGATTTCCATGTGCAGGGACTACCTCAGAGTTGGGTAGATCTCTTCCAAGTCGTACAAGAAGTTGGTGATAAGTTTGACAATGTAATCCAGACGATCTTATTCAGCATGTGTTGGTTCAGTTTTCTTCTTTCCCTTCTACCTGACAAATGGGGAAGAAAAGTATTTTTTACTTATTAATAAATAACTTCTGTATTCTGAGATGTTTATTGCAGTGACTCTAGGGATTTACGTGGTTGTGGTAAGCATGGGATCATATTAAAATCTGTCATGAAACAGTACAGTTCTTTTGGGTGGATATGGGCATAACTTATGAGTGTGTGTGTAAACCCCATATATGTGTGCCTGTGGGATTAAGCAGTAGCAGAACAGTAGCTCCTCAGATACACCAACCGTTTGGTTATCTTGGAAATATTTGGCACTCTAGGAAAGAAGCTCAGTCACTGATTTAGACATAAAGCAGGTGTGATTTTGTGATATCACCATGACGGCGGGGCTTCCATTGTCCCACCTTAATGCTCTGGTGTGGTTTAAAAGAAAGGTGTAGGTGTTTGCAAGCAGTCAGACCTCTTGGAGAGGAAAACACTGGGACAGTAAGCTTATTTTAGACAAATATAACGATCAGTTGTTGAGTCTGGAGCATGAATGTCCTCAACTGAGTGAGAATACGAAGGAGGCAACACAGCTTGGAAGATTTAGGGAAAGAATTGCCTCACTGTTTATGATAGTCCCGCAAATACACGGTTTATATAGTAGACTGACAGAGAGGACAAGGGAGACTGGCTTCTTAATCCAGGATCTCTGCAAGAGGATGGAAAAACAATCTGAACATGTTACAATAATTCAAATCCCTGTAAATACTCTCTTGAATGCTGAAAACCATGTAAAATTATTATTGCTCCCAAGGCAGCCTATAAATATTTTTATTGTATTGGCTGAATCCAAACATAAAATATTTTATCCCTGGTTTGTAAAACAGTTGACAGATATAATAGACACCACTAGCCAACTCTTAATCTTGGTTTTAAGATTTAGATTTGTTCTAGATGTTGGAATTAACCCTGGTTAGAATACATGATAGATTTCTATTCTACAAGAGAAATATTGCCTCTTCAGAAGAAATCCCCTTCCTAAATCATCTAGTCTGTGACATCCCCTTAATCCCTTTATTTTTCTTGAATTTAGCATAAATACTTCCCTTTTTTAACACCTCCATCTGTTTGTTCTACTTTACTGCCTTGGTTCCTGTCTAGGATGCATTCAGCTCTGTTTTCAGTCATAAGGGCATTAGCTAAAGCAGTAGTTTCCCAGAGTTGGTGCCAGAGAAGTAGACTGAATGTCTTGAGAATGGTGAAAGACGTAAATATACACAGACACATATTGATCTGTATGCATGCAAAAGTGGAGACGGATGGATGGGTAGATGGACATGCACACAAATAAATGATACAGCCAGTGAACGTATATACACATCTATCAGAAAAGACGTAGAATTCTAAACTACTTTTGCTAATAGTCTGGTTAATGAATACAAAAGCAGTGCAAACTCAAGCAAGCTTAATACTTACAATGGTTTGTTCCCAGGCATCTACAGAGTGGTAAGGAGGAGAATTAACATAGGATTATCATATTTTACACATAGACATACTTGCCAATCCTTTTAAGAACTCTTTACGGACAGATCTAGAGTCTAAGTATTTGGAAGTAAGAATCACTAAATATAGATTGTGCAAACCACTTGCCAGTAATTCTTTTGAATTACTTGCTGAATGACACAGTTGCATATTGACCTCTATATAATGAAATAAGCCATTTTAATTTTAAAATGTGGGAAGATAACAGTCCATAAGCTATCCTAAATATTTAGAAAACTTTCATTTGTTTAATTAAGCTGTGGTGCACACTATAAGAAACTATACACAACTTAAATGCTATTTAAAAAATTCTGTTCTCAAATTGAATGGCAAAACTTCTGCACGTTTTCCTAGTTTCAGGACTCGGCACATTTTTAAGCCACAGCCTTTGGAGGTTTTACGCAGGTACAATCACGTATCTCTAAGATCACCTGGCTGTGTTGCGCAGTTGTCTGACAATGTGGGTTGTGGTTACATTATCATTAATAACCAATCTATGTGCTATCAAAGTATCCAGGTTGTAAATTTGGTCTGAATAAAGGGAAGGCACATGACTGTATTTCTTTATACTTGGACTAGCTTACAGTATGCACTTTGCGCTGGCTGTGGCAGGACAAACAAAGTCTAATCTGGCACAAAGGCTGCTGATACCTTTTTTGAATGAGTTAAAAATAAGATGGCAGAGTGAGGTTTTTCCACGATGTCTCTGTGTCTTGTGACTATGCCTTTTTATTTGGTATTATAGAAGTAAAATCAGGTTTTAGTATATTACAAAATGGTTCCTCAGATGCATCGCCTGTTAAAAATATGTCATTATAACAAAACTTCTACCTAAATGTTCAGTGTCATTTTTGCTGAGCTGGACAAAATATTTTCTTTCTTTTTTTTGTGTATTAATATTACTTAAATAATTCATTTGCATAATTTGTGAATGCTTTTCAGATATGTTTCAGTGTAACTTTTGACTTAGTTGAAAAGTCTTGCTTCTTCATATTTTTTTTAAGATGTACCATGGATGGGGAGTTGTTTAGGGTCGCTTTGTCTTGGAAGATTTTGCTCTATCTCATTTCTCGCCTCGTCTATGTTGAGGAGAGCAACAAGGGTAGTTAACTTTCTGCAGCAGGACCAGCCTGAAATTCTGTGTTCTTTCCTGTGTTCAACTTTGAACCTTTTAAAAAAGGCTTCAAGCTTTAAAAAAACATTATTATCATTTTAAAACGTTATTTTGCAAAATAATGAATATCATTTACAGTAAGACCAGATGTCCTTCTGTTGTGTCCTGCTGTCTGACTCTAGCTACCAGTGGATACTTATCAGTGCAAGAACAGTGTGTCATTCTTTCCCTGGGTTATCTTTCCAACAATCAGTGGTTCACTCGTCACTGAACTAGGTGAGATCTGAGAATGCATCTCACAGCAGCATTCAGCACTTTACGTGTTTAAACCCATTGAAACATCCTATTAATTATCATGGTACATCTAATGGTGCTGTCATTATCCTCTGATGGATTTTTCCAGATAAGCCAGCAACCAGATGTTCATTTGGTCAGTTTCCAAAAGAAATATCCTTCTCTATACATCTTTCATTTGGCATTTAATGACGATTTCACAGAAATGCACTTGCGATTAAGAATCTTTGGGTTGGGATTTTTTAGGGGGTTGGTTAACACAACAAAGAGCTCAACTGTGTTTACAATTGAACTGTTTGAAATTGCATCAGGCAGTGACTCAGTCTAGGTCACTCTTCAGCTGCTCTGAGTTCTCACCCAAACGTTTGTTAAATCAGTTTTGGTCGCTTTTGATTTATGGAGGCATAATTAAATAAGGAGACCGGAGCAGCAGAAAGTATCTGCTGCTGTTTGGGAAGCCCAAGCCCTGGAAGTCGGCGGATGTTGGCTCTGCAGCAGATCAGCCTAGTTGGGGCAAAGGTCATCCTCTAATGGAAAGAAAAACAAAAATAAAGCACTCCCATTCCACCATGAAGAGATACTGAGCTACCGGGGGGAGGGAGAGCTCCTGTAATATGCTGCTGTGCCTCCTGGGCTGTACAGATCTTTACGGTCCTCTGCTCCCCTTTCCTCCCACAGACAAATTACAAAGTCTGAAGGGCCTGTGACAGGTCTGAGTAATAACAAAGCAGGCTACAGCTCAGCCTCTGCCCATGTTCTGATCCAGAACCCTCCCCGCTCAGAGGAGGCTCCCTCCAGTCTAAGTCTCTCCCCGCAACATCAGCTCATGCCGTAAGCCACCATGGGCAGCCCTCATCAAGGAGATAATCCTCTCTTTCATTCAGTCTGGAGAGTTCAAGAGCTTTGGTGTGCACAGAGACACAGGAGCGGGGAGACCTGTCTTTCCCAACTGCCCACCTCTGGCCATGCTCTCCCTGTTTGATGGAATCAGTATGTCACAGCCCACCTTAAAATCAGCATTTTCTTGAGCAGAGTTGTCCATCTGTGACATTGGGTCTGGCTCTGCTGTTCCAATACTGTTCCTTTATGGAGGGCAAATAACTAAGGGCTATGTCATGTTGTGAAAGGCTGTTGGCACCAGATGAAAGAATCTTCTCTGGAAAGCCCCAGTTCAAATGACAAGAACAATTGATTTGTAGTGCTGAGGGTCTGAATATCACATTTTTATTGTGAAAGAGGCATATCTTTTTGGATCCTTTCTGTCTTGGCCAGGTGAACTTTTGCTGTGTGTGACCCAGATTTCAACTGATTTTTTTCATTCCCACAAATGTATTTACTGAGGAAATCTGATCTCTATTTTTCTGTTGTATGGCTCCACTATTGCACAACAAATTTGTTCCCCTTGTTTAAAACTGTAGTGTCTGTGTTCAAGTTATGGAAACAGAAAGAAACACTTGGGCATACTTAGGTGTGTGCACGCAGTGAAACTTCTATGTGCAATGAAATGAGGAACACCACATTTTCAGTTTACATCTGCATTGCAGGGTATAGAAAAAAACAGATTCCCCACTTATTGATAACTGCAAGTCCTAAGATAGCTGTTGTTGTTTGGTTAAAATGGAAAGAAAAGTAAATCACACACCTTGTTGTTCTCATTAAAAGGGTGGTGTTTCACAACCTCAGCCACAGCTGTTGCCAGTCACATGCATTTCCACCATAGTTCTTGTCTTTGCTTTCTGTAATGCTGCTTCTTCCAAAATCCCAGGGATTAATATGCAAAATCTGTTTGTCTGTGAAGGCAAAGACATACCTCTGAGGATTGTGGTTAGTTGTAGCTTTGGTGTTCTGTTCATCATCTTAAGAATAAAATCCCTAGCTAAACTCTCATCTTGTTATTAAGGACCTGAAGTAGACGAGCTAACTAAAGAAAGTGTACAAATTAGGAAGCACTTCTTTTCTTTTTCTTTTTTTTCTCTTTTTCTTGGGTTAGTTTTTGCCAGTACTTCTTAATTCAATAAAGCTAGTGGCAGCTTTTAAGCAAGAACAAGTTGTACAGTACATGGATGTGTGTCGGTCCACATAAATTTCACTTATTTAAATTAAAAACCCAATAAAGGAAAACTGTCCGGATGCACTGGTTATAAATGAAAGGCTGACTCAGTGTCTGCTGTGGCCATTAATGAGCCTTTCCTACACTCCCTAATCATCTTGATTGCCTTATTGAATAAAAGGTGTGACACAAACCTTGTGCAGAATCTCAGTGGTGCTCAAGCACTCACTTTAGTTCTTTGCAGAGTAAGTGGTGATTTACTTCTGGCACCTTTTCAAATGGCAGCTCTTTAAATTTGTGGTCTTCTGCTGAATCTTCTACCTATACACTTCAGTTCCTCAGTGCTCCAGTTATCTTCAAGTTGTTAATATCGCAGCAGGTGTTAATGTCAGAAAAGCCACGCCAAGCCCTTAGTCTGCACACCATTTGGCCTGTCCAACATAAAGTTGAGATACTTCTCTTCAGAGGGAATTGACTGAAGTACAGGTTCCTACTTCCATAGCCTTTTGAAAAGAATGGATCTGTATGTGTTCAACCAAAATGTTCATTGTCTCTACTTAATAAAACTTTTATTAGTAAACACCACAGTTTTTAATCTTCCCAAAGTTATTTGGACAGCCCATTTAAACTAAGACTGACCTTACTGTGTATCTAGTGAAGAATTATTATCCTGCAGCGCTTTGTGCTGCATGAGTACTATGAGCTTCCTGTTGATGTTTGCAATCTCAGGAAAAAGCTGAAGTTTACAATGGAAGTGGAAAGGGAAATGATTGAATAAGCTTTGAAAACTAAACTACTCTTCCTTCTTCAAACAGATCCTTCTGGGCATGGCTAGAAAGACATGGAACACAATGGCAAGGAAGTCCATTTAACTTAAACTTCTGGTGTTCTCATACTTGTTGAGGGCTATGGGTACGTACAGTGGAATTCATTCATGCTTGTTATAGAATTAGAATATTAACTAGCAGTTAACTACATTGTTAACAACTTGTAGTTTCTAGTATTCTGATTTGGGTTGGTTTGATTTTGTTTTAGGACAACATTGTGCAAATTTAATTCATGCTGATGGAGCAGATTTTTCTGAATGTTGTTCCTTTAATAGCCTAGACAGTTAAAGTTATTAAATTGTGAACTTTGACTACATACTTTCAGTATTTTCACGTGTGCTTGTCCTTATTCTATCATTTTAGATTTTATTGAAGAAGAAGAAGGTAACTGCTCTTGTAGATGCAAAATAGTAACTGTCTTGGCTTTCCATCATAGTTCTGCTTCTGTATCACTATTTCCACATGGTTCACATGTGATGTGCAGTCCATGGGGTGCGAACATGGGGAGCTCTCATACCTCATCTATATTCTGGAAAGGCCAATCTATAAGAATGGTTTTTCTTATCAACAGTGTTCCCATTTCAAAAGATCAACATATTTTTTAATGTAATGTGAGAGAATGCACGTGAAAGCCCCGGTCAGGAATTAGGCTTTGTACATACCTGTTGTGCTTCAAGAGGCTGCAGTGCAAGCAAAGCATAGAGAGAGGAAAATAAGGGGCTTTAAGGAACAACGGTGAGCCATACAGGAGGAGTAGAGAAATGGTGTAAGAGAAAGAGAAAGTTAAGGTGAAAAAAACAACACCAAAACCAACAGAAGAGGAGAAAAATAGAACTAGGGAAGAGGAAGGACAGGGAAAAGTAAAGTGAGATTGAAAATGAAAACAACAGGAGGAAAAACCCGTGCACCACAGAGAAAAAGAACATTGAAGAGAAAACTGTATTGGCTGGACTTCTCCACGAGAGACCTAGAGCATACCTTAAGCATTTGTAGTCTTCTTAAGTGTTCTGTGTAGATTTTTAATTTGCTTCTCTAAATGCTTTAAATTGTTAAATACGTTTCATGTAGTTGGATGAAAATGGGATTTTATTTAGATACATGTTTATTTTTTATTTTGCTAATGTTGCAATATATACAGAAAAAGAATGAGATGTGTTCAACAGGAACTCAGGATGTTTCATGCGAACGAGAGTGTTTGGTATTGTGAACTATAAAAACATTTCATTGTTAGGCAAGAAGAGTTAAATGTATCACTTTTAGCAATCTTCCAAAGTAAACAGCCAAGCTTTGCTCTTCCCTCTGTCAATATGACATCATTTTGTTTATACTGAAAACCCTGTTTTAGAGATATATCTTGAGTTGGAACACGTTATTCAGAATTCACAAAATGTTCTTAGAAGTCTTCATTTTTGTCTCAGTAAGAGGAAGTCAAAACAAACATTTTCAGGCATATAAACCATATACATTAAACATTGCTCCCAGTGTTAAATTTTTGGAGTTTTTTTTAATTTTGTTTGTTTGTCTTCCCAAAAGCACAAAACATCAGTCAAATACATAAGTACACAGGACAAAATATATGAAGAAGCAGCTGTACATCTGTACAGGAGGATTGTCTACATACTGTGTTTATTCCAGTGATGAATTTCAGCCTTCTGTCACTCAGTACTTCAATATTTCCTATTTAAGCTTAGTCTTGCAGTTCCTTTAAAAAACCCAAACCAGGTAACAATTACAGTCACTTGGGAGCTGGATTACATGGATTACTTTGTCATCTTTTTTCCTCCTGACAGGACATTTCTGGTTATTTTGTCCCATTCTGCCAAAACCTGAGTGCCCCTAAATGATGCCGATTGTTGTTGGGGTGGGGAATGTCGTCCACCCAGATGCAGCAGCCACGGCACCACTTTTCTAAGGTAAGTTGCTACAACAAGGTTAAAGCATAAAACATCAACACAGCAAAGCACTCCTGTACATGGAGCTTTAGGTGACACGTTAATATCTTTAGGAAACAGGCAGACCTGGCTCCGTGCGTGTGAGTTATAAAGGGTTCTGTCTGCGAGGATGAGGCTGTGATGTTTGGTAATTGTAACCAGCAAGGCAGTGAAGTCACTTCTGAAAGTATTGCATTGTAGCGCAGAGTTTCCTGGAGTGATGTCAGGCGGCTTTCATGCACCCCGACTGCTCTGCAGCAGCCATGGTTATTCTTAGAGACATTTCTCATTCCTTGGGAAAAGCTACTGTGAGAGGCTTAGTTGGCTTTTATCTTTAGAAGTAAGCATTTAAATGTTGGACTAATTTATAGCTCATTCGCAGCTCGGCTGTAGCCCTGCCAGCTGCTCTGGAATCAGTGACAAGCCTTTCTTCCACCTCCAAAGCACACTTGTAGACAGATCCAGGGCCTAGGAGCTCATTGCCCCAGAGGCAACTCAGCTTTTCACAAGCGTGTAGCCGCCTGGGGGAGTTTTCCAGAACAAGTAGTGTATTAGGCATTTCCTAGCAAAGAGAGACCTTACATGAATGCAAGCAGAAATCTTGCTGGCTTCACGAGCGTTGGACTGGTGCTGCTGGGGAATGCTCTGATGCGTTTGGAAATGGAGAGGGGCTGGTGACAGTGAAGTTACCAGTAGGGCCATAAGGCTTAGAGGCAGAGGCATGAGTTGCCCAACCAGGTGACAGAAGGGGACAAAAGGAAAAAACTCTGTCCTCTCAAGGGATGTTGATTGAGAATGGTAGGAGCAATGCATGCTTAGCCAAAGCATCTTTTCTCTTGATTAGATGGACACTCACGACGTTGGGACAACATTCTTGCAGAACTTAGCAGAGCAGATGAATAAGAGAAAGTCTCTCTTGTGTGTTGGATCACAAGGAAAAACATTCTTTTTGGGGTGGAGATCAGGAAATTAATCAGACTGAGGTAGGAATTACTAATGACTACACCAGGAGACAGATGACCGTGCAGCTTAGCAGTGATTTGGCAGTACAGAGCATTGTTCCCATGTGTACACAGAAGCCTGTTGTATTCTTCACTCCTGTCCCACCCATCTCTTCTGGATTTGAGGAATGAGTTTAGAAATGTGTTTGTCCTCCCAGATATGGAATTAATCTGTCCATTCTTGCACTCTAGTGAATAACAAATACAGTGACACAGAAGCTCAGCAGTTTTCCCTTTCCGAGCCCCCACTGCCAGCCACAGTTAGGCTGGTTGGTCTGATTGCAGTCTTCGCCTGTATTTTGAAGAAGTGTGTGGTGGCAACTGGGCAAGCCCTGGTGCAACTACTCCAGGTACAGGCCTCACTGGGCTCTGACACCTTGGCTGGCAGAGGGCAGGAAAAGGCAAGGTGCCCATCCCTAACCTGTCAGTAGGATGAGCCACCACCCTGTCAGTTTTACTTCATTGCAAAAATGAATAAATCTTACTTTGATAGTCACAGGTTCATATGGGGCTCCCCATCTGAGGGAACAGAAGTAAACTAGCACCTCTGTGTCTCTTGGCACAATCCATTTAGCCTGGACAGTAAATAAAGATATATTTAGGAGAAGAATTTTTCTCTTAAATTTGCCAAGCATTTTTTTGTTTTTATTTCAGATTTCTCCTTGTTTACACCCCTGTTAACGTTAGTCCATCCTATAGGCACAAAAGATGCTTCTTTTCAATCCTATTCTTCTTTTAAGATCCAAGAAAGTGTGAAGGATTAAAAACAACCAGCCACTCACTGTTGACATGAGCTGCTGAAGTGATTATATTAGTTCATGATAACTGCCCAGATGCTCTAAGCATTGGGGTCTCACTGCTGGCTGAGAGATTCCCATAGCAAACATCAGTAACAGATAGTGTGAGAAAAAGAAACATGATCAGGGCTCTTCTTAAAGAGAGTAAAATATACACCCAGCAGGGATGAGAATATCCTAGAAACAAACAGCAGGGAGCCGAAACGAGGAAGAAACAGTGCAGGAAATGGAGCTACAATTCTGATTTCATCAGATTAGCAGTAACTGAACAGGGGAGAAATCACATTTCTGAAAAAGAGGGAGAGCACCGTGTTAGATTCAAACTTGACCAGTAAACCCAGTTTTCACACTGGATCTGTGTGAAAGAGCAGAAGCAGTTAGGAGTTAGGAGAGAAATGTCAGTTCATCATTAAATAATTGTTTTTTTTCTTATTTAATTTTTATTTTCTAAACATTCATCTTTCTTTTAACTTCCAGGCACTTTTTAAAACCAAAAGTCTACTCTTTAGAACCGAACCTGCAAAAAAAAATGTTTACTAAAACTGACACAGTTTCATTAATGGATTTGATATTTTCCTAAGAAATATTTTTAAACATTTTTTTTTACTGAAACAGTTCTTGCAGCTCTGAATTGTTTTGTAGTGACACTTTTTGGGGTTTATTAATTATTGTAATTCAAGTGCAACAAATACAGAAATAACTGAATTAACCTAAAGCTAACTAAAGGGATTGAAATGTGAGGCCTTGTAAGAGCTGATTTTTCATTTCTCAAGAAATCAGAGTTGGTAGGCAAAAATAGAAGGAATCAACAATGGATTCTCAGATCTGTTGTGTCGTGGGTCTTAGGAACGTGGCAAAGTCAAACTTCCTGAATAAAATATGAATATTGGTCCTTCGTACATTTAATTAAAGAGGATGTTGATTCTGTTAAAACAGAATTTAAAGTGATTTAATCAAACCCAATATTTTAATATAAGGTTTGATTTCCCTGAAAATAAATCATGGCTAAGGATGAGGAACTCTACTTGTAAATCCAGTGATTTGGATACCCTTGTAAGGAAGAGGAACTCAGGTGTATTGCATCTGTCGCAGAGCCTTGGGAGGACTGGCCCCGATGGCTGGTGTGCTGGATGTGCATGCTGGATGCACACCCTGCTGCATCTGCTGAGCCTTGCAAGAGCGGAACAATATTACAGTCTATTTAATAACAAGCGAGAGTTCCATTTTCCCTGGAAGATTGAGGAACCTGTGACATAGAGTTGATTGCTGAATAGGGAATATGATCAATGCTATTGAATTGGGAAAGTGTGTGGTTTGGGAACAGTTTCTTAAAATTGGTTAGTTTTCTTCTCATTTTTATTTTATTATTTTAATTTTTTATTTTAGCATACTTTTTTTTGGCCTCCAAAAAAGTAATAAGATGGTAAGAGATTACAAGAAGAAATATATAAAACATATAAGATAATTTTAGAACACATTTTGTTTGAATTTTAGGTAAACTTAATGGAAATTTTCACAACAAATGTTTTGGAACATTTTTTGCCACAAGATGTATTCAAGAAAAATATCATATAGTTAAAAAAATAGAATAAGTGAGTTCTATTTTATAAACCTACTGGACACGATTTTCACACAAAAAGGTTTTTTGTTGGTTGAAGATGGGTTCTGCTGGCTATGCGGAGCTCAGGAGTCAGGACTTAGCAAATTCCCTTTGACTGTCTTCAGCCTGCTGCTGTCGAAAAACTTTGAGAACTATTGCTTTTAGCACTTCTGCAAATGTTTTAGGAAATGTGTTTATTGTTTCAGAGTGAAGATGTTGGAAAGCAATTCTTTCTCCAACAGCTTCACCGAATGGCGAAGAATCACAGTCTCTTACAGGTAGGGAACTGAGATAAATAAAGGGAAGACTGTCCACATGCCATTACAGGGTAGAAGACATCTCTACTACCTTCTCTTCTTACAGAAAAAGCAGGATAAATTAACCAAGCAAGGAGTTAGCCAACTCTCTATCTTCTGGTGCCTGAACAAGTCAGTTGGATACCTCTGCGCAGCATGGAGCTGTGTTGCATGCATGCGTTACTGCAGTCAGAGTTAAGCTACAATTCCTGTGTCCACACCAGCCTCCTAACTTCCTGGCTGTCATCTGTCTTATTTTGCCCACTGATACAGAACTGGGAGAAGTGGCTGATACACTGGAAGGCTGTGCTGCCTTTCACCGAGATCTGTACAGGCTGGAAAGCTGGGCAGAGAAGAACCTAATAAAGTTCAACAAAGGCAAGTGCAGGGTTCTGCACCTCAGGTGGAATGAACCCCTGCACCAGTGCAGGTTAGGGGTTGACTGGCTGGAAAGCAGCTCTGCAGAAAGGGATCTGGGACTCCTGGTGGACAACAAGCGAACCATGAGCCAGAAATGTGCCCTCATGCCCAAGAAGGCCAAGGGCATCCTGGGGTTCCTTAAGAAGAGTGTGGCCAGCAGGTCGAGGGACGTTTTTTCCCCCTCCACTCTGTTCTAGTGAGGCCACATCTGGATCCTGCACCCAGTTCTGGGCTCCCCAGTTCAAGATGGACGAGGAACTACTGGGGAGAGTCCAGTGGAGGGCCCAGAAGATAAGGCCTAGGTCTGTTTAGCCTGGAAAAGAGAAGATTGAGAAGGGACCTTACCAATGCTTGTAAATATTTAAAGGGCAGCTGTCAGAAGGATGGGGCCAAACTCTTCTCAGCAACACGACAAAGGGCAACGGGCACAGACTGGAACACAGGAGGTTCCACTTTAATATAAGAAAGAACATCTTTCTTGTGAGGGCGACGGAGCACTGGAACCAGCTGCCTAGGGAGGGTGTGGAGTCTCCTTCTTTGGGGATATTCAAAACCTGCCTGGATGCAATCCCGTGCAACCTATTCTAGGTGAATTTGTTCTAGCAGGTGGTTTGTACTTGATGATCTCCAAAGGTCCCTTTCAACTCCAACCATTCTGTTATCCTGTGATATTAGACGTTCATTCAGGCAAAAAGTGCATTAGAAAGCCAAGTCACCTGTGCTGTAGGTATTGCATTTCTGACCCAGAATAGCACATAAGGAAGGACAGCTTTAAAGTCTGCTATATTTAAGGGAACAGATACTGTTGTTTTTGAAGCTGTCAGATAGTACCTTTTGTGCAAAAAATACTCCCATTTAAATACAATGAGGTAGGACTAGCATAAACACAAGAAAACATCTTGTGTGGTAATATGAAGTATTTCAAAAGAAACCTGCAATGTGTAATTCTTCTCCAGGTAGAAGCTGGGGTAGAACTTTCTGCCTCTCATAAATGCAAAACTAGTTCACATTTTTTCTTTCATTTATAGTGTTGGCAGTTATCCAGTGCATCGTAAAACCTGTATCCTAAATTTCTTGATTCATGGCTAAACATTGCTTGTATTAGCTGTACCCTAATTAATCCTTTTGTGCCACAAGTTGAATTTGCCTGGCATGTTTTTCACTGCCAGGAATGGATGCACCAGATCTGCTGCTGCCAAAGAGGTAACCTGTATTTAACACACATCAGCACTTGCTCTCCCTTTTATAATTGCTGATCCTCCCAAACTTAATAATACAGCTCTAAGTTAAGGTTATATACAGTAGCGCTAGCTATCAGGGTGTGTGGTGATTCTGCAATAACCACATTTTAGGGTGTGTTTCAATTTTATAGGGCAGTCATTTACTTCAAATTACTTTGTCATTTCTTAAAGTCATTGTGTAATTCCTTTATTAAAGGAAAAGAGAAAAATATAATTTGATTTTTAAAGATGTATTAAATAACACTAATTATAATGCTTAGTTCTTAGAACATTTTTCATCCTCAGTGCTTTATAGCCATTGTGCTAATTATTTTTTACAGCATCCTTGTGGTGAGCAACTAGCTGTACCTCTTCCTGAAATTAAGGAACACTGAGGCAGGGAAGTTGAGTGGTTTGCCCAAGATTGCTGTGATTTGTCCAGCAGCTGGTTTTAGAGCCAATACAGGTATTTGGTTGTTTCTGACTGCCAGGTCATGCACTCACAAATCTTTCTTTCCCACAAACCATCACAGTATCACAGAATCAGAAGGTTGGAAAAGACCCCTGAGACCATCAAGTCCAAACCATGTAAGTATTCTCAAGAATTATTTCATCTTTAAAACAGATAAGAACAGAGTCTTAAAATGACACAAGTCAGCTCTGTGAGCAACTAAATTGTGACTGTGTGAAGGAAGATTTGCTTCTAAACAGCTCCACTTTAAAAATAAAATTCCAGTTCTTTGTAGGCAGCAAAAATTCGTGTCAGTGTCCACCAGTTCTTTTCTTGAAGTTTCATCAACTAATTAGTGGTTGTGAGGCAGTAATCCTTGTTTCCATTGCCTCCTTTAAGGCCTTTTCCAGCTTCAATCTAACTTCTAGCTCTTGGCCTGTGATTAAATTTCTGAGCTGCCTTTCATCCCAGGAGCATTCAGGGCAGTGAAAAGAAACATCTTCAGCTGCAGACTTCTAACAGGTCAGGTATAAAGGGAGACAAGGTGTTTGCCCAGTCATTTGTAGATGCACCATCCTTAATGGCCACCATATTTAGGCAAATACATGGAGTGGAAAGTCTTTTAAAATTCTGTTTATCCAGACAACTACTTGAAGAAAAGCTTATTGGAACAGTTTCATCAATTTTGTCACTTTTCTTGGAGTGCTGATAATGCTGGGCTATAATTAATATATGTGTGTGTGTGTATACATATATTTAATATTACACTTCAACAGTGTAGTATAATATAATATATCTATGAAACCATGTGGTTTTATAAGACTCAATTTCCATTTATTAAAAAAATCAATCTGAAATTGTGTCTTAGACATGCAAGAGCTTAGCAATTCTGGAAGGTGAGTTAGAATCAGTCACAATTTTAAATGCTTGTGTTTGACATTTGAATGGATATATTTATTTTCTGATTGTGGACTGGATAATATTTTACTCATATTTATCAGAGCTGAATTATTTTCAGCTACTTGATCTTTCTTATTTCCCGATTGTGACTTTGGTTTTAGCACTGACAGCATTCAAACTGAATCCTCCTGTTTCCCCAAATTTTGCAGTTAATTGCTCTTCAGCTTCCAGTGCAGTTATCTTTGACTTAGGTATTATGTTAACACTAACTAACTAACTAACTCCCGTGGGATCCCATTGCAGCACTTAACTAACGAGGTGTAGTTGGCTTCAGAGGAGATTTGTGCAGGCGTGAGGTCTGAGACAAGCCGCCTTCAGGAGCACAGCCACAAAACCACAGGGATCTCATACTGACGGGTGTATTTTTGTCAGGGCTCCATTACTAGTGGTAGTTTGCAATAATATAAAGTTCAAGAACTTTACAGTAAGACAAAACAAAAACCAGAGAATATTGCTGGCACTGACTTGCTTGCAAGACTGTGTTTTGTGTTTATTTGCCATAAACAAGAAGAAATATTTACTTCATACCAGCATCTCAAAGGCTGATGCTGTTTCCTTGAGAGTTCGAATACAGCCTCACCAGAGGCTGCCTTGGTGAAATCTGCTCAACCAACCTTTCTCTAAAACCACTGCTTACCGTAGCTCAGTTTCTGGCCTGCCCTACAAAATTGCAGTCTCTGGGAAAGTTAAAAGAATGATTCATACACCTGGAGAAGGAATTGAATATTCAAGTCACTTGTCAGACTGGCAGGTTTAGATTATATAACAGGAAGCTTTCTATTCATATGTAATGTAACTGAATCACCACTTCTTTATTGATAATTCATTTTATGTTGCTACTATCACTCTGCAGCTCTGAAATGCTTTTTACTATAATGATTTTATACCATACTAGTATAATGGCCTTCTGACTGTGTCAATCAGCACTACTTGCGTGTACAATAATATTATTCTGCAATCTGTCTTGGGAGAATGCTTAAAAGCTTTCTCTCATTTTCTCCATTTAACTCATGTATTATCTGAGTTTTTACATTAAATGGCCATACTTAATATCCCATGACATGTCACCTATTTTCTAGGGAGGATACTGATACAGTACTTACCAATTCCAGGATCTATACTAATCAAATTACACCTGCCCACTTCAGCCAAGAGCAGTTAGTTCAGTGCATCAGCATTTAATCTGCAGGAAGAACTTATGAGAAGGAACAAAAACATGTGAACTGTAGTTGACTAAATGTGGGCATGCTTGATGCAATTTGTTTTGTGAAGAGGGGCTAGAAGATATCGAAGTCAAGCTGAGGTACAGAGGTCAGTTTATATACAGAACTCAGCCTGCACTGGTAGGACATTTATAAAGATAAGGTCTAGCAACTATTTATGTTTTTTCTGATATGCACTTCGTGGGATGTATTTCTGCTGAATGAGACTTCTTGGCTGTAAAGTTAATTGTGTGTACAAAAGTAACGATCTTGGTCAGACTTAACAGAGACTTAAGTCCCAATACAGATAACAATCATAACTTTGCATTGAAAGAGTGCCTGGAAGTCTGAAATCGTTACTTTAAACCTGCTCCACTGTCAGGTTAATGTACTGGAAATTTTAGGACTTGAAATGCCAGCTGCTGAACACAAAATCCTACATTGGAACCAGTGCCAAGGCATTTAATCTGCTTGACATAGATGTTTTCCCTAAAAATACTGGATACACTTAAATCTTATTTGTTGTTTGATTCAGTCAATGCCATGGTGTAACTAACTTCTATGTTAAAGAATAAAATGCTATTTACTAAACAGTTCTGAAAATTTAATGTCTCGAGGGTGGCAGGTGTCCATTTACATTAACGTTTGCATAGAATACAATGCCATCTACTTTGTATACAAGAACTTCAGGCAAAGTTAATGCAGTGTGTGTGCAGTCTCCACGTACAGGCAGTCTTAATTTGCTCAGCCACACAAGAAGAATGGCAAGGTGGAAACGCAGTGGTGTAATTAGACCACAGCCTTATTAACTCATAGGACAATAAATTTTACAGTTCACATTGTCATTCTCTACTTGGTCTATTTTTAGGCCAGCTCTCCTTGGGAACTGGATATTCCTGCCTGGGCACTTGCAGCTGTAAATGGAGGAGCCTTTCAGTTGTAGAGCTCATGGGAAGGTGCAGGAGAAGATCCTAGACGCTCAGGTAAATGTTATATTTGTGACTTTTGAATGGGAATATGCGTAATAATGTAAAAGGAAAAGGCTTTCTCGCTTTTGCTGACAGAATGGAACCCATTTATGCCTCTCTCAACCCCTGTCTGCACAAGCACATTGGCAGAAATCATAAGGAATTTCCTATATGAGTGTACGATTGGCAGGAAAAAATCCATAGGCAAACTATATAGTTCCACGTTTAAAAGTTGGGAAACTGTCATAGAAACCTCTCATGGTTTGTTTTCTTTTGCCATCAATTCCTCCGCTGTGTTAACCTGCCAGCCTTGCTTTCGTAGCCCTTCACAGGCTTTAAGAAGCTCTGAGCACATAGCCTGGGTAGCACAGGCATCATGGCACGCGTCCCTACCCTGTCCGAGTCTGGATTTCTGTTTTTCCCTGAGCTCAAAACTCAACCTAAATGATTTTGATTTCCTCCAGCAATAGCAGTGACAATGCTGAACAGAGACAGCACCCTCTACATCGCAGTCTCATGGTGTTTTGCAGAGGAAAGCAAGCAGAGGTACCCTGAAACCCTGGAACAGGAGTAAATGATTACACTGCCCCGGGAGGCTGCAGCAGCTGTGAGACCAAAGTATAAAGTTTAGTGAACGTGGGCAGCTTGTCCTGACGGGTGCCCCAGCCCCATCTGCAGTGTTCAGAGCTCCTGCAGGCCACCGCTGCTCTTTTGCCCCACACCTGAGGGCAGTAGGAGCTGCCACCACCCTCCTCTGAGGGCTTCACTCTAATCCTTGCAGCACGTTGTCTCCCAGTAATACAGCATCTTTTGCTTCTGAAGCAATTATTTGTTTCACCATTTTGTTGTAACGCACAGTGTGTGTTTGATTGTCTTCGTATTTGTAGAACCAATAACCCAAAAAGGAAATAATGCTTACATATGGACAAGTAAAACGTAAAAATATAAAATAGAAGGATAAGGGATTCCAGGCAGGAAGTTCTTAGGAAAAAAAAAAATACTAGTTTCCTTTGAATGTGTTTATTTTGTAATTCAATATAAATAAAAAGTTACTATGGTAACTGTTGTATCACAGGCATCACACAGTATGCTCACCAATTAGTGGAATGCATTTTAATGTCTTTAAAGAGACATTTTGCCTGCTAATGTGATGGTGCATCTTAACTTGGCCTTCAAGGAAAGTTAGAGTTTGCTCCTGCCAAGAGCTGTTGCTTCTTGGTGTTGCACCACTCTTGCTGGTGTTCTCCTCTTTGGAAGTTCTCGTGGAGTCCACCATGAGGAAGCCACCCAGCCTGAAGGGATCACATCCCAGGTCTGGGAGTCACAGCTCACCAGAAGGTAGGGAGGAATAAAAACTTACAATCTCCTGGCACCCAGGATGCTCAAAGCACGTTACTAGGATTAATCCTTGCAAGAGTCTGAAGAGGTAGGTAAGTGTTGTTATCCTAGGAGTTTGTTTGTTTGTTTGTTTGTTTATACTGTTTGTTTTTAAGACATGACACAGCTGAAGTTTGTTTAGGTGTTTTCAAAGTCAGGGAGAAGTGGAAGTAGAGTCCCTGGTTTCCAGCCCTGCATCCTAGCCACTATTCAGCTCAGTTTTTGTTTGCTGAATTCCTCACACATCCATCATCTAGTTCTATTACTAGTATTAGTACTATTGGTATTTCTGTTATTACTGCTATTACTATTATTGCTATTATTATAATTATTAATAATTATATTGTTAGAATGGTCTTGAAAAAGCAAAATGCTCAAGTGCACCATGAAATTTTTCCTTTTTATTTTACTTATTTTCAAAAGACTTGAGCATAGCAGCATGGCAGCTCTCATGCATGCAGGAATTATAATTATATGTATGCCACGTATGCAAGGTTTGGGGTTCTTCCGTCTTTTAAAATTTTCTTTCAGGAAGAAGGAAGGGCATTTTTGTTGCTCTGCAGGCAGTCAGCGTATGTATAATATTATCCTTATACTGCAGGGTAGTTTGGAGTGTCATGTTTAATCTTTATATTCATGTGCTATATCACTTTTATATATGGACACCACACAAACGTATGCACATCTACTTTGAATTTTTTGCATATATATTCATTTGTATAGATTTTATACAAATGCACATATACATTTATATTATTTCCATCACTGGCTATAGCACATAAGACTATTGACTATGTCCTTTTTCTTTCCATTGCAAAGCATTATCACCAGTGAATTCTATTTTTTTAGTTATGTCATCTCTGCAATAACAACCTTTACCAATATAATTTTTACTCTAGCACTACATTCACAAAATGTTTTCTTTCAAAGCTGAAATCTTCCACCTCCCTAAAGAAGAAACATAGTGCTGCAATTTGTCTTTTTAACTAAGCTATGTGGGTCTGGTTAACATTTTGAAAAAAAAAGAAGTGTTGTCCTTGTCACCTGCCATTTTTCTAGCCGACTTGACACCCCCAGGCTTCCCAACAGCTCTTTCCAGCAGGAGCTGTCTCGGAGCTCTTAGCATCACCAAATAATTGAGGTTGTCACATCTCTTGTTCATTGTTTTTTCCAGGCCTGGAAAAAATGCAAATATTTCATTGTAGTCATTAATTTTCCCATCCTTTTCTTCAAGCATCTCATTGGTTTGATCTGATGAAAAGGGCTGAAGGCATTATTGCAAACACAGTGGCATCCAGGTTCTGCCTATAGTGGGGAAGAATCTCATCAGATAAAGTCTCAG